>CP092877.1:1780538-1872811 GCA_030710605.1 Cordylochernes scorpioides | reverse complement strand
TTCCCCCCTCCCTCTCTCTTGGTCGTTTAAACTCCTGTTATTTTGAACTCTTAATAATTCTCTCTGTCTCTTGAGTTTCAAAAATTAGAGAGTCGACTGTATTTTTCCTCCTTGCCCCTATAAATGCCAAGTATTTAACGGATCATCAGGTAACATTTAGGAACGTCGTTTTTGTAATTTTTTTGAGTGTATTGTGAGCCGTTGTAAGAACGATGGCACCGAGGGGTTTCCACAATGAGGCTGATCCCCCCGCATACTAAGATCGTACTATTATGTCGGTACTAATTAGTCTATTTCCCACCAGATGTCAGCTCGTGTAGACAATGGGACATCGGGGTCATGGCTAGTGGATCTACACCGGCATCTTTCACGGCCACGTGTAGTCCCGCGCTAATATTCTATACATATTTATATTCTTCATTTAAAACTTTGAGATAACTTTAAGACGATCAGTGTTAGTGACTTAAAATAAAAATATAAATAGCCACACACACAAAGCCTTTATTAAGACGTTAGTCTTATACAGATTCTCCGTACAAGGTGCAATAACAGGAAAAGAGCAGCACAGGAAACCAGTAGTTCCGCAACTATATTCAATTATTAGTAATAAGGAAAAGTAAGATTTAATATGAAAGGTCGACGCCATCGCCTCAAGTCTTCAATTCCATAAGCGCGGAGCAGAAATAGGGACTAAGTTATTTAGTTCGCCATAAATATAGCACCCAGACACAAAAAGGAGGTTTACTCCAGCACAGCCATCCATATCACTAGCTCCGCAATAAAAATATAAATAGTATCAATGCGTTTCTTTATTCGTGCCAAGTGCAAGGAATGCCTGTAGAAGGATTATAAATATCCGTAAACTTGCACTTTGCACGAATAAAGAAACGCATTGATGCTGTTTACATTCTTATTTTATACTTTATAGCAATTTTATCTTCTAAGTGAGTGACTTAAGCAGCCCTTACAGAATGGCAGTAAACAACGTATGACAGTCTATGCGCTGATGAACAAAGAATATCACAGCTATAGCACGTCGAAATAGGAACATTCACCTCAGATATAAACCTACTCTGTAAACTAGCCTGACCTTCGTCTCCACATTAACGTGGAAAAATTCAATAAACCCTTTTGGAAGCCCCACATAGCCCTCGCCAGTCAAAGAGGGATTTGACGAGAGCTCACAAAGCACTAATGAAATCCTACGAACTTCCAAATAAAAGAAGGCTATTGGATAGGGCCTACACTTCACAGAAATAAAATTAGAAGAATATTTTACATGGTGGGAACGTAAGGGGATAATATAAGGTTGTCCCAAAAGTTAGTGTTTTTCTTAAAATGTTGTTTTCCTTATTACTTGGCGAATAATATTATTACGGTGAATACATAATAATACAATTACTTTATGCATAATACAAAGACATTATACATAACGGCGAATAATATTGGTATTTCAATTTCTTGCAAGTGTTTACGAACTTTTGGGACAACCTTGTAAATCAAAAGACACCCTCAGTAAAAATAAAGTAAAACCTTTCCACCATCTTTACAACCATTTATTTGTGTTTATGTTGACTCCAGACATGTCAATAGGCATTCAATTCTGGGCTTTGGCCCTACATTTGTTGTTCATAGTGTCACGTACAAAATTATAAAAGACAAACATCATGATAAAACGCAAAATATTTAAGACAAGAACAAATCAAATTTTATAAAATACTAGAGAGTCTAAATATTTTCTAAATCGACAATCTGTTAATAATTTTTTTTTTTCTACAATACCTAAATGCTTAACAATAAATGTCAAACTTTTTTACTTTTATTAATTTCAAATGTTAAAAAAGTGATATTTATTGTTCAAAATAAATAAAATACAGAATGAGCTATGTGCTTCCTGTGTCTAAATTAGGTGCCAAAATCTTTTAGGTAATATTTAAGTCCCTTTTGGGTTTTGTTACTTGTACTCACAATGGTAGAAAGTTGTCTCAGCATCTTGGCAACGTACAACATAGGTATGACACCAGGATATTCTGAGTACTTGTCCCAACACGCTTTTTTAAATACCGTTGTATGCTGGAAATTAAAATAAAATTTCGGGACAAGGACGAAAAAAACACAATAATTGGGATAGCGTTATAAGGGAGATAACGTTTCATAACGAAGTTTTACTATAATATTTCTGGATTGTCTAAAAGATTTTGTCTAGAGGCCACATTCAACTCATACCGGGGCCGAGAACACACATATACAAGAGTCAGCTTTTATCTATTGTGTGGGCATTGTCATGGTAGACCACCGCATGCGATTCCATGATATTTAGGCACGTGCTAAGTCATAATATCTATGAATTTATTGCTTTGACTGTTGTTCAATTCATTTTGACTGGTGTCATGGCTATTTTTTATTGCTGTATATATTGTTAGTTAGAAAATCAGTTATGCCCCAGTATAGTTAGTTAAGTCAAATATATATGTTATTAGTGTTCAAAGAACACAATCCCTTGTTTCAATATCAAGGTGGAAACATCAGACTTCCAGAGGGATAAGTTTATTTTTTAAAAGAAAGGAGGAGAACTCTCTCAAGGTGGAGGAGCCTCCCTTTCTGAGAACAGTTTTTTATATACACTGGTGTCCAAAAAATAAGAAACTTAACCAATATCGAAATTTCTCAAAAGCTAATTTATTAACAAATATAAAATTTAGTATACAAATAGTTTAAACTATGGAGAATTTGACTAGCTATATGAAAATAAAAAAATATTTGAAATTATGAAATATGCAAATTATTACCAACATACCCAAAGCTAAGGTCCAGATCTTAAAGAAATAAGATATCAATAGGGAGTATGATCACCTCTAACAGCTATCAAGGTCTCACAGCGAGCCCTCATACTGTTTACCAGGCTTTGGAGGAGGTCCAGGGGTAGTAAACCCTACTCCTCCAATAGAGCAGTTCTTAGCTCAACGAGGGTTCTGGGAGAGGGGTGACGAGCTCCAATACGCCTCCCTAGAGCATCCCACACATGCTCTATTGGATTCAGGTCCGGAGATCTGGCTGGCCAATCCATCCTTCGAATATTCTCACTCTGGATATATTCATTGACTAGCCTAGCCCTATGCGGACGAGCATTATCGTCCATAAAAATTAAATTGTGACCAATTTGATCTCTATAAGGTCTTAGATAGGGCTCAAGGATCTCGTCCCTGTACCTTTGGGCAGTTAAAGTGCCCCCAGAAAAATGTGGAGGAGTGTGCGTCTGCTAGAACTTATGCCAGCCCAGACTAAGAGACTGCCCCCTCTAAAACTGTCTATTTCCCTGATGTTACTGGGATGATAGCGGGTTCCAGGCTCCCTCCAGATGAAAACTCGTCGAGAATCTGTGTTTAAACTAAATCTTGACTCGTCACTGAAGAGAACATTGGCCCACTGATCATGAGTCCAGGCGTGATGTTCCAAGCACCAATTCAAGCGGGCTCTCCTGTGAGCAGAGGTTAAAGGGATACAGACCATTGGTCGTCTTGCATAAAGAGCACCTTCGTGAAGCCTTTGGTAAACAGTTTGTCTTGAAATTCTCGTTCCAGTAGCACTTGAGAGTTCATTAGAGAGTTGAATAGCTGTCATCTCCCTATGGCGCTTGGCAGTTACGACCAGATAACGGTCTTCAGAGGTAGCTGTTTTTCTTTTTCTACCAGAACCTTCTTTTCTTTTGATGGTTCCTGTCTCAATGAACTGTTTCCATATTTTGCTGACCACAGATTTATTCACATTTAGCCATTTTGCTACTTCAACTTGTGATTGCCCTGCCTCCATTCTTCCAACAGCTCTCCATTTTAAATCATCTGCTAACATTTTCCGTAAACTCATAATTAACTAAGGATTAAATAAAATTATAATTGGACAATTCTTAGATGGGGTAAACGACACGTCAAATAGCACACTTATGAGGCAAGCAAAAATTTGCATATTTTCAATTTTACCTAATCGAATGGTTGCGATAAATAAATTCTACGACTTAAAATACCTGATTAAATTACTTTTTAGCTTTTAGAGTTGTATATTTTAAAACATATCATTAAAAAACAAAAGTTTATTATTTTTTGGACACCAGTGTATTTTTATCACAAAATTGTAAATAATCACATTTATCTTTGTTTAATTTATCTTTGATTTTTGTAACAATTGATTTAAAGTGTCAAAATATTTTGAATTGTTAATTGTCAAAAAGAAACTTAGCCCCGGAAGCCTGTTATTTACACCTTGCTATATATTATTTTAATACACTTTTTCTCTTATATATGTGAATATATTGCCACTCTCATCGTGTTAAATTTTGTTAGGAAGAAAACTCGGAAGGGTTCGCCTTAGTTCTTGATGGTAAAGTTGAACAAGGCGCATCTCTTTCTTCTGGGGCTTTTGAGAACTCTGGGGTTTACCATTCAATTACATATTTCAACCTGCATTAACCGAATTGTTAACACAGCTATTAGGTTTTTTTTTTTCGATTTAAAAAAATGGGGTCCCATTTCAATTTCCTCCTACTTTTTATATAGTCACGAACCGGTTCTAGCTTGAGATCCGTAAAGGAGATTGAAGCTTCTAGTATTCACTAACATATCCTGATCGAAGTGTACATCCCTAGATCCAAATCGAAACAAGTAAACCATGAACTGTTTCCTGGTCTTGTGGAAGACTGAAACTTGCCTACCAAACAGCCACCTCGATGCTATTTATGCGTCATTACTGCGTAGGTAGGATCTGACGTTGAGAAATCGTCACTAACATATCCTGATCGAAGTGTACATCCCTAGATCCAAATCGAAACATACACCCATGCTATGCCATGTTTGCCAAATTACATACTTATAATAGAAAATTACCACAATATCTCTATTTGAATATAACAATTGATACCATCTATTTTAGAATGAGCAGTAGTTAAAATTGAACTTTATTTTGAATAAGATTTTATTGGATAACTCAAATTTTAGTTTTTCTTTATTTTACTCGTTGTTCGAGTCCTTCCTCAGTCTGGCCAAGTCATCGTCGGTCTGCGAACACACATAACACTGGATAGTTGACATTGCAGGGATTATTCCTAGCACTATTGCTAGCAGGATTTACAACAACATCATACAGGACATCAGCCACTTTATTGTACCGAAGTGTCAGTGATTCGCTGACAAGTTGTTGACAACCGTTAGATTTTATAATTCGTCAATATATTGCCACGTGGAAAATTAGGAAAGACAAACTTCAGCAATTTATTTGAGGTTAGAACAAACTATGAATGATAAACAAAAGATAAGCAATGAAGAAATTTTACTGAATTGTAAATATATAAACTTCAAAAATGATCTCTGTTAATAAAATAATAAATACTTTGCTACATAATCGTCTTCATTTTAATTAATTATTATTTTTAAATTCGGCTTTGACCAGAAAGAAAGTAGTCGCGTGGAGAAGGATTTCCTGCCACTTATGCTAAGTAGTAGTATACATGTATGTACGTTAAGTTAAAGCTCAGTTTAAAATATTCGATATATGTAATGCTTTATGTTTTTAATTATCTATTTTAATTTTTTGTTTATTAATCAAACAGGCTGCGATATTGAAATATTTGCACCTATTACAGAGGAAACAAACAAATTAGAACTTAGAATTAAATATTTACAAATTTACATCTCATGTTCATGAAATTTATATAGACAAAGTGGCTGATGTAAAAGAGTTAAATCATTTAGATCAGGGAACAATCGATGTCTCACTTCTGCAAAGTTCGGACCATCATAGATAAGGTGAAAAGCAGTTTGTTCAGTTTCTCCGCAGGAACAATTTGGTGTTTCTGATAGACCTCTTTTATGTAAGCATTTCTTGAATTTTCCGTGTGATGTGAAAAATTGAGTTACTATATGAATATGCATGGTGGCCGGCCTTGATGAAAAGACTAGATGAAGATGGTGTGCAGGCTTCAATGATAAAACTTCTACAATCATACTTTGATAATAGAAGAATAAGATTTAGATATTCCTCAACTGAAATTAATAAGAAACTAAGTAAAGGATGTCCACAGGGAGGACCACTGTCTCCCACATTATGGAATATTCTTATTAATGAGATACTGAATAATAATCTGGATGATAATTGTGAAACAATAGGATATGCAGATGATATTACGTTAATATGTTGGAATAAAACTCCTGAACAACTAAGAAAGACAATAGATAATGTATTAAGAAAAATCAATAAGTGGTGTGAAAGTCGTAAATTAAAATTGTCAGATGAAAAAACAAAAATATTATATTTATATAAATGCAATAGCGATATAATAGTCTCAGGTAGCAAGTTAATTAAACCGGTTGAAGAACTTAAGATCCTAGGAGTGACTATTAAAAATCACCGAGTCAGAAGCAAACTGGACTTTACGCCTCACGTTAATGAAATGATCATAAAAGTAACTAGAGCTTGTGGATACCTATATGGCCTGACAAAGAAAGCATGGGGTCTAGACTTTAGACGAAGACTGATATTGTATAAGACATTATATCGAAGCACAATTACTTATGGTTATCCAATATGGTATCCATTCATAAACAAAAAGTCTAAGGACAAACTAAATTCTCTTCAATATAATATATTAAAACATTGTATACAGGCCTACAGTACAACATCATCGGATTGTACACACATACTTGCACAAGTCCCCAAACTTACTGAATATATTGAATCTAACATGTTGAAAACCGAAATAAATTATAATCGATTTGACTCTTCAAGTAGGAGTATAATTTCTAATTATATAAGGGAAAAATTGCAGAAATACTATTAGAAGACTAATACCATTTTCAAGTCCTTCTTCACTGATTCCCAAATACCCAAATATGTCAAGCCAAATTTTTACAATGTCCAATTTTTTACTGGACACGGTAACTTTAGATCATATTTGTACAATGTCAGAAAGACGGATTCGCCTAAATGCTCATGTGGTGCAGAAGAAGAAAATCCTGTACATATTCTAACGGACTGTCGACTTGTAGAGGACTTGAGAGTCAAAAATCAAATAAATATAAATTGTCTAAATCAAATAGTTAATAATAGATATATGTATATAAATTTTAATAGGTTTTGTAGAATGTTTTTTAGTAATAGATAGCCTGGGCTGTAATAACTGGTTTATAGTTATATGCTGTAAATTTTCTGTTCTTATCTGTGATGTTCACTAATATTCATTATAGGGTAATTAAATCGTTAACTAACTGACAAATATGTTAATAATTTCTATTATAATAACTAAAATCATATTACGCCTCTAAAATAGTTTTATAATTTGATAACAGATGGCGCTCTAGTACATCGTAAAATCATATTAATAATTACTGTAAATAAGCTCCCAAACTTGTGTATGCATGCAAATATCCAAGACGGATATCGCGTGCTTTGTAAATGATAATAAATAAATAAATATGAATGAATCTTCTAGGGTGTAGTTACTTTTCTGTGTCTAGTAATACATGAAGATTTATTGAGATGTTTAAATAATAGTTATACACATATTGCTGCTTCTCAATTGAAAAATTAAACAGATTACAGATATGTTCATAGTATTCATTTCGATAAAATGCCTCGAAATATCAATTTTTCTATTTCTTATATAGATCCAAGTACGCCTCTTTCCTTATTTGATATAATTGATCGTCATTTAACTCTGAAAACTATGATTAAGTTCATCATTGAGTCTAGGTTGGAAGTTTATTACGGATGCCCTGCCAATCACACTGGTCTTTACACTCTTAGAAACTGTCCTGTTAGCCTCGTTTACTGTGATTTACCTAGAAACTGGCTTTCTCTCCACAGACCGTCATACACCCAGAAACTGTCCTGTTATATCCTGATTCATCTAGAGATTCAATATTTTTCGGTTCAATGGGTGAAACTGGGCAAGTTCGGTTGAATAAAGTCTGACTCAGCTACATTGGGGAAGAGAGATGACCAAAGTACAGACAATCGGGATTTAGTCAGTCTCTAGACGTATGGCTAGTTGGGTGCGCTACTCACGACGGCCATGGAAACCCTGCGGCGGTTGTAGTTCATGAGGATGGCCTCGTCATCCTCCTCCAGGTCGTACGACTGCATGTAGAGGTCGTCCGAGTCCTCGCTGCTCATGTCGCTCAGGTTAGACTCCTTTGTCTCCTCCATCATGAAGTAGTCGTGCGGCCCTTCCTTGGGACCTTCCACCGCGGCGGCCCCCTTGATATTCTTCCTGCCGGCTGCGTCCGCCTTGTGCTGCACATTGAACCTTCAGGTGGAATCTTCCGTTCACAGGTTGGTGATTAATATATACCCGTGGACGGAACTAAATAATAAACAGTTCTTTATTGAAAATATACTATCTTTTAAATCAGAGCTGTAAGACCTACAAATAGGAAGGGTTTGTGAAACTACAAATATAATGGAAGACTCGGATGGTATACTTTGTTGACAACCAGGACCTGAGATTAAAATAGACGTAGTGCAGTTTTGAGTAGTATTTATTAATAAATATTTTAAATTGCTTCAATGAAACCCGGTTTCACAAGTCTAATTCCACCAATGAGGCGCTGGCACCTTGTAAGTGCGAAGTCAAGCTGTTTCTTTATAGGCGCACAATAAACTTACAATAAAAAGCTGCCCCAAGCCCCTACTCGCCTTTATTATCATGGTCTGTACTTAAGTAACATCAACAAGCTCCTTGTAGCGAAGTATTCATGACTTGACACGATAAAGACGCTGTCGTCATGGTTGGAAAGCCAAATTATCTCATATGTTTGTGGGAAAGAGAGACATTATAGAAGAATCACAAAAGCGCGATCAACTACTGGTAATGAGCGTCACCTTAGAAGAGACGAGTGAGTCGAAGGAGAGGTGGTTGGAGGCCTTGTAGCGAGACGCCGTAGTGAAGACGGAGCGTCCTCCCGCGTCGCCACTTTCGTCTTTGCGGCTCACGTGGCGCTCGTTGTTAATCACCAGGATGAGGGGCAGGATGCGGGTCTCGGCGCTTCCCTGCTCACTTCGACGTTATACATACTCAGACCTTAAGGGCAGAATCTTTACAGACTTAGGACATTTTCCAATCAGAAACTGCCCTGCCAATTACACTGGCCATTACACTCTTAGAAACTTCTTTGTTAGCCTCGTTTATTATGATTCACATAGAAGCTAATTTTCTTCCCACAGACCGCCATACGCACAGAAACTGTCCGATAACTCCACATGCTGTCGTCCACCCCGACTTTTCCATTTTTATGTTCCACAACAGAAGATTTTAAACGCAAACACATGCAGTGAGAAGAATAAAAAATATATTTTATCTACCGGGAAATAGAGTCCGTCGGTCGACCTTGGGATCATCTTGGGTCCGCGGAAGATCTCCTGGGTGAACTGGTTCTCCGCGATGCCCTGAATCAGGATGACATCGTCGATGCCCTGGTCGATGATGAAGTGATCAACTTGAGAGACATCGGGCATGACGGCGTCCTCCAGCCGGAGCTTGATGCGCTCGATGGGCCAGCCCTATCACACATACATTGAGGTGATTATTTCCCTATTATATCATATTTATTATTTTTGTTATTGCGCCAAAGGTAATTGGCTAAAGTTGTCGCATATAGATAGATTATACATAAATACCCACCTAGAGCGACTCACATAGTATGATTAAAAATACTCAGGCAAGTATAACATTCTACCTATTTGAAGTATATCCTTATGATAACCCAAGTGAGCTACGATTAACCCAGAGAAACCTCCTCGGTAGAGATGCGCTAAAGGCTACACAGAGACATAATAGGATAGCTTACATGTTAGAATGGTGCGCTGAAATCTATCTAGGAACACTAGGAAAATCTAGCTAATAGAATGGGGGGTTCAAATATATCCAGGAACACCAGGACAACCCACCTGGTAGAGTGGTGTACTGAAGTTTACCCAGGAACACCAGGACAACCTACCTGGTAGAATGGGGTGTGCTTATGTTTACCAAGGAACACTAGGACAACCTACCTGGTAGAATTGGGTGTTAAAATCTATCCAGGAACACCAGGACAACCCACCTGGTAGAATGGTGTACTGAAGTTTACCCATGAACACTAGAACAACATACCTGGTAGAATGGTGTATTGAAGTTTACCCAGGAACACCAGAACAACATACCTGGTAGAATGGGGTGTACTGAAGTTTACCCAGGAACACCAGGACAACCTGCTTGGTGGAATGGTGTACTGAAGTTTACCAAGGAACACCAGGACAACCCACCTGGTAGAAAGGATGCGCCCTGATAAAAGGAATGGCAATCTTGATGGCCGCCACTCGCCAGAGACTATACTGGAAGCTGTTGGGCCTCTTGAATTCTTCAAAGGTCTTCTGGATTATTTTGATTGGAATGAATATAGTCTGAAACACCCATACTTGGCGTATAACTACAGGAAATAGTGGGGAAGATATTTAACTCTTTTATAATAAATGAAAACTATTTTAGACGCATATATATGATTCTTTTGAAATTAAACAATTTCTACTACCCTCACTGCAATAATAAATTAATGGGAGGGTCTGGTTCATCAGTGTTGAACCCTCCTATCGGTTTCCATAATTTATTCAACATACCGCTGTGATATTGCATTTTGCTGTTTTCCTTTTATACCGATACTGAAGCTGACCTCTTGGAAAGGTATTTTAAATGAACTATAGACATAGATCTCGAGAACAGCAGAAATACACACAATTTATCATTTTAGTAAGGGTAGTAGAAAATTGTTTAATTTCAAAAATAAATATACGTGTCTAAAATCGTTCCACTTTTTATAATAGACGACGCATTAATGCATGTAACATAGTATTTATTAATTTTATTGTTTTTTATTAACAGAGTGGTCATTTTTATGTTTATATCTTGCGATTCTGTAAATTTCCCTCGTGGCTTATCTTTTGTTTACCATTCATAGTTTGTCCTTCCCTGAAATAAATTGTTGTCTCCTCCTGAAGTTTTTGTCTTCCCTAATTTTCCACGTGGCATTTTGGTGGAGATGCTGGGTAAGTTAGGGAAGACAAACTGAAGATCGCCGAGAAGAATTTGAAGCCATGGGTGCTGTGATCCACATTTTTAGAGATTGGCTCCAGGATTCCACCGCCGTGTCAAAGCCAAGACTTCCTTCCAAGATGGACGATGTCCCTATAGACGACGATAGGACGACAAAGCCGCTCTTCACCCCGCAAGAAAAAGGACACAAAGGTACTAGGGACAAAGTTCCAAGACTTGGCAGAAGCACGTCAAATCCACGTCAGTATCTACAATAATTGCTAGCTGTGGGTCACAGCTCCCATAGGGAAGAAGCTATGTAACATAGTATTTATTAATTTTATTTATGCAACATAGTATTTATTAATTTTATTTATATAACATAGTATTTATTAATTTTATTATTTTTTATTAACAGAGTGGTCATTTTTATGTTTATATCTTGCAACTCTGTAAATTTCCCTCGTGGCTTATCTTTTGTTTACAATTGATAGTTTGTTCTTGCCTGAAATAAATTTTGTTTCCTCCTGAAGTTTTTGTCTTCCCTAATTTTTCACGTGGCATTATCAATAAATATGTGTATTTCTACTGTCCTCAAAGGCTTATGTCCATAGTTCATTTAAAATACCTTTTCCAAGAGGTCAGCTTCAGTATCGGTATAAAAGGAAAACAACAAAATGCAATATTACAGCGGTATGGTAGATTAAACTGGCGAAACTGATGAGCCAGGCCCTCCCATTGATTTAGCATTTCAGTAAGGGCAGTAGAAAATTGTTTAATTTCAAAAAGACTCATTCGCGTCAAAATAGTTTTGATTTCTTATAACACATGTGGCGCGCTTAGTTCTCTCGTTATATTGAATATGTAATATCTCCATATACTGTACGGCAATGGAAGAAGAGAGAGAAATTCTTCGTCAAGAGACCGGCTATAATAGCAATTCGCCTTATGTTTTAATGGCAAAAGTCGTAAAATCCAGACCCTTTGCATTCGCTTTTTATAAATACTGGAAATCAGCTCAATCAAAATATTTAAGACAGACACCGGATCCAACTCGATAATTGGTCGAGGTCAATACCCAATATTTGTATATAACTACGATGCTAATTTGTTATTTATTTATTCTGTTCTACAGGGAGAATCCTGTATGGCACGTGTGCCCAATAAAGGCTATTGTTGTTGTGTTTGTTGTTGTAATATCTCCAATATATAAAAAAAAACAACGTATAAAACAATATAATGCGGCTTGTGATTGTAAAACGACATTTAAAGATTATCCCGCATGAGTTTCTTTTCAACTTCCCATTCCTGGACACTTTTATTTTTCCGTTTATCATTACTCTTCACAATTCATCCTTTCATACTTCATCCCTAAAGTTAGAAATAATCGTTATTTCTCCTTAAAATAAATTTTGATTTTTCGTTGAAAAGAAACTCATGCGGGATAATCTTTAAATGTCGTTTTACATATACAACTTAATATATATTGTCTCATTATATTCTCTTGTATGTTTAGAAATAAGTTAATTTTGCGAGAAAATATTTTAAAGTAAAAATATATATAAACTATATTTAATACATATATTTTACTCCAAAAAGATTACATTAACATCTAATCTTATCAATATGCAAATTTAAATTCCCATATGTGTGAAAAAGGTTTTATAAATTATATATTCTGAGTTCAACTCCTAATTTTAAAAAATGTTTGAATTAAGCTGGAGTGGTTAGGGTTGCCAAGTCCTCAGGGACCCAAAGTGGTTGATTGGATGGAGTAAATCTAATTGGAGAGTGCGAGATGGTCTAGGATAGCGCCCGGTGAACTAATTCACTTTGAACCGGCTATCTCTTCTTGAAATTCTTGAACTTTTCGCAATTTGATAGTTTGGACGTGTGTACCAAGCGACGCGAAGAAATATGTTTAGAAAGGGGTCTATTCTTTATTCATGAAGTACACTGAGCGGTGTCGATACTAGTAATGGTGAAAAATTCATACTAATCAGTCTCCGTGACGTACAGACAACCGGGGTGTAAGTACCGCGGACTACGTACCTCTACCTCTGTCATACTCACGGCCTCTATGACCTACAGACAACTGTAGTGTAAGTACCGCGGACTACGTACCTCCATTTCCATCAAACACACGGCCTCTATGACATACAGACAACCGGGGTGTAAGTACCGCGGACTACGTACCTCCACCTCCGTTAAACACACGGCCTCTATGACCTACAGACAACTGTAGTGTAAGTACCGCGGACTACGTACCTCCACCTCCGTTAAACACACGGCCTCTATGACCTACAGACAACTGTAGTGTAAGTACCGCGGACTACGTACCCCCACCTCCGTTAAACACACGGCCTCTATGACGTACAGACAACTGTAGTGTAAGTACCGCGGACTACGTACCTCCACCTCTGTCATACTCACGGCCTCTATGACATACAGACAACTATAGTGTAAGTACCGCGGACTACGTACCTCTACCTCCGTTAAACACACGGCCTCTATGATGTACAGACAACTGTAGTGTAAGTACCGCGGACTACGTACCTCCACCTCCGTTAAACACACGGCCTCTATGATGTACAGACAACTGTAGTGTAAGTACCGCGGACTACGTACCTCCACCTCCGTTAAACACACGGCCTCTATGACATACAGACAACTATAGTGTAAGTACCGCGGACTACGTACCTCTACCTCCGTTAAACACACGGCCTCTATGACGTACAGACAACTGTAGTGTAAGTACCGCGGACTACGTACCTCTACCTCCGTTAAACACACGGCCTCTATGATGTACAGACAACTATAGTGTAAGTACCGTGGACTACGTACCTCCACCTCCGTTAAACACACGGCCTCTATGACATACAGACAACCGGGGTGTAAGTGCCGCGGAATACGTACCTCTACCTCCGTTAAACACACGGTCTCTATGACGTACAGACAACCGGGGTGTAAGTACCGTGGACTACGTACCTCCACCTCTGTCATACTCACGGCCTCTATGACCTACAGACAACTGTAGTGTAAGTACCGCGGACTACGTACCTCCACCTCCGTTAAACACACGGCCTCTATGACGTACAGGCAACTGTAGTGTAAGTACCGCGGACTACGTACCTCCGCCTCCGTTAAACACACGGCCTCTATGACATACAGACAACTGTAGTGTAAGTACCGCGGACTACGTACCTCCGCCTCCGTTAAACACACGGCCTCTATGATATACAGACAACTGTAGTGTAAGTACCGCGGACTACGTACCCCCACCTCCGTTAAACACACGGCCTCTATGACGTACAGGCAACTGTAGTGTAAGTACCGCGGACTACGTACCTCCACCTCTGTCATACTCACGGCCTCTATGACATACAGACAACTGTGGTGTAAGTACCGCGGACTACGTACCTCCACCTCCGTTAAACACACGGCCTCTATGATGTACAGACAACTGTAGTGTAAGTACCGCGGACTACGTACCTCCACCTCCGTTAAACACACGGCCTCTATGACGTACAGACAACTGTAGTGTAAGTACCGCGGACTACGTACCCCCACCTCCGTTAAACACACGGCCTCTATGATGTACAGACAACTGTAGTGTAAGTACCGCGGACTACGTACCTCCACCTCCGTTAAACACACGGCCTCTATGACGTACAGACAACTGTAGTGTAAGTACCGCGGACTACGTACCTCCACCTCCGTTAAACACACGGCCTCTATGATGTACAGACAACTGTAGTGTAAGTACCGCGGACTACGTACCTCCACCTCTGTCATACTCACGGCCTCTATGACATACAGACAACTATAGTGTAAGTACCGCGGACTACGTACCTCTACCTCCGTTAAACACACGGCCTCTATGATGTACAGACAACTGTAGTGTAAGTACCGCGGACTACGTACCTCCACCTCCGTTAAACACACGGCCTCTATGATGTACAGACAACTGTAGTGTAAGTACCGCGGACTACGTACCTCCACCTCCGTTAAACACACGGCCTCTATGACATACAGACAACTATAGTGTAAGTACCGCGGACTACGTACCTCTACCTCCGTTAAACACACGGCCTCTATGACGTACAGACAACTGTAGTGTAAGTACCGCGGACTACGTACCTCTACCTCCGTTAAACACACGGCCTCTATGATGTACAGACAACTATAGTGTAAGTACCGTGGACTACGTACCTCCACCTCCGTTAAACACACGGCCTCTATGACATACAGACAACCGGGGTGTAAGTGCCGCGGAATACGTACCTCTACCTCCGTTAAACACACGGTCTCTATGACGTACAGACAACCGGGGTGTAAGTACCGTGGACTACGTACCTCCACCTCTGTCATACTCACGGCCTCTATGACCTACAGACAACTGTAGTGTAAGTACCGCGGACTACGTACCTCCACCTCCGTTAAACACACGGCCTCTATGACGTACAGGCAACTGTAGTGTAAGTACCGCGGACTACGTACCTCCGCCTCCGTTAAACACACGGCCTCTATGATATACAGACAACTGTAGTGTAAGTACCGCGGACTACGTACCCCCACCTCCGTTAAACACACGGCCTCTATGACGTACAGGCAACTGTAGTGTAAGTACCGCGGACTACGTACCTCCACCTCTGTCATACTCACGGCCTCTATGACATACAGACAACTGTGGTGTAAGTACCGCGGACTACGTACCTCCACCTCCGTTAAACACACGGCCTCTATGATGTACAGACAACTGTAGTGTAAGTACCGCGGACTACGTACCTCCACCTCCGTTAAACACACGGCCTCTATGACGTACAGACAACTGTAGTGTAAGTACCGCGGACTACGTACCCCCACCTCCGTTAAACACACGGCCTCTATGATGTACAGACAACTGTAGTGTAAGTACCGCGGACTACGTACCTCCACCTCCGTTAAACACACGGCCTCTATGACGTACAGACAACTGTAGTGTAAGTACCGCGGACTACGTACCTCCACCTCCGTTAAACACACGGCCTCTATGATGTACAGACAACTGTAGTGTAAGTACCGCGGACTACGTACCTCCACCTCCGTTAAACACACGGCCTCTATGACATACAGACAACTGTGGTGTAAGTACCGCGGACTACGTACCTCCACCTCCGTTAAACACACGGCCTCTATGACGTACAGACAACCGGGGTGTAAGTACCGCGGACTACGTACCTCCACCTCCGTTAAACACACGGCCTCTATGACGTACAGACAACTGTAGTGTAAGTACCGCGGACTACGTACCTCCACCTCCGTTAAACACACGGCCTCTATGACATACAGACAACTGTAGTGTAAGTACCGCGGACTACGTACCTCCACCTCCGTTAAACACACGGCCTCTATGACATACACAAGAACTGTAGTGTAAGTACCGCGGACTACGTAACTCCACCTCCGTTAAACACACGGCCTCTATGATGTACAGACAACTGTAGTGTAAGTACCGCGGACTACGTACCTCCACCTCCGTTAAACACACGGCCTCTATGATGTACAGACAACTGTAGTGTAAGTACCGCGGACTACGTACCTCCACCTCCGTTAAACACACGGCCTCTATGACATACAGACAACTGTAGTGTAAGTACCGCGGACTACGTAACTCCACCTCCGTTAAACACACGGCCTCTATGATGTACAGACAACTGTAGTGTAAGTACCGCGGACTACGTACCTCCACCTCCGTTAAACACACGGCCTCTATGACATACAGACAACTGTAGTGTAAGTACCGCGGACTACGTACCTCCACCTCTGTCATACTCACGGCCTCTATGACATACAGACAACCGGGGTGTAAGTACCGCGGACTACGTACCTCCACCTCCGTTAAACACACGGCCTCTATGACATACAGACAACTGTAGTGTAAGTACCGCGGACTACGTACCTCCACCTCTGTCATACTCACGGCCTCTATGACATACAGACAACTGTAGTGTAAGTACCGCGGACTACGTACCTCCACCTCTGTCATACTCACGGCCTCTATGACCTACAGACAACTGTAGTGTAAGTACCGCGGACTCTACGTACCTCCACCTCCGTTAAACACACGGCCTCTATGACATACAGACAACTGTAGTGTAAGTATCGCGGACTACGTACCTCCACCTCCGTTAAACACACGGCCTCTATGACATACAGACAACTGTAGTGTAAGTATCGCGGACTACGTACCTCCACCTCCGTTAAACACACGGCCTCCGTCTTGAAGCGCTTGTTGGTCAGCACTCCCATCAGACCTAGCGTGTGGCCAACGCTCAAGAGATCCTTCACTTCCTCCTCGGCGTCGAAGTAGCGGAAGGTGTCGACGTTGGGAAGTGCTTCGTCTTCTTGCGCTTCTACCTGGCCTTGAACCTAGGACACCGCCGTGGGATAGCACAAACTACTCCACTTATAGACTACAGGTACGCTACCCTCACTTTCATTCTTCGGAAGTTTTTTTTTTTTTTCTGGCAACAATTAAATATAATTTTCAATTATATATAAAAAGCGTTTTTTCCCCTAATTTATCTTCTCTATAGAATTTGATTTCTATTTTTCACTAAATTATTCATATTGCTTCTCTCTCTGCCTTTATATTCACAAAGAAATGAAATAGATAATTTAGAAGTGATTTGCATAAAATGTTTGCATAGATGGTGGATAGATAGCAACCTACGGTGATGTACAGAAATATTTCAGGTAAAATTGTTTCATGTACAACTTCATCTAAACTCCATAACATCAACTTCCTTTTTATGTTATTAGAGGCAGAGAGCTAGAGACTATTCCGTCCATAACACTGCATATGGATAGTTTTCCTTTCTGTGCTTTATCTGTGTGTTTCTAGAATTCCACACAAAACGACCAAAGGTCCTTACCAGCTTTATAAAATGGCACAAGTACCTATTGTGTGATCATTATTGTTATATACTTGTAGAATACTTCAATGAAGATCCTCGGGTAATTTTGCCCAATGCATTCTTGGGAATTAAAAAGGTAAAATATAACTTAATATTAAGATAAGTCTGCGAAACAAATTGCCTGCCGCTTACGTCGAACCTTTGCAGGTAGTACCAAAGAAAAAGGTGCTTCTGCAAGAGTGTTTTCTAAAAATATTTTGCAAGAGCGTTTAAAAAAAGTACCATGTTTATTTCCATTGGTTTCACGGCAGAGCAGGTGTCAGAATATATCTCGCACAAGCAATGCCAACTCACCATGACAATCCCGGACTTGATGAGCCGCATGCCCTTGCACATGCTGTCGATCTCGTGGATGATGGACTCGGTGGTGAAGGTCTCAAACTGGAGATGGGGCTGCAGCAACAGGGGCAATGCTAGGTGGGGGGCTATATCTGCCTTTGTGTACCTAGCATTGTGTGACAATATCTCTCTTTAATGCTTGTTGTATTATGATGCCTTAGCGCACCATCTGTTATGAAAATCCGAAACTATTATAGATGCGTATGATTCTTTTAGAAATTAAAAAATATCTACAGCCCATATTGCAATGGAAAAATTAATGGGAGGGTTCACCACTGATGAGCCAGGCCCTCCCATTAATTTTTCCATTGCAGTAAGGGCTGTAGATATTGTTTGATTTATAAAAGAATAATACGCGTCTATAATAGTTTCGAATTCTTGACATATTTAATTCAACATTAAAATTTCCATTAATATGTTATATTATTTGGGAGAGGCCAAAAGATAATAATGTGAAGTAGGGGTTTGTACTTTCAGCGTATCACGGGTCAGCACATATAGAAGCAGTTTACACTTACAAGGTGCCAGAGCCCCGTATATTTACTTGTACTCTCTGTGGAGCTGGACTTGTACAGTGAAAATATTTATTTTTTAAAAATGCCTCAATTCGAATTAAGAACCCTTCAAGTTGGCGTGAGAACGCCCTTGTAACCTCAGCATCATTTTTAACGCCAAATTCTTAATTTTTCTTTTTCCTGACGAGAACAAAATATTTTTGTCGAAACGTTGAGAAAATAAAAGCATTTCTGGCCGAAGTGTCTTTTATTTTAAAGAACTATGAATGCCGCGGCCAGGCAACCTCTATCTTTAATATGATGTTCTGAATTATCTGTATTCAACCCACTCAACTGTTCAATTGGTGAAATCCTTGATTTCGACCTTTTCAAACCCCTACAAAAAAAGAAACATCCAAACAAAAATACAGGAGTCAACATTCCATCATTGGTATCTGAAACAAAAGCCTGGAGCTATTCTAGAATGTGGGATGAACTGACAAGCAGCAACCTGTATTTCCAGGCTCAAAACTGGCCATACAAGATCGCTCCTCTTCCAGGATGGTGTAAAGGCCTTCCCACAATGTACAATCTACAGGGCCAAAGAGGCCTCACCAGACCACCTTATTTATTCTATTAGAAAAAACATTAGAAGGGCATGGCTTACTACAGTGGTGAAATTTACCAGCAACTTTGAGAATTTAATCAATTAGACCGGTATATTTAGTATGTTGGCAAACAGGCTTATTTGCGGAAGAATAATTATGGCATATATTTCGAAGTCCTAGAAGCATATGTCAATATATCTCTTAAACCTTCCATTTACTGTACTCCCTAACATACAAGAAATTCAGTCTAATACAATAGTAGAGAGATTCACCACTGATGAACCATGCTCTCCCTCATTAAATTTTAATTTTTCGTTATATAAGATCTATAGAAATAGCTTTTGTTGTTGTCGTGTCAAATGAAGAGCCTCAGATGTCTCCATGCATATCTATCACAGCAGTCGCAATGTCCATTATCTAGAAATAGCTTTTAATTAGATGAATTTTGTTTTAAACAAATACTTTTTATTTGTCAGGATAAAACTATATTAGCAAAAGTCTTTTTATGTAACAAGACTTTACTTATCCCAAGGCTGGACTGGTACACACTGCCAACGCTATCCTTACGTTCTATATATAGAATTTACTTACAAATTTAAAAGTAGTGTTTTAAAATTATTCATAATTTTTAAACACATACACTTTTAAAATGGAAAGGTTTCTATAGCATTTTTAATGGAAAAATATTTGATAAATCATTTTTAAATAATTCATTTTCGATTAAAGAAAGAATGGCTTCGTTAACTCACGTGAGACGTCACAAATGGAGGAATATTTATAACTATGGCCACCTCTCACTCTCTCTTACTGTCTGGAGGAGGACTATTGGTCGTTGGGGGAGTCTCCTGGACTTTATATACCTGTAAATAGCTTACTTTTTTATTTTATCTATATATATTTTTAATTATCCTTGAGGGACTCTCTTTGGAGCTCCTGTTGAAGGAGGTGGTGAGAAACAGAGCTGGAGCGTTTGCGTTGTTCAAATTTTGGAAGACGGCTGAAGAGAAAAGGAAGCTATATACATAATCTAATTGATGTAAATAATTATATGTAAATAATCTTTTTCAGGACTAAAATGACGAATCATGTATGGGACTTTGATTCCAGTAAAAGGCTTGTTGCTGCTGTTGTATATAGTTACAGTGTAGAAAATACTATACTATACCTACTAACTTATAGGTTTCTCTCTGTATTCTTAGTTCTCTTCTCTTCAATTACTCTGTAAACTGGCGAATCCTTTATAGGACGAGAGGTCCTCAATAAAGGCTTTTGTTGTTGTTGTTGTATTTTTAATTATCTCTCTTTTTATATATCTATGCTACCATTGACTTGTGTATGATGTCAATAAAAATATTTTAAAAATCTCAAATCTCTCTCTCTCTGTTGTACAGCCCTTGTATCCCGCTGTCTGTTAAAAAGTAGAGGGAAAATTTGGGATATGTAAAAACGTAGGAATGAAATTTGAGGTATGTAAAAACGTAGGAATGAAATTTGGGGCCTGTAAAAACGTAGGAATGAAATTTGGGGTATGTAAAAACGTAGGAATGAAATTTGAGGTATATTAAAACGTAGGAATGAAATTTGGTGTATATTAAAACGTAGGAATGAAATTTGGGGTATATTAAAACGTAGGAATGAAATTTGGTGTATATTAAAACGTAGGAATGAAATTTGAGGTATATTAAAACGTAGGAATTAAATTTGGGGTATATTAAAACGTAGGAATGAAATTTGAGGTATGTAAAAACGTAGGAATGAAATTTGGGGTATATTAAAACGTAGGAATGAAATTTGGTGTATATTAAAACGTAGGAATGAAATTTGGGGTATATTAAAACGTAGGAATGAAATTTGGGGTATATTAAAACGTAGGAATGAAATTTGGTGTATATTAAAACGTAGGAATACAATTTGGGGTATATTAAAACGTAGGAATGAAATTTGGGGTATGTTAAAACGTAAAAATGAAATTTGGGGTATATTAAAACGTAGGAATTAAATTTGGGGTATGTTAAAAGGTAGGAATGAAATTTGGGGTATGTTAAAAGTAGAAGAAAAATGTAGGGTGTGAGATGGGGATCTGGGTTTGGAGTGTGATTCCATGCTAGCCGTACTGAGGTGGCTGAATCGTTATATCGAGAATTTATAAAATACATAAAACATTACTGGATTATACCAAGTTTTTGGCGTGAGCTATACCGGCTTGGCAGGCGACGCCATGTTTCATGGTCCACAGACCTTGGCCGATCTCCTAGATTCCACTCACCGTGTGGCGGTCCACAGGACAGGTGTTCTCCCTCGTTAGATAATTTACCACAATGTTTCTCTAAGGAGACAGGTTTAGACGCACAAACATTCCTTACTTCCCAAATATATTAGTACATCTTTTTGATCATAATAAACATGCGCATGGCATTAAAATAATGAAGCCTGAAACATTTTGCAAAATTTATCAATGGTCGCTCCAATGTCCTCTATTAGTACTGGTAGTTATTGCTACCAGGAATGTTTTTCGACTTCTTAGTCTTGATTCGCCGTGTTGTTTCTGAGCAGTGACACCTCACGTATGATGAAGCCTACACCTCGCACGGAGGGTCTTGATAAAAGAGAGGCTAATGGAGTCCCTTCTGGGTTTATAGAATCCCATTAGACAGGATTTAAGGAGTATTAAAACTAAGAGCTCCTCAATACAACCTACCTCCAGGAAACGTACGATGAGAATACTGTTGAGCCACTCCACCTTGCTGAGCAGCTGCACTGGCTTGAGGGTAGGGACGATGCTGTTGGGGGCCTTGGCCAGGTCCTTCACCTTGCTCTCGATTATCTGGGCAGAGTAATTTTATAGATTCATGTCCTCGGAATGATAAACAGGATTCATATATTCTGTATTCTAAATTTTTAATAGAGATTTAGTTTTCTGAAAATATATTACTCTAAGTGTTGTGTGTGCTGAAGCAAATAATCTAAAAACAGTTCTAACAATTGACCTGATTCACAGTGGCCTATTTGAGTTCAATTGTTAAATAAAGTGTGTGATGTGTGTGTGCGGTCTTGGATTCAAAATCAAGAAAGGTAGCAGAGAGAGTCACCTCTCCTAGAATGACGAATTCACTCTCGTCCAGCATGCCGAGTTCTTTACGTTCCTTCAGGCTGTACAGGAGGTCGTTCAGCACCATGCGGGCTCCGACCCGGGTCTTAGCCGCGGCCACGATGTCAGGGTTGGTGCGTTGCAGGGTCACTAGCTGCTTCACTATCTGTGCACAGCCATGGCCCGCTTGTACTACTTATTGACTAGTTATGTGGGTAGCTAGAGTTGTTCATCCACCAAGTTTGACATCTACAAGGATATCGTAGTTGCCCTGTGTGGTACCCCCTCCCCTACATTGATATCATTGTCATACAATTCATCGCCTGTGCGGTACCCACATTGATACCATTGCTGTCCATCCAGGGGCTGTGTGTTGCCCCTACATCATTGATATCATTGTTGTGCATTCACCCCTTGTGTGGTGCCCCCCTACATTGATACCATTGTTGTACAATCACCCCTTGTGTGGTGCCCCCCCCTACATTGATACCATTGTTGTACATTCACCTCTTGTGTGGTGCCCCCCTACACTGATACCATTGTTGTACATTCACCTCTTGTGTGGTGCCCCCCCTACACTGATACTATTGTTGTACATTCACCTCTTGTGTGGTGCCCCTACATTGATACCATTGCTTTCCATCAACGGCATAGGTATGGCCTATATTGATGCCATTGTTGTCCATCCACCGCCTGTAGTACCTAGATTCAAAAACCTCTAGCTTTCTGTCACGAAAGCCCTTCTACAGGAGAAAGCACGATATAACAAGAGTATGGTTATCTATCTACCAACTGTGGTGTCACCTACATTGATACGGTTGTTGTCCATCCAATGCTTGTACTGGTTGATGATGGGCTTGTATTCTACCAGAAACTCGAGGTTCTCCTTCACCTCCTCTTGGGCAATAAGGAATCCCTGCCCTAGGTCATAGCTGTCCAGCAGCTTCTGGTTGATATGGTGGTTCATGAACCGGACCATGAAGGGCTGCACACACGTCACTTAATTATCACATGAATTATGAAAATATAAACTATAACCACAAACATGTCTTTATTGACCACTTAGGGGACCGTGTCTACGTGGCTAAATAGTACAGTCTTAAGACAAGGTCTCATTAGAGTTATAAAAGTTATAACAATGCCAACAACTAACCTAAATGCATATATGATACATTTTGAATGATAGAATGTAAATTTTATTTTGTTTTTTTTTTTTACTAAAGATTTAACTAAATGGTGTATGTAAATTTTTGTTTTGTTTAAAAAAGATTTGAAAAAAATAAAGAGAGGATTACTGAGGTGGAGACGGCCACAAACGACTGCAGTTTCTTTTTTCACATCTATAGAAATACTACAGCTAGCCGACAGGATCGCTACCTACGGGAAATAAAGTCGAAATGACATCGAAAAAAGACTTGAAAACTTTACCGAAAGAAGAGGTTGTTACCGGAGCGAGAGTGGACATTTCAATTAGGGAAATCTTGCCAATTTTTAACCCGGATACAGGCCTTACGTATCAGGAATGGCGAAATCTTTTTGAAAGAACAGTCAAGCTCCAAAATATTTCAGAAAATGATGCTCTGTCAATGATCCCAAGCATTTTTAAAGGGAAAGCGTTAGAGATATACGCCTCTATGTGCCAGGACGTGTTTACGTTGGATGAACTTCACCAAGCTATGAATACATTTTTCCCGGTATCGACAAGTGGATTGATGAGGCAGTTTTGGACTGAAAAGAAGCTTCCATCGCAACCCCTTATGGACTACTACTTTAATAAACTGAAGTTGGCAAAAATCTTGAATATAAGTTCGGAGCAGACCCTGGAAGCGCTTTCTTCGAATGTAAACGCAAAGCTGAGGCCATTTTTGATCGCTGCCAATCCAGTTAATTTGGACATGTGGATTAAGATCGCATCTTCCCTGGAAGAAGGATTTCGACATGAAGAGATATCTTCACCATTTAATGGTGATCGATGGGATTTTCAAAATGTCGACTCAAGGAATGCAACGCCTTCACAGGATTCTCTTCCTTCAGGTGCCCGCCCCGGCAGAGAGGTTGGCGACCGACAAGAAACCCGGCGAAAGCAGTTTTACCAAGACTTTAGAGGTAATGTAAGGCAACAATTATGGTGCCCGGGAGTGATGAGTGACGTTGGGGTAGATTCATTGCTCTTGGGAACCTATTTAGTGCTCTTTGATTCAGGCAGTGACATTAATATTATTTCCATACACCTATTACCTGAATGCCTTTTAGATAAGATAAATAACTCTGGTCGACAACACACAAACACACCTAATATGATTAGCACTGTATATAACCGTATTGGAATATTTGGACAAATTTGTTTAACGATCAGAATTGGAGATATAACTAACAATATGTTGTTCTATATTATTGATAATCCAAATTTGAATTTTCTGATAGTATCCACTAAGTACCTGAAATATTTTAACCTAAAGATTGATTTTGATGAGAATGTTATTATGCAAAATAATGTGTTTTTATACAAATTTCAATATACATTTTCTAAAGATGAACTCAATGCTTTGCAATATTGTGATAACTCAAAAAAATATATATTTTGGTGTTTCTAATAATGTTAAATATTGTAAAAAACATAATTATTGTTTAAAACTTTCAGGAAAATGTAAAAACATAAAAAAGTTACCTCTTTTAGATAAAACTATTGATCAATATAACATAAATGTCCCCTCTTGTTTTAAATCTAAACTCGTTTACCAACCAAACTTTCGACCCTTACCCTTGCCAAATCTAGAAGACAGCTATCTAAATAATGATGACAAACTTAAGAATAATTTCTACATTTTATTAAGTCGCTATAATGATATTTTTGGTGAAAACAAATATAATATTAGACCATTAAAAGTAGATCCCCCCAGGTTAAGACTCAAGGATAAAACTCCTGTTTGTCTCAGACCTTATCGACATAATCCCAGGGACACCGAAATAATTAAAGAACAAATTAGGCAATTATTAAAATATGGGATTATTAGGCATGCTTCTTCTCCATATAGTTCGCCAGTAACTTTAGCACATAAAAAGGGAGAAAATTATAAATCTAGACTATGTATCGACTTTAGGAAATTGAATTCAAAATTGATAGGAGATAGTTTCCCAATTCCTTTAGTTGAAAATATCATCCAAAAGGTGCAAGGCTAAAAAGTATTCTCGTGCCTTGATATTCTAAGTGCATACTGGACTATTGGTTTACATGAAAAAGATCAACCTATTACTTGCTTTACCACCACAGAAGGCTCTTACCAATGGTGCAGATTACCATTTGGATTGCGGACACCTCCTGCTATTTTTAACAGGATCCTCACTTCCATATTGCAGAAATATGAACTTAAAAATATAATATCTTACTTTGACGATATCTCTTGGTTTTCTCAAAAGATACCGAATCCCATTTAGAACACCTTGGGGAAATATTTGCAATCCTACAAGAGGAAGGTATCCAACTTAGGAAAGATAAATGTTTGTTTTTTATGCAAAAGATAAATTATTTGGGTTACGAAATTTTTGGAGATCAAATCTCTCCTTCAAGTACTAATGTTGGTATAATTAAATCTTTGCCCCCTCCTCGTGATGTTAGATGCTTAAGGTCATTTTTGGGCAGCGTTACGCATTATGCAAATTTATAGATAATTTTAATAAGTTGAGAGCGCCTTTAAATGATCTATTGAAAAAAAGATGTAAAATTCACGTGGAGTGAAGAGTGTCAGAGGAGTTTTGAAGCCCTTAAAGAAGCATTAGTTTCGAAACCAATACTCCAAATTTATAATCCATTATTAGCTACACATATCTTTTGCGACGCTAGTATTGCAGGTTTAGGAGGCGTACTTAAACAGGAGTATCCTGATGGTACCTTAAGACCCATAGCGTTTTATAGTAGGGCTTTAAGGGGAGCAGAATCCAAGTATACAATAACAGAACTTGAATTATTGGCGATAATAGAAACATGTAAAAGATATCATCCCTATATTTTTCACAGGTCAACATGTGATAGTTCATACCGACCATAAGGCATTAATTTGGTTAAATAATTTCAAACATACTAACGGTAGATTATTCCGATGGGCGCTAAAATTGTCAGAATATGATTTGGAATTTAAATATAATAAGGGATGTGAGAATCATGAAGCCGACATGTTGTCTCGACTGCCATATACCTGCTTCTTAACTGTTCAAAATATAGAACAAGAACAAAAATCATTACTTAAGCCTTCATCTAAACTATATTTCATTAAAAACGGTATTACTTATATTAGGCTAAAAAATAGAGATAGGATTATAGTACCACCCTCCTTACAACAACAATTGATAAGCAGGGCTCACGAAAGTTTAGGACACCCAGGCATAAGTTCAATGGCTAGAGTTATCTCAACACAATATTATTTCAAAGGAATGATAGGACAAATAAAAAATTATATTCTTAAATGTAAAATATGTCAGTCTGTTAAGAAGCCAACTACACCTTCGTATGGACTCATGGGTAATTTACCACTAGCTGAGAAACCATTTGATGTAGTTGCCCTTGACAGTATTTTAGGATTAGGGGATTATAACAGTACAAAGAATTGTCTTCATGTGATAGTTGATCATCACTCAAGATACATCTGGGCTTATCCTTCTAAGAGTACGTCTATAGCAACGTACATCAATATAATAAATCAGTTATTAAATGTAGGTAAACCAAAAATTATCGTTACTGATAGCCACCCCTCATTTGTGTCCCAAAGGTTTAACAAATTTATACACGAAAGGGGCATAAAACACGTGATGACATCCCCTTCGCACCCACAGTGTAATGGGCTTGTAGAGAGGGCGAATGCGACAATTATCTCAAAGCTTAGACTTCACCATCAACAAAATCCCAGAATACCATGGCCCAAATTATTACAAAAGGCCTTAGAAGAATATCGGAGTATTCCTCATTCCATAACTAAAATGCCTCCCGTTTATTTACTTTTTGGCATAACGCCATCATATATCAATAAATTAACAAGAGCATATCCACCCATAGAAGAGGCTAGGAAAATTGCAAATGAAAATACCGAAAAATTACATCTTAAATTGGTAAAAAGATATAATGAATCCCATAAAACGCCTAATCTAAAAATAGGGGATAAGGTCCTTTATAAGATCCCTTACCAATCAGGTCAAGGTAAGCTCATGCCAGCCTTTTATCCAGAACCATACACCATAATTTCCATACCCTCACCACAAACCATAGAAATAGATAAGCCTTGCCAGCCCGAAAATAAGCATGCAACAATAGTTAATGTTTCTAAAGTAAAGCTCTGGGATCCGGTAACTGAAGGCAATACTGAACCACCATTCCCATTTCAGGAAGAAGAGGATTTGGAAGGATGCTTGGGTATCGAACCTAACAAGCAAGCTTCCACCGATAGTCCTCAGGTTTTGTTCTCTTCCATTAAAGAAAAAAAAATCCAGATCACCCCACAGAGCCCCTGGAGAAACTACTGCCGATTTCGCGAAAATAACAAAAAAAGTTGCCCTGGAATGGGATTCTACATGGAGAGTGTCTCCATAGACATGTAATGTCCATATCATTTTTTTTTCTTTTTTTTTCCTGCCTATTGTTAGTTAGGTTTTGTATGGCCACCTTTTCCTGTGATTTTCCCCAACTAACAGGCTTTGGTCGCCTTTTTTACCTCTAACAATATGGTTACTTGTGTAATATAATTTCTTGCAATGTATCTTATCCTTTACCTTCCATCCCCTCCCAGCCTCCGTTGAGAAAAATATTAATACAATTTTTTTTTTGTGGGGGTAGTGATACATTTTGAATGATAGAATGTAAATTTTATTTTATTTTATTTTTTTTACTAAAGATTTAACTAAATGGTGTATGTAAATTTTTGTTTTGTTTAAAAAAGATTTGAAAAAAATAAAGAGAGGATTACTGAGGTGGAGACGGCCACAAACGACTGCAGTTTCTTTTTTCACATCTATAGAAATACTACATATATGTTTTTTATTAAATTTGAGGCGCTCTCTACATTTTTTATACTTAATTATGTTAACTTACTTTTTGTGATAGACTTTTTTAAATTCATTAAATTTAACTCCAAAGCTGATTTGAAAAAAAAAAAAAGGTATGAGGAAATATATAATTGAATCTTGGAAACTTTATAAAGCAGCCTTCGATATTACGAAGAACTTCGTACTCTCAGAGATGGTCCATTTATTCTCTCTATAATTGCTGCCAGTATTGCCTGAGCTACGAGGCCCGTCTCACCTGCATGATGGAGAAGAAGCGAAGGAACTTGACGAAGCCGATGAAGCGCAGCGAGCGCAGCACCCACTTGCCCTGGCGGAAGAAGGCGAGGTTCTCCAGGGAGAGAGTGAGGCCGATCTCCAGCAGCCCCACCAGGATGATGAAGAAGTCGAACTGATACAGGAGCTGCCTGATGTACTCCATGAAACTGGAAGCCATGATCTGGTTGGGACAACGAAGGACGTGTTAGAGAGGATTATTTTATGTAAAACAAGCTTTGCCTTTCTCAAACGCACATCGCCAGACACGGTTTCAGAAGGATTGAAGACTATTTCGCCGGAAAGAAACAGCTCCTATACGCAGGCTTTCAGAAATCACCGAATTTAGTGTTGGCTAACATTTATGTTGATCAATTAATTTTTGAAAATAATCTATAACCCTTCGGTGGATCGTTGAGCCTACACCACACTGACGAGAGCCGACAGCCAGAAACATGTGCATGATTGGCCCGTCTTGATTTATCAAGAACATATTTAAGCCGATATTCACAGGAAAATATTAATGATATTAATTTCAATAGATGGAACCTTGAACAGTTCAGTTACATGGTCTGTTCTGATCATTTTCTCCACTCTACTCATACTTGACGTTTAACAGATGGAGTTTGTTTTATTGGAATGTTAAGTCGAAACTGGATGTCGTACAGAACAAAGCCATCTATTGATATAACATATACTAAAATACTATTTTTTATAGTAGTTTTATAAAATAATGTATACAGTGGTGAGAAAAGTTTCGAGTCACACTTAAAAATATTTCTGTGCATTTAGCGTCACACGCTAAATGAATTTATGATAAATGGAATAAATCTATCAAATAACTTTATGTTATTCCACAAAATATTGAGTTTTCATCTCAAAAATAAATAAATACTTTTTATTTTTAAAGGTGACAAAAAATAACCTTACCAATCTTGTGTATGGTGTAAAGTATGTTTCAAAAGAATATAGTTTGCACATATATAATTTAGATTTTCAATGTAATAAGAAAACGAGGTCTGTAAGAAGCATAAGTTGCAGGAGACACATGCTAAAGAAAACGAAGTCTGTAGGAAGCATAGGTTTCAGGAGACACATGATGAAGAAAACGAGGTCTGTAAGAAGCATAAGTTGCAGGAGACACATGCTAAAGAAAACGAAGTCTGTAAGAAGCATAGGTTGCAGGAGACACATGATGAAGAAAACGAAGTCTGTAGGAAGCATAGTTTGCAGGAGACACATGCTAAAGAAAACGAAGTCTGTAGGAAGCATAGGTTTCAGGAGACACATGATGAAGAAAACGAAGTCTGTAGGAAGCATAGTTTGCAGGAGACACATGATGAAGAAAACGAAGTCTGTAGGAAGCATAGTTTGCAGGAGACACATGCTAAAGAAAACGAAGTCTGTAGGAAGCATAGGTTTCAGGAGACACATGATGAAGAAAACGAAGTCTGTAGGAAGCATAGGTTGCAGGAGACACATGCTGAAGAAAACGAAGTCTGTAAGAAGCATAGTTTGCAGGAGACACATGCTAAAGAAAACGAAGTCTGTAGGAAGCATAGTTTGCAGGAGACACATGATGAAGAAAACGAAGTCTGTAGGAAGCATAGTTTGCAGGAGACACATGATGAAGAAAACGAAGTCTGTAGGAAGCATAGTTTGCAGGAGACACATGATGAAGAAAACGAAGTCTGTAGGAAGCATAGTTTGCAGGAGACACATGCTAAAGAAAACGAAGTCTGTAGGAAGCATAGGTTTCAGGAGACACATGATGAAGAAAACGAAGTCTGTAGGAAGCATAGTTTGCAGGAGACACATGATGAAGAAAACGAAGTCTGTAAGAAGCATAGTTTGCAGGAGACACATGCTAAAGAAAACGAAGTCTGTAGGAAGCATAGTTTGCAGGAGACACATGATGAAGAAAACGAAGTCTGTAGGAAGCATAGTTTGCAGGAGACACATGATGAAGAAAACGAAGTCTGTAGGAAGCATAGTTTGCAGGAGACACATGCTAAAGAAAACGAAGACTGTAAGAAGCATAGGTTGCAGGAGACACATGATGAAGAAAACGAATTCTGTAGGAAGCATAGGTTGCAGGAGACACATGATGAAGAAAACGAAGTCTGTAGGAAGCATAGTTTGCAGGAGACACATGATGAAGAAAACGAAGTCTGTAGGAAGCATAGTTTGAAGGAGACACATGATGAAGAAAACGAAGTCTGTAGGAAGCATAGTTTGCAGGAGACACATGCTAAAGAAAACGAAGTCTGTAGGAAGCATAGGTTTCAGGAGACACATGATGAAGAAAACGAAGTCTGTAGGAAGCATAGTTTGCAGGAGACACATGCTAAAGAAAACGAAGTCTGTAGGAAGCATAGTTTGCAGGAGACACATGATGAAGAAAACGAAGTCTGTAGGAAGCATAGTTTGCAGGAGACACATGATGAAGAAAACGAAGTCTGTAGGAAGCATAGTTTGCAGGAGACACATGCTAAAGAAAACGAAGACTGTAAGAAGCATAGGTTGCAGGAGACACATGATGAAGAAAACGAATTCTGTAGGAAGCATAGGTTGCAGGAGACACATGATGAAGAAAACGAAGACTGTAAGAAGCATAGGTTTCAGGAGACACATGATGAAGAAAACGAAGTCTGTAGGAAGCATAGTTTGAAGGAGACACATGATGAAGAAAACGAATTCTGTAGGAAGCATAGGTTGCAGGAGACACATGACGAAGAAAACGAAGTATGTAAGAAGCATAGGTTGCAGGCGACACATGATGAAGAAAACGAAGTATGTAAGAAGCATCGGTTGCAGGAGACACATGCTGAAGAAAACGAAGTCTGTAGGAAGCATAGTTTGCAGGAGACACATGATGAAGAAAACGAATTCTGTAGGAAGCATAGGTTGCAGGAGACACATACTGAAGAAACAAAGTCTGTAGGAAGCATAGGTTGCAGGAGACACGTGACGAAGAAAACGAAGTCTGTAGGAAGCATAGGTTGCAGGAGACACATGCTTAAGAAAACGAAGGCTGCCGAAGGAATAGGTTGCATGTGACACATGCTTAAGAAGCAGGTTGCAGGAGATTGACTACGACAGATTCAGGATGCAGTAGTTTCTCTGTGTACATGTTCTCGATCTGTGACTTTTTTATGCCAACCTCATCTTAACACTAGTCTGACTCATGTACAGCGTGTGATGTATTTAATAAACCAAAGTACATGTAATATCGCCAGAGTACGGAACTATATAAAGATATATTAAAAATAAAAAGGCATAATCTGACCAGGAGCACATGTACTTTTCAGATGGTAGAGCATCATCTAGTGGAACAGAAATCAACTAAACATTCGTTTTAGCCTGTTCACTGATATTTGGCCAACCCAATTTATTGATAAATCAGGAAAAGCCATCCCCGAACGCATTTCGCGCTGTTGGCGCAAATGAAAAGCACATGTGCTCCTGGTCAGGATATGCCTTTTTTTATTTTTAATATCAAAACCTAACATTTTTATATTTTTATAATAACGAATAGATTCAAAAAGGATAAGTTTCTTTATTTGAAAAATCATTCGAGCTTTCGGGCGCAAGCTGCCCTTCTACAGGAATAATAGATAAAATTTCAAGTGATCATGTATTTACAGTTATATATATTTTATTTAAATGGTTTCTCGCTTTAGTCTTGTATAACGTGAGTGGATCACATGCCCGCGTGATTTAGTTTAAATCAAAGAAAAGCCTTGATAAAGAGAGGCGTATTGCCCCTAGAAATACTAGCTGATTAATAATTTATATCCAGTATATGCCATTATATTTATTTATACATATATATATATAAGCTGTTTTTTGCATATCTAGGATTATTTATGAAGTTTTATATTTTATTTTTTCTATTATTTTTTCATAAAGATATACGTAAATACAGAAAATAAAACTCTAATGTATTGTAAACATATTGTCACTGTGCAAAAGTCTCTACTAAGATAGAGAGGCACTCACTCGGATGAGGCACTCGAGGATGTATACCGCCAGGAAGCAGCAGTTGATCAACATGCTCTCGATAGGCGTGAAGGTGTCCGGGTGCGCCAGTTCGTAGAAGAATAGCCCCAAGTTGCCTGTGATCACCATCAAGATCACGATGTCGAAGAAGATGGACTTCACCAAGGCCTTGCACAACTCCCGCAGCCTGGCTACGATCCCGCGTTTGCTGCCCGACGTCCGCTGCTGCCCACTGCCCTTCAGCACCTTGAAGGTCTCCAGCTTCCGCCGCTGCAACACCGAACACCTTCTGGGCAAAATGTAGGATAAACAGGAATTTGAAAAATTAACTAAAACCATTAACTAGAACTATCTGTCGTATGAAAAATGAAAGATTTTTTTTTCTGTTACATTTGAAGAAGCGTGTGGATATCTTCCAGATTTCGGACCGGAAAAGAGAATCATGCTATTTAATAAGAAGAAAGGGATCCAGGGAAGAATAGTTAAAACATCGTGCCGAAAATTACCCAATAAAACTGGCGAAACCGCTGGGAGGGTTCACCACTGATGAGCCAGGCCCTCCCTTTTATTTTTCCATCGCAGTAAGGACAGTAGAAATTGTTTTATTTTAAAAAGAATATTACGCCTCTAAAATAGTTTTATAATTTGATAACAGATGGCGCTCTAGTACCTCGTAAGATTTATAGTATCTTCTGAAATGTCATACATAGGCAAACTAAAAAAACAAATAGGAAAAATTTAATTCTACTTATTTTCAAACCAATATTTTGTATCCTCACACAAGATTGCTTCAGTCTTTACGGAAATAAGATCAATAAAGTAACTTTTTTGCGCCATGAAAGGGCATATAGTCACATTTAACATTCCACCATACAATGATTTAACCGAAAAAAAAAGGAAAATCAAGGCCATACAATCAAACACATTCATGTTAAAACTCAAAACGTAATTTCTTAAGAATTTTATATTTTGGCCTAATAAAAAGAGCGCTGGCAAAACCAAAAAAATAATAATAAATAATAATAATAATGAAAAAATGATAAAAAAATAAAAAGGTCAGGTGTTGATATTAAAATAAAAAATGGCATATCCTGACCAGGAGCAAAATGTGCTTCCACCAGATGGCGCTCTGCCTTCTGTAAAGCACATGTTGCTCCTGGTCAGGATATGCCATTTTTTATTTCAATAATGATAATGTTGAAGGACTGAAGCAAGTTCCAAGTACACATGACAGAGATGGGTTAGGTTTTCCTTATAATATAATCTCTACACATATTGCGCTTCCAGGGTGTCAAGTTCTGTTTGGTTTTTAACACTCACCTGTGGAGTTGGACTGGTCCATAATCGTATAGTTGGCGCAATTTATTATTATGAAAGTTTTTAAAATTGAATTTTTAAAAAATATTAAGCAATATTCCGCTGCGATTCTGGTTGACTGGCATTTTATTAAACAAGGTGTCTGTGAAAATAGAATTGGAGCTAACTTACCACTTCATAGAAGCGAGGATTGATGGTCATAGCAGTCTGGACATGGTCGGAACTAACGAACCTGGGCACAAACACGGCTTCTGTTCAATTCTTCGTCATTTCTCGGCCCACCATATCTGTGTCAAGTTTAAGACCAATTCATTTTAAGCATGTAAATGAGCCATTCAGAAACTATCGCCTTATATATTCTATGCTAAGTGTGCTGAGTTTACGGAGGTTAGTAGAGAGGTCATTTCAGCAGAAATCTATTGCCACTGTCCAGATTAATATTGGAACTTAGAAAGAGTGGTCGAGGACTTATAAAGGGTCGCCCTTGGTGGATTTTTGTATGTGCTCCTAGCTAAACTAAACATAAACCTGTTTATTACCCATTTTTAGATTTTCAATTCTCGTTTTATTTGGATTATTTTAAAGCTCTAGTAATAGTGCTGTTCCACCACATTCACCACAGATTAATGGTTGGTTTTGTCATCCAACCTAACCAACTATAAACCCGGTTTGTTAGAGCGGTGGATCTTCAGACAGACGTTATCGACTAGAACGTAGGTTGTAGAGCCAGTTTATGACACGGTTCAACATAAGTCAAAGCTTTATATGTGTGCCCTTTCTTTTATTATTGTAAAAAAAAGCCTACCTGTGAAATTATTTAAAGAGCAAAGATTTTTAGAATAACCTGATAGTAATTTTATGAATTTATGTTGTATATATATTTAAGTTTAATTTATTAATTGTTCCCACAGAGTATGTGTGAGATCACAAGTAAATAGGCGCTAACCGTAAGAAGAATAGAAGTTTCTCTTTGTTTACAATGTTATAAGTTTCTCTTTTATTTTGTTCTCTCTCTTGTAAATCAATATAAAGATAATGTTTGATCAATCTTATTAGAAACAGTTTCTTTAAAGAGTCTAAGCAAAGTTCCGTGGTTTGATATAAAGCTCAAGCGAAAAATATTTAATCAGACGATTAAGCAAGAAGTTTATTCTAATCGGTAAACTGAAGCGCTCTTCTGTAAATATTTATGGTATTTGTTGCATAGATTCATTTAAATTATATTCATATATTGCATGTTTAAATTCTCCCCAAGATTTAAATAAATTCAAAGTATATAATTGTATTTAAGTTATATTGATTTGTTTATTAGTTAACATAAAAGGCGAAAATGTCTGATTATAATTTTTATCCTAAAGAAAATGTAACTATTAACAGGAACTAATAATCAAATGTGAGCATTGAAAATCAGCACAGCTCTGAGAGGAATAAAATTATTTAAATATATAATTTCCGATCCAGAACCTGATATGGGAGACAAAAGTTCCTGGGAGATTTGGAATGAGAAAAATGATGAAGATTTTGGGATGATCATCACGAAGTAAACAAAACTGGAATGTTTATCGGAGAAACAAATGCGCAGAAAATCTGGGACTCACTGAGATAAACATACACAGTCAATTTCGGAGATAAAATCATTGATATAGGCTTAGAATTAAAAATGCATTAGAATGAAATATAATGAATATATATATGTGTAATATTGTTGCAAATGATCCTGTCGACGTATGGATAAACTGGCAGTCGTGTACGTGAGGCGAGTGTTGATGTTCTTCCCACACGCGGACAACAAGAAGCAGAGGCATGGCTAGATGTTAGCATCGAGAGTGATCGGGGACAGCCCACGGGACAGAGGTAGAGGCCATGACACAAACTTGGATGCCTATCACCGAGACATGGAGAGAGAGAGACAGAAGCGGTCTGCCGATGGACACACTGTAGAACATACTGCCGCTGACCCCCAGCTGCCACCAGCTGACCACTTTTTGGCTTTTTATTTTGACGTCACCATTTTTAGTTTAAATACAAATAGGGGGGTGTACAGGTTATATTAATAAAGATATAGCATATAAACAAAATATGGGGGTGGTATCAAATAGGAACAGTGTACATTTTAATAGAAGTGTATGATCTTATAAAGTATCGGCTCTAACTAATTGGAAGATATGTGACATATACTAAAAGTGTTTAATAATACAATATAATGCGGCTTATGATTGTAAAACGACATTTGGAAATTATTCCGCATGTGTTTCTTTTGAACGAAAAATCGAAATTTATTTTAAGGAGAAATAACGATTATTTCTAACCTTAGGGATGAGGTATGAAAGGGTGAATTGTGAATAGTAATGATGAACGGAAAAATCCCATCCCTGGACACTTTATTTTTCCGTTTATCATTACTCTTCACAATTCACCCTTTCATACTTCATCCCTAAGGTTAGAAATAATCGTTATTTCTCCTTAAAATAAATTTCGATTTTTCGTTCAACAGAAACACACGCGGAATGATTTTCAAATGTCGTTTTACTAAAAGTATCAGGGTAATACAATGTTTTCAGTTTTTTTAAGGAAAGGCGATCATTTTCAAATAGAACTTTGGCTTTTTGAAATCAAAGTTGAATCTCTAGGCGATAATTCAGTCATGTCAATTTGGAGTGTTTGTGACTTACTCTTCTCCCAGATCGGCCGAGTGTTCGATGATGTTGATCAGCAGCCTCACGGTGTCCCGCTTGATGATGCCGCTCTCGAACAGCCGCCAGCAGCTCACCTGCTCCAAGGTTGTAGATGCCGAAAAATCTTATGCAAAAATTAATCTTACCTTCAAAGCCTTCAGGATTCGGTGATGAGCTTCTTTTTTCAGGTCCATGAACTCTCTGAAAGTTGGTTCAATGATAACAATTTGATCGCAAAAGAGACATTGCATTTCTTTGAGAAATTCGTGTTCTTCTTTCTGCGTCATCACACAATCGATAGATGTTATGTAGGTGCAACTTAATGTGGGAAACCTACCTCGATCTGCTCGTCTGTCTGGTCCTTGGTGTATGGGTTGGGGATGATCGTGTAGCTCTCCACCCAGTTCCAATTGGCGTCTGATAAGAAATTGTCCATCTTCTGGACGTTAATGGACTTCTTGACTACGTCGTCTATGTAGCCGATGGCCGAGGCCATGTTGACCCTGTCCACGGCGGAGACGTTGTAGAGACCTGTCACTACACTTATTCCAGAATATCCGGAGTAAAAAGCATGTGAACACGTTTATTATCTACTTCTCGGCGATGACGTACTACAATGGTTCATCGATCCATCAATTACATAGAGTTGTCAAATATAAGTTCAGGAAGACAGCGATTCAAGCATGTCTAAGACTGGTAAATAAACTAGTGCATTGCGAGAAAAGAAAATTACTCACCGAGCATGTTAATCAGGTTGCGCATGCTGGAGCCGTTAATGATGAGCGAGAGTAGGTTGATCATCCCCACTTGGATGATGAGCTGCACCCATCACTGGTCACTCAATCCACTTGGTCGTTAGTAGTCTAGGATATATGTCAATATCTTCGTGAATCCAGACTAGAGGTGAATAGGTCCTTTTCCAATAGAACTATAAGGAAATTCTTAGATCCATTAGGACGCTTACTCAGAAAAGTAAATTTTGCTAAGGTTTAAAAAAATCAGTTTCTAAAGCCTCTCTTAGGATCTATCTCTCTATATATATAAAAATAGCAAATGTACCTGGCTTCGCCCGGTTTTTGCCCGAGTAAAAGTTTCCCTAACGAACATTGGGTTAAGAATGATGTCTTATCAATAGTGGTAAAATCACCACGCTGACGAAGGGTAACAGCTCGAAACGCGTTCGTGGTTGGCTTCTATTGATTTATCAAGAAAATGGGTTGGCTAAATATCAGGGAAAAAAAGGAATTAGTTTATTTCTGTTCCACTAGATGGCACTCTGCCATCTAAAAAAAAACGCTCATGTTAATGGTCAGAAAATGCCCCTAATCTTTATCAAGGCTTTTGATTTAAACTAAATCACGTGGGTATGTGATCCACTCACGCTATACAAGATCAAAGTAAGAAACTATCTGATGAAAATTTCACTGTATATAAAATATATGTACAATCGTTATATTTAATAATAATTAAAAGAGTATACAATTAAATAACCATTTGATTAAATAAATGAAAAGATTGATAAATATTATAAAATAAAAATGAGTATATTTATCAATCTTTTCATTTATTTAATCAAATGGTTATTTAATTGTATACTCTTTCAATTATTATTAAATATAACGATTGTACATATATTTTATATACAGTGAAATTTTCATCAGATAGTTTCTTACTTTGATCTTGTATAGCATGAGTGGATCACACGTGATTTAGTTTAAATCAAAAGCCTTGATAAAGAGAGGCGTGTTGCCCCTAGAAATATTGGCTGTTTAATAAATTTAGATCCAATATATGCTTTATATTTATTTATTTATATAAATTATTATGGATTGCTCAATCTTTAAAATGGAAAGGTGCAACCGTTATGCATGTAAGCTTCGAAAAAATTGTTCCAGCCAAGTGAGCGCGCGGCGTGCCGTAGCATTCTCCCGCGAGGGCCTCCACGTTTATCTTATACAGTGTATTTATAGATGGATGAATTTGTATTCACCTTTTAACACAAGCTTAATATATTTACAGTTTAACATACTTATTTTGGCGAAATTATACCTCTTGGGTATTAGGCAAATTATGACATATATGTATTACAATAAAGAGGAGGAATCTCGCAGGATATCATTGTTCTATATATTCTGACGAGTTTCTATAAATATTTCTCATATATTTAAATATATATAACAAAGAGTAGTTGAGGGAGGGTGTTATGCATATACCGAAAGAGGCACCTCTCCCTTTAAATATGCATTAGATGGGAATTCATTATGTTTATTACACCAGTAAAACATTGAAGGTTGTTTTAAAGAATGGCTGATGTTTTGTGGCTAATTCTTTATCGCCCTCTTTAAGGTGTAGTCAGTAAGAATGTCTAAATATTGTAAACTAGCGGATGAAACCGGCTTCGCCCGGGTTTTACCCGAGTAAAGGTTTGTCTAACGAATCTCTCGATAAAGTGAACATTTTTTCCCGGTCCCTTGAAAAATACTCGATAAGTTGAATAAAATCAATATTAATTGGTTCCCTCGGTAATTGGAAGTTAAAGGAATAGTATCTAGCCTTGGAATTGTATCATTATTCTTGTCTCATTTTGTCTTTCATAATTTTCTACATTACAAAATCCTCGTATCATCATGATAATATTTAGAGCAGATTGTTGAATTATAACAGATAAATTAGAATATTTATCTTGATTATTTTTAGGCGAAAAGTTATTTCAAAAATGTTATTTGCTAGAAACCTTCCCAGTACTATACTAAATAACTTCCCAAAGTTTCATGGCGTTCCAATGAGTGGTTTGGTCAGGCATAAAGGACACACACACACATACATTCATTTATATATATAGATATGGGATAATTTATATTTTTCTTTCTTTTATAAATGTAAAGTAATCTAATTGATCCCTTTGTTATTCTTGGCGCCTAGAATTTTGTGTAATATAATTTTGAACATCCGCACGTCTAAAATAAAACCAAACCAATAGTGAATTGATTTAGATCATCTCTATATTTTTTTCTTCTTTCTTAGAAGTTACGACTGCTCAATATAAGTATAATATTTTTAAAAATTGGGTGTCTATTTTAATTTTATTAGTGTAAAAAAATTGACACAGACACCAGGAACTCTCTTGCACTATCTATAGCTAAATATTGGAATCCTGAACTCCTGTAACAGTAGGGAAATAGTGGAACTAGAGAAATATATTTCTCCAGATTACTATCTAGGTAATGAGGGTTGGTTTTGAAAGATGCCTCTAGTTAACGTTATGGATGGATGGCAAAGGCTGGCTGTCATATGGTGGATAGCCAACCAACGACAGCAGCTCCCATCATGGAGACTTATAGACTTACAATGTCCATGACTGTTGGAGAGAGTAACTACGCACACCGGCCGTTGCCTTAGCAACGCCAGCTTCCCCCAGACATCACGTGACCTGGCGCCACTCTGGCCGTACCTGTATAAGTTTCAGTTTGCTTTTGTTGTCTGCCACTGCGCTTGCCTTTTTTGACTCTCTTTGTTCCTTGTCATCTTAATATGATATTATTGTTAATTAAACAATACTTTTGAGATCCAGCCTCTGATTCTCTTACAATGACCTTGTATAATTATACAATGGGATAAAAAACGTTATATGGATAACTCACAAATTTGGTGTCGTCATCACCGAAGAAGTCCTTGACGTTGGTGATGGAGAGAGTCAGGGCGAAGACGATGATGCCGCGCAGCCCGGACCAGATTATCATCACCACAATCTTCCAGCTAATCTTGTGTCCCACGCGACCCAACAGCGGACTGAAGTTGCACACCATGATCACCCTGGAACATTTCAATGTGTACATTATTTAAATGTAATTATACTCTTCCTTATGCCCATAGTTTTCTTAAATACCATTTCTAATATTCCACATTTCAATGTACCATATATAAGCAGAAAGATCTATTAGAATATATTAGAGCTCTAAAGAAGCGGTTTGGTAGATTAAATTGGCGAAACCGCATGGAGGGTTCACCACTGATTAGTCAAGCCCTCCCAATATTTTTTCATCGCAGTAAGGACAGTAGAAAATTGATTTATTTGTGAAAAGAAACATTCGCGTCTTAATGTTTTCATTTGTTATTTTTATTATTATTATTATCATTTTATTTATTTCAACACATAAAACGCGATATCCCGGCTTGGGATAATTGCGTCGATTTACATTTTTTTTTTAACCGAAACAGTTATAACAACAACAACAAAAAGCCTTTATTTAGGGTCACTGACCCTATACAGGATTCACCAGAGGTATGCATAAGAACAAAGCAGTGAGACAAAGGAAATAACGATATATACAGAGTAAGAAGAAAAAGAAAAAAAAAAACAAGAAAATAAAAAAAAAAAAAGAAAGAGAGAAGCAAGAAATCAACACAAAAAGAGTAGCAGTAAGAAAGTGAGGAGTGAGTATTACTTGGCCTTCTTCTGAGATATGGACTTGTGGAAACCATAAAACGCCGTAGCAACATACTTATTCTGGGTCATATTGTCAATTATTGATGGAAGTGAAGCACAGAGTTGCCCAGTTTTGAGCATAAGGGTTCTTCTTTCAGAGCAGGGCAATCAAAAATATAGTGAGTGATTTCATTTTTTAGTTTTGAATTACAGAAGGTACAAGTCGGGTCCTCACCGCAGAGCATCTTGGTGTGGTTTTCTCTAAAAAAACTTGAAAGTATTCTAACTTGTGCGAGTAGTCTTACAACCGGGAAAGAAAAATCTCCTAAAAGGTATCCCTCCGTCATGAAAGATATGTGAATGTCTTTGTAGTGAGAGTATAGCTTAGATTTATCCATTCTTGTAAGGTCGTTTTGTATAGATTGGTCTGCCGCTGTTTTTAAGAGCCCTGTAATCGCGCTCCTCAGCGTTTCAGGGTCATCACAGGAAACAAGTGCAGGGGATCCATTATTGTTAAGCAGATTGGTGAGCTTTTTAATGAAACCGATGGGTGTGCCCGAAGCATTAGACAGTTCCCGTGTTCTATTAAAACATATACGTGGCAATCTGTCACTGCTCATATTCAACACCCGCAGCCAATACTTCAGGGTTAATTTTAAGGCTGTTACACTCAATGAGATACGACCGGTTTCTAATCTGATTAGGTAGCCTGGAGTGTATCTGGGCAGATTCAGGAACCTACGGATAAATATGTCTTGTATACTATCCAATAAGTCTTTATGCTCTGTTGCCCACAATGGAGCGGCATACATCAGGACAGCTCTCGCTATTGTATCAAAGAGTTTGGTGATAATTTATTGACTTTGCTTTTGATTTTATTAATATTGGGTGTGTGGCGTTAATTGCTGTAAGTGCTTTTCCTTTAAAGTAATTTGCCGGGTGAGTAGTTGTTATTGTTGGTGTCAGAGGGAATCCCAAGTATGTATATCTTGAAGTTATTGTTATGGGTTTATCATTCCAGAACCATCTATCCTTATTTGAGGGTTTACCCTCCATTACGAAACACCATAATCTTTGACTTGGACTCATTTAGTGTCATTAAGTTCTCATCGAGATATTCTTTCAGTATTTTGATCTTCTTTTGGAGGTTCATCCTGGACTCACCTATAATTGCTATGTCGTCGGCGTACAGCAATAAATGGATATCTCCAAATTCTGGCAAATTTACACTCGGCAGGTCTGAGTTATTATAAATTTCGATTAAGTCCGTGATAAATAATATAAATAGCAGTGGGGAAAGTGGTTCTCCCTGGAGGACTCCCGAGTTTATCTTAATACTTTCCGTAAATGATCCCTTCCATCTGATAGCTATAGTTGCTTGTTCGTAGTAACTTCTGATCGTACTTATGAATTGGTAACTTATGCCTAGGTTGTAAAGTTTTTTCCAAAGTATTGAGTGAGGTACAGTATCAAATGCCTTCCTTAGATCGACAAAAAAGACATATAGTTTTCCCCTCTTTTTTCTTAATGATAGTTGGATTAAAGTAGTTAGTGTAAATATGTGGTCAATGCATGATCTTCCTTTTCTAAATCCCGCTTGGTTTTCGGGTATAACCCTTCTTCCTTCGACCCATTCCTCCAGTCGTGATCTTAGGATTGATGTGAAAAGCTTTGATACATTGCTAATCAGTGCAATACCTCGGTAGTTGGAGGGGCTGTTCTTATAACCATTTTTAAAGATTGGGTGTATAGTGGAATTAGTCCAAATTGCTGGGTATTTTCCAGTCGTCATAACACTATTGTAGAGTTGTTTCAACAGCAGTATGTACGAATCAGGGAGTGTTTTTAATACTTCATTGGGGATGCCATCGGGCCCGCATGCCTTGTTACTCCTCAAACCAGCTATCTCCTTGTATATGTCTGCATTGGTTATCTCTGAGTCCAATAAAGGATCGTTCTGAGAAATCACATTATGTAAATTACAAATTCTCAAATTTTTCTCTGTAGTCATTAGTTCGCGGTAAAAGTTCAGCCAGTCCTGTATAGATATTTCTCCTTGGATTATAGATGTGCTTTTGTAGAGCGCAATAGTTTTCCAGAAGGTCTTTGAGTCTTTAGCATTTCTGAGTATTTCCTGTTTTTCATTATCAAAGCCTTTCCTTTTTAGATCCAATAAAGCGAGATATTTCTTTCTGGAAGAAGCATAACATTCTCTGTCTTCCAATCTATTTGTTTTACGATATTTCTTCAGACTTTCTTTTGCCAGTTTTTTCATATCATAGCAGTCCTTATCGAACCACGGCTTAGATTTCCTGGGGCCGCCCTTAATTGAGTAGGTTATTTTTGCAGATGACATTGCTTCCAAAATTCGCTGATTGAAAGTGTATATAAGGTCATCGGAGGCTGGTATGTTTTTTTCCCGCAATTCTTCCAGTTTCATTTTAAACATTGCGAGTCCATCGGCTGACCATCTATATCTCGTAATATTATAATCTTCCCGTTTGGTTTTTTCTCATTGAAGTTTTGGCCTTTTATCGTTAAAACCAAAGGGTGGTGGTCAGAGTACAGTTGGTCATCGACTTTGAAGTCCAGTAAAATTTGTAGTGAACCCTGTGAGAGTATGCAATAGTCAATAGTTGAAGAGCCTCTTTCAGATATGTATGTAAAATCTCCATCTTTATCACCTCTAGATCTTCCATTAACTATTGTCAAAGAATTATCTTCCAGGAAATCAAGAAGTCTATTAGACAGAGATGATATTATATGATCTTTGGCCCTTCTTTCCGATGTTAGAGGGAGCTGGAAATTAAGTGGATTGTGTAGTCCTCCCAACTTCCCAGTTCTGATGTTTAAACAGTTATAAACATATTATACAAGAAAAAGTGATGTATACGTTTGTCGTCACTTTTCTTGGATGGACTCTTCAAGGCATCATATTACAATTTCAACCTGAGCGACAATGGTAAACCTTGGTAGGTTGACTACCCAGTATAAGAATATAGTGAGTAGAGAAGAAAAATAGTATTCTAGTTGAAATTAATAAATGTGGTGATAGAATGATTGTGTTGGATTAAAAAAAAAAAGAGTAATGAAAAATTATGAGAGAAAATTGAAAATAATAATTGATTGAAATGGTAACTGTGAGATCGGACAAGATCCTATGACACGGAAATGTACAAGTTGGTTGGAAAAAACCTGCTGCAGGTGCCGGTAAAATAAAATAGTCTTGCAGACCAAGAGAGGACGTGAGTTGAGGACGTTTAACGAGCTCTTAAGGAAGTTTTTGGATAACTTTCTTCCAAGTTAGGTTAGTAGATTAGGTTATTGTTATCAAGCCATGATGATCATGGCACACTCCCACAAGTCCAGTAAATATCACTAAGGTTTGCTCTAATGAAGAAAATACCTAGGCCAAAATCACTAAATTTATTGATAGCAAGTAGTCACACTGAAGGAAGACTCAGATAATAAGCCAAGACATCAGCAAGGCTTTAGATACCAAATGGAGGCCGGATATTGTCTAAAGCTTAGATCGCCTCGTTGATTTGCCTCGTGTAAGTTTCCTTTAAAATATAGAAGTCTCTTACTACGCGTGGCCATACAACGCCACAATATTTTCTCAACTAGAAACACCTCTGTGTTAAGTCCTTACCTTTGAAATGTGGTCTCTCGTGCCCTATTCCTATTCTTTCAAATCAGATAATTTTCTAGTGACTTTTTCCCACGACTTCACTGTCCAAATCCAGGTTTGTGGTCATTTGCCTGAAAGGACTATCAACAATTTTATGGATATTATCACTGCTGGGTGGGTCGATAATGGCCGCCAGCTAAACCCCAAGGAAGACACAGGGCTGCATATTCAAGTGTAAGAAGAGTTCGCCCCAACCCGGATCCTGGTTTAAAGATTCTCGGTCAGCCTATCACCTTATTGGGAATCGAATTTGACCAAACGCGAAAATTCGTTTCCCATCTTAAGAAATTTGTACTCCGGACTCTTTACATAATTCCCCGTCTCACAAATACCATACTGGACAAAACACCACCACAAATACCATCCGAGGAATTTTGGCCTGTCATTTGTGGCTGGAAAACGCATGGGGTCTTTGCCTGGGGCATTCTCGCTTTTTTTAGAGAAGACATCCGACAGTTCCGGAGTCTGGAATACCTCTTCGCGCGTCGCATAGTGCGAGGTGGCCCCTACACTCCCAATATCTCAGCCATTTTTCCTACTGGTAGCATTCCACTTGGCATCATAATTGAGTTTGAATGACTTACCTCAAGGCAGTTAATTATAGTCATTTCAAATTTCGGTCGGGCCCAGCTGCTCTTTCATGCCTCTATTTTCCGACGCCCAATATCCTTCAGCCTAGATTACGAAAAGGCAAACTTTCGCTAAATACATATTGTCGCGTATATAAGCCTTCAAAACACCTACAACCTCCGCCAATAGATGGCGCTTTCGCCTATTTCCGGTCTGGAAATAATGTGGGAATCGCCGACTGCTGTGGGCCTGTTTCCTGAGGCAAATGTTTGTAAATACACGTTTATATTGGCCCTAGGAGGCAGCGTAATGTAAATACCCGTTAATTATTATTCTAGTTATATGTAATGTGTAGTAGAAATGACAATAAAAGGAGGAGGAGGGTTTGAAGTCCTTGTGCCGGTTGCTGTTATGACTCTCTCGCCAACATCGCAGCTGCTGCTCCACCTGAGTGGTGTTTCTCGGAGGTCTTTAGGTAGAGCTGCAGAGGAAAAGCAACGGGAGCCCGGGGCAGGTGATTCACAACGGAGGAAGCGGCGTCGTCGCTATGAACCGGAGAGGGGTCAAGCGCGACAATATCCATCACAAGACCAACTTTTGCGCCTGATTGTTGATCTTCCCTGGCAGCAATATGTTTTTGGTCCAACCCAATCAGCTCTGATAGAGGAGATAATTCTGGTTCTAGACCAAGCACCCAGTTCAGCCTCTGTTAGGTCAAGGGCCACAGCGGAGTTGCAGGCAATGAACTGGATGACCAGGCAGCAAAGACTGCAGCAGCCTCTAACCTGTTGTTACTAACCTGTACGTTACTTGTTTTGTTGAGGATATCCCAACAAAATACCAATGACCATTGGCTCTTAAGTTTCCAAATAAATGTAGATTTAGCTTCAATAAGATGGTGGAGAGGTCTTTTAATGTGCAGAGACTCAAAAATCTTCTAAGCTGCGCCAGGTCTTTGAAACCGGCGATTCTTTAACAGCTTATGTCTTCTATGGGTCCTTGTGAATGCCATCAGGAGAGATGATGTATACTAAGTAAAAGACTTCTTTGAAAGGATGAGCTTAATATTGGCTTCTCTAAAACGCTGAAATACTTGCTCTATATTGTCAGGTTGATGGTTGAATGTTCTCCCTAAAACAATAATAACTCCCAAGTAAGCAAGACAGGTTTCCCAGGGCGAACCTTGAAGGACAGATTCCATTAAGTATTCTAAAGTAGCTGGAGCATTTCAGAGACCAAAGAACATCACATTGAATTGCAACAAGCCATTTTCAGTAGTGAAAAATATCCACTTCTATATTTAAAACAGAGAACCATTTTGATCCAGAGAGAGCATTAAAGGTAGTGTCTATTCAGGAAAAAGGGTTAGAGCCCCTTTTTTGTGACATGTGTCGTTTAGTTGTTGGTAGTTAACAAATAAAGGGATAAATCCATTTTTTCCTCTTGACAAGCACTAATGGCGATGTCAAGGTATCAGAAGATGGCTCGATGACTTCTTGATTCAACATCTATTTCGCGAGAGAGTCCACCTCTCGTCATCGAACAAAGGAAATTCGTCTTGACGCCTATTGAATGGGAGCAGATTCTTCCGTGTCGATCCTATGCTGAGTATTTTGTCCTCCCATAATCTTCGAACAACTTTTAGAAGACTCGTATAAGCTTATAATAAGAACAGGAATGGACTTGCTTTGAGTATCGATCAATTCTTTAACAATTGACTCCAACTTCAGACTTACTTCCTTCTGAAATGAAAATGTGAAACGGTAATTTCGAGGTCTTTAATCTTCTTCTGACAATGTATGGTGGGATTTCTACATCGTCCCTGACCACAACTCAGTAGGCTTGCGGGCATTCCATTGGTCTACCATTTAAAATAGGAATTTCCTCAGTCGCAGAACGTAGAAGACCTTGTCGTAAACCTATACAGAATCCAACTTTTCTTCGTATATCAAGTCCAAAAACGACATTGTCAATAATATCAGCTACATGCCCAGGATGCTGATAGATGTGGTCACCAATTTGCAGTTCGAGGAGCATTCGATGAGGTATCGGTGTTTGTTCCACGGTTGATGTAGTGATGGAGAGACATTTCAGGTAATTTTAACTGCGGGGTTTTGATGATTCAAGAAACCAGTTCGAGGGATGGGGTGCTTGATCCGGTGTCGATGACCATGCAGCAAGAAGTTCTTCAAACACTCCCATACAATAAAAAGCCATCATTATTTCCTGAAAGAGCAGAGCCCGGATGGCTTTGATTGGGGATTGTCTTTGTAGTTGAGCCGACCCCTACCCAGCGAAGTTGTTTCATTGTCGTTTCCCTGGTTGCTAAGGATCCGTTATTTTGTGTCTTTGGAATAGTTTGGGAATATTTCCGTTGCAGATATCCTTTATTGCATCTCCTGCATCTGACTTAATTTTTAAAAAAATGATATGCGTCGACGTTGAAGAGGATATTTGGTTGGATGACTTTCACTAAATTCTATTTAACGAACAAATCGAAGAGGAACTCTTGAAGCTTTTTGTGACGCTTCATAATTCATAGACAAAACTTGAGTTTCTTGGAGAGTAGAGAAGGGTTGATAGCCGAACATATCGCCGCTTTTGAGGGTTAGGAGGGATTCTTCGAAATGTTGCTGGGTTTTAAAAAATCTTGAATATTTTTCGTGCAAGACGGGAAATACCAAGCCTTGATAGCCTCTGAAGATCATTGATAACTTGCAATAATTCACCTTTAGTTCGAGTTTTATTTCGGAAACGAACTGCGTGAAGCTGCTGATAATTTTCGCTTCCTCATCTTCTACTTAAAGAGTCTACCAAATTTCCATAAACGAGCTGTCGCTCCAAGGGTATTGTCCCTAGAATATCGGCGGCTGGACCTTGAAGAGAAGCAGCCAAAGCACCCGCCATCTCGATCTCGGACCATCCGTTGACTCGAGCGACAACTTCGAACTGCGTCCTGAACGTTGCTTACGAAGCGAAGGTGGGAGGCTTTACTTTGAAGCTGGTCGTATTTCGCGCAGAAAGGTCCGAGCCAAATGGCGAGTCGGTTGTAGGAACCATTTGGCAATATATTGTTTTGAGGAAGGAGCCGAGCCTTTTGTTTGCCTTTTGAAGCGTCGTCTATTCGAGTTTGATAGTCGTTTATAACAGCAGATAGTCTGCTTTTAGCTCCCAAGACCCACTTCTTGAGAGCTTCCAACTATTCAGCAACTTCTTCTCTTAATGATGCTGATTGTTGCTCGAGCTTACTAGAAAGTTTTCTTCAAAGGCTGCAGAACTTTATCAAATTTTTAAGAGAGTTTTTCTTTAAATGTCGAATATTGCTGAGAGAGTTCCAAATATTTCTTGGATAGTCCCTTCATTCCAGAGAATCTGTAGGAGTTGTGATTTTTCCGCTGCCATTCTTCTAGTTGCCATTGATACCTAGAATTTCTTAAAAAAAAAAAAAAAAAAACAGATAACCCGGTTCTGACATCATTTGTTGTGTTGTTTCCGCATCAGGATGATCAAATGAGTACGCGGACCCGACAAGGATCTCTGTTCTCGAGCTATGTACACAAAACAAAGAACAGCAGCTGGCATCAACCAGGACAAGGAAACAGACTTGTGCCACTCGTCAAGCGCGCCTCTATCCTTCGTATCTGATTTTCCTGGCGTGCACCAGTGTGCTTCAATGGTCTTCGCCACCTTGTTGCTATGCCGGATCTTTCATTTGAAGGTCGCCGTAACAATATTTATATATCATATATACAAATACACACGCGATGGCTGTGTATGATGCACATTTCAAATGCATCGGTACTTCCAAGTCCGCGGAAGTCTTTGTCATTCCATCCTATGATGCCACCATAAACCAGTGAGCAATCTTCTCCACTTAACCATCTCCATCTTTCTTTGCTAGCTCAACTCTTTCTGTTTACGGAATTTTCCCAGTACAACTGTGTCCTCCGTTCTTTGTGTGGACCATCCCAAGTCTTCAATTCTGCCTCGACCATGACTGCCTGTACTCTGTGAAAACTGTGAATTGTCATCTTCCAAGGTGCAGAGAAGTTTTGGAAAGCTCTCCACACCTGATTGTCATCTTGGTTATCACAGGAGAAATCGAAAGCCGACAGGATAGAGCAATGAAGGAGAGAGATGCGAGAGGAAGCGAAAGATGAAAGAGCAAGCTGGCAACTCCGACTATACAGCCGAACATACTATCCCCAAATAAGAGGCAACATTCCGCAATCAACTGTACAGAAGCTACAAGCTTCTTCCTACAAGCTCTACATCGAACCCTTCCACGTCAGCAGGACGACAACCAAAGATCAAGGCACCTGACTGAATCAACTGTGAGTTTTTAAAACTTTCCTATATCCACCTCAATCTCACAACTTTGTTCACGTCGATTTATTAATTTCTTACCTTTTTATTTTATTTTCGATGCAATTTTCAATTCAAATTTTTAAATTTCTATTTAATTTTACAAAAAAAGACTATTCGATAATTACACATTTTTATCAATTTGCTAATTTTACATGCCTTTCATAAATTTACATATAATGCATTATACAAATCTACAACTTGAAAAAAATCATTATTATTTACTTTTTATCATATTGTAAATTTAATTTTTTTTCGTGTTTATTTTAAAATATTATCTTTATACTTATTTTCACCATTAAATGTGAATTCTCCAAATTTAAATTCGTTTTTTACTACTTTGCCACTTCCTTATTTCAATGACAATTCTTGTTATCTTACTAACAATCATAGGTGAAACAACATTTCTTAATACCAGAAATCGCAGGATACAATATCTCCAAAATCATAACTAGACAAACATCTGTCCCCCCAAGTTGAAGATAAAAACCGGGGACCCTGTTCACTTCACTCCAGTAGCTAAATTGGGTCACCGTCCGCCAAACTTCTTACCACCATTATATTTCGAGCATAAATTACATCTTCTCGTCCCTACTATAGAATTTTTCGCTCACAATTAATTTTAAACACATTTTTTCAACAAACATTTTAACACCCTCACACATCTTTAACACGGCAATAATTATTTTCGCGCGACACAAACCAATCTAATCGCAAGCCACACGAGCTCCACATCGTCGCCACAAAATTTTGCTAATAAACGCACCACATCACCAACATTCAAAAACTCGTGTTGTATGTTCGTACAACCACCACTTATGACTTCAGTAAACTTGTTATTCCTGGTAAAACAGGTTAGATTTTGCACCAAAACAATGACTTCACCTGACACCATTCAAATTACTTTTTTTTTTCTTAAACGTATCATAGCGCAACCCAACAAAACTTTTTTCACCTTTCAGGCCACAGATTCTTTCATTTTTCCTTTGACACATCTTTTTTACACCCCAAAGCGTGTCCACTTCGAAGGTCACATCTTTCATAACATATCTAACCTAAAATCAATTTAGAAAATACCTTTACTGAGTCACAACTAAGGTCAAAACACGCCGACCTACGAACACCGAGAAAACTACATTTCATATGCCATAAACATATATCACACCACAACCGATACATCACCCTAGGTTCTATCAACTACACTTATATTCATGTAACCATATGGGGCCAAACATAATCAATACCAATATCATAACTAGCGTCCTTTTCTTTAAACCTCCCAACCATTGCTACATTTAAATCCCGATATATTCAACATCTACGTTTTACAGCAACCCTAAATAGCTCAACTTTAACAATAGAAGAGGCAAAAATTCAGCTCCAATTAAATTGAATTTGCAACATAATTGGCTAAGAGCCATAAAAGGCGAAACCAAGCAATCTTCCAATTGAATGACAATTCTGACAACACCCCGCGAGGAAAGCGGGGGGAGAAAAGCGTTGAGAAGTTATCAGGGGCTTGCGGCACCTAGCTGTCAGAGCTAAATGTCCATTCCTCGAGATCTTGAGATCAGATGCCCTTCTGTAATTCTTCTCTCTAACAATATTTTTTTATTATTAAATTGAATATAAAGTTTTTAAGACAACACGTTTTATCTATTTAATGCTACCTCAGCTTGAGCATGTTCATCTTCTATTCTTCATATTGCTCGCCACTTTAAATAATCTTCTGAGCGATGTCTTTGGGAAATGTTTAGAGAAATAGGATCTTAAATGCATACCAATTCACACACATAACACATTATAGAGAAGAAGGTATATCAAAAATTAAACCATTATAAGCATAAACTTTTCTTTTTCAAAAATAAAAACACAAGCTTTCTACTCTCCTTATGCTAAAAAAAAATTATCAGTTCAATTTATCGAATGAGTCTCGCTTTGCCTATTTTAAACTGTGCGACAGGTTTCTAAGGAAACCATGAAATTTTGTCCTATTATTTCTTTTTTCAATTTAACAAATCATTTAACTTCTCAAATTTTCAACATTAGTGTATTTTTCAAGTATCTTTTGATCACGAACATTGCTAGCGCTAAAGAATTAGCTAGAGAAAATTACTAGATCGATTTTACATATAGTCAGCAACAATGATAAAATTAAGAAATTAGCTAGTGGTAATTATTGTAAAGGCTATTGTAAATGCGCCAGTAACATTGTTAGAGGCGAAGGAATTGGCTAGAGGTAATAATTGAAAGGACTATTGTCAGCAATAATGATAAATGTGACGGAATTGGTTAACGAGTATTATTGGAGTCAGCAACAATGATCAAGGTGACAGAATTGGTTAGCGAGAATTATTGGAATCAGCAACAATGATAAAGATATTGGATAGTGATAATTATTGGGATGGCTAAAATCATTGTTAGAGGCAGAGTAATTGGCTAGCAGCAATTAATAGCATAACTATATTCAATAACACAGTGAAGGGTAATAGTGAATTGAATGACTGAAAATATAGGAATGATTAGAGCTTTCAACAATGATAAAGGCGAAAGAATTGGTGGTCGTTATTAATGGAACGAATATAGAAACCAAACTGATAGAGGTGAAATAATTGTTTAGTGATAATGATTGAAGCGAAAAAAAAGCTCAAAACAGTTCTAGATTAATAATAAATTGTCTAATGGCAATTTTTGAAGCGCGATGTGCTAGATCACATTAATTTTACCTGAGTATAAAGATAGCTACGTACGCCAAGAATGTAACATACCTCAAAGTAGCGACGTACGCCATGAATGTAACGTACCTCAAAGTAGCGACGTACGCCATGAATGTAACGTACCTCAAAGTAGCGACGTACGCCATGAATGTAACGTACCTCAAAGTAGCGACGTACGCCATGAATGTAACGTACCTCAAAGTAGCGACGTACGCCATGAATGTAACGTACCTCAAAGTAGCGACGTACGCCATGAATGAGATGTACCTGAGTAACAAATTAGCGACGTACGCCATGAAGGGAACGTACCTGAGCAGAAAGATAGCGACGTACGCCATTAATGGAACGTACCTGCAGTAACAAAGTAGCGACGTGGGCCATGGAGGGAACGTACCTGAGCAGCAGGGTAGCGATGTACACCATGAAGGGAACGTACCTGAGCAGAAAGATAACGACGTACGTCATGAATGGAACGTACCTCAGTAACAAAGTAGCGACGTAGGCCATGGAGGGAACGTACCTGAGCAGCAGGGTAGCGATGTACACCATGAAGGGAACGTACCTGAACAGCAGGATAGCGACGTACGCCATGAATGGGACGTACTTGGAGTAAGAAAGTAGCGACGTAGTCCATTGAGGGAACGTACCTGAGCAGCAAGGTAGCTGTGTACACCATGAAGGGAACTACCTGAGCAGCAAGGTAGATGTGTACACCATGAAGGGAACGTACATGAGCAGCAGGGTAGCGATGTACATCATGAAGGGAACGTACCTGAGCAGCGGAGTAGCTATGTACAACAGGAAGGGAACATACCTGAGCAGCAGGGTAGCGATGTACACCATGACAGTTATGGTGAAGTTGGAGAACGTCAGCTGGGAAATGGAGTGCTCCACTACCAAACCTCCCAGGTTGAAGAAGAGAAAGTTGTCCACCATGAACCTGAGGACGCCGCAGGACCTGCACATTCTTCTTTCTCAGTCTGGATGTTTTTTCCAGTGTAATTTTATTTGCACTCTCTAAAGTATATATAATGTTACGTCGTACCCAGACGCTGTTCGTGTTCTTTGTCTAATCAGGATGCACAAAGATATACATGAGTTCTTAAGGATGCAGGAAAAGTTAGCGCTTTATTATACGTGGCACTGAACAGAAGGAGTACAATAAGTGGGACTTGCTTTCAACTTCCCCATCAGAAGGATCCTTGTCGCCGTGGATGAAACCTTCAGCTCCACACTAACACGTCCAGCTGGACTACACCGGCTTGTAGGCCGCTCCGATGTTAGGCTCTCCTGGCACCGTCTTTCAGGAGCATCCACACGCCCAGAGGCAACTCGCCACGTCTTCTCCCCACCGCAGATTTGACCAGACTCTGTCCTCCCCCACACAGGAATGCTGTTTTTGGCGCCTGCCAAACATAGGTAGGGGTACGCTTTCTTCCGTCCGCGAGAGCCCTAGGTATCGATCGCCAGGTAACCCTTCCCTGCCTGAATCCTCATATTTCCATTCCTTCTTGACGACAGCCGCTTCTTCTGTGGAATCTCTGTTCGCTTATTTCACCTTTGGTCAAGCTATGTCGTCTTCCCCACGACTGCACGGTAGCGGTGACATCGAGGCTTATTTAGCATCAGGTAACACTGGTCCGAGAGGTCCCAAGATATCACATATATATGATGAACCCCCTGTACATAGCTATTGATTGTAAATTTATGATCTAGGTTGCTCTTGTTGAGTAGCACCTAATAAATTGTTTTTGACTGGAAACTGGAACTAGTCGTAGAGGTACACCACGCTGACGAGGGCCAACAGTCCGAAACACGTTCGTGGTTGGCTTTTCTTGATATACAGTAGAACTTGAATAATTCGAACTTCTTTAATTCGAAAACCTCTTTAATTCGAATATTTATCTTGGTCCCTAGAATTTCCTATAAATATAATTTCCGTTTTTAATTCGAATCTTTGGATAATTCAAATTTTTTTATGGTCCCTTGGGGTTCGAATTATCCAAGTTCGACTGTATTTAAAATGCATTAACCCTTGCTATTCGAGAAGGACGGTTGTACGAATCTTCGAAAATATCTGAAGCAACCGAATCCATTATGACACTAATCCTAACCCATACCTTCGTTATCCCCATATATATAAACGTCAGTGTATGTATGTATGTATGTTTGTCGGCTCTACACGTCCACAATACCTAACTAATCTGGCTGGAATTTTAACAGTGTATAGAGTTGTATCTGGAAAAACTTATAAGCAAATTTTCCGGCTTCTATCTCGAATATCCTTGGAGTTATTAACCAATTATTGACAAATATCCTTATTTCACTTGCAACCAGCGCCTCACTGCGAAAACTGCGAGAAGTTGGGGAAGGATGGACCACGTAGGGCGACGGGGGTTGGTGGAGCGGGACGTTTCACAAGAGTGACCTTGAGTGACGTAATGAAGGCGTAGGTGCAAGAAATCACTTGCTATCATCATTTTATGTATATATCAAATTTAAAATATATTCATATAAAAGCCAAAATAATAGAATTTTCAAATATCGTTGTGAAAATTTACATTTTTATTTTATATGTTAAAAACACAAAGTTTGGAGCGGGACGTTTCACAAGAGTGACATCCACGGTGCCAATTTATAATTGTAACAAATAGTATTTGAATAAAAACATTTAATCGGGTAAAACCCGGGCGTTGCTCGGGTCATTCGGGTAGTATGAAATGGATTCCTCTTGGATATAGCGTTTACATTAGGACTATCGTAATACAAGGTTGTCCCAAAAGTTCGTAAACACTTGCAAAAATTGAAATACCAATATTATTCGCCGTTATGTATAATGTACTTGTACTATGTATAAACTAATTCATTATGTATTATTATGTATTCGCCGTAATAATATTATTCGCCAAGTAAAAGGAAAAAACAACACGAAATTTTGGGACAACCATATATTTCTTTTAAGAAATATTCTTCGCTCACCTCAAAGAATATACGATAAAACCGATCCTTCTATACTCATAATTAATTATAAACAATATATAACAAGAGAGAGAGAGAGAGAGTTAAAATGAAGTAAAAGAAAATTATATCGACAATATGATAACATACAATGCTATTTACGAGTATTTAACCTATATAACACAGTACCCTGAGTTTCCATTTAAGTCTATCTATGCCTTGTGACCACTTTGGTAGTTCAATCAGTCTACTACACTGATGAGGTCCGACAGCCTGAAACATAATCACAGCTCTCTATTTCTTTCACTTTAGGAATAGGATGATATTTATATACTTTGATATTAAATCAACATTGCTGGTTGAAATACTTATTTATTTTGAAGATATTGCGCATCTTGGCAATGTTGTAGCATTATGTGGAACTGATGTATGTATAAAGCAATATGTTTCTCTAGTGACGAATGTTGTTTCTTCAATTTAAAAATCACACGCAGTCATATAGAGGGTTATAAAATATAAAAGAGGATTTTTATTGATTTCCTGATAATTCTTCGCTGCCTAGAATAATGGAGTGTCAACATGTCAACCTTAATAGGGTTTTCTCTTATTTCTCTTTCTTATATGGTTAGTCATTTCTAACAATAAACGATTCTTTAATGCCATTTTTGATAATATTTAATTTCTTTCAATCTTTACCGAACGCGCAGTCTTCAATTTCTCTGAAATCATTTCCTCAAATACCGCTGAAAACACCATTTTAAGCCTTTCGCAAAGATATTACAGAAATGCATATATAACCTGACATAATCAAGTCCAACGAGAAGAACTTTAAGCGGTCTCTCATGGGAGGTTCTCCTGCCCCAGTGTTGTTACCACAACACAGATTGAAGTTACTTACTTCATGACGAGCGGCTCGATCTGCGGGGTGAAGACCGTCCGCTCCGAGTTGAAGAGCAGGCCCAGCACGATGACAGCGGGAAAGCCGGCGTAGCACTCCTCCTCGGCCACGTAGAAGCACACGTAGGCGGACACGATGGGCGTGCAGACCTCCACCACGGGGTCGTTGTACACGTACGTCAGCAGGTAGAGCGACAGTCGCCCGATGCCATAGCCGATCACCAGCCCGCCGCCCAGGAACAATGCGACCCGCACTGTGATCAAGTGTACTGCACGCACACATCAACATCATTCGGTGGGACAGACAAGTGGCCACGTCGGTGGGGACAGACAAATGTCCACGTCGGTGGGACAGACAATTGTCCACGTCGGTGGGACAGACAAATGTCCACGTCGGTGGGACAGACAAGTGGCCACGTCGGTGGGACAGACAAGTGTCCACGTCGGTGGGACAGACAAGTGTCCACGTCGGTGGGACAGACAAGTGGCCACGTCGGTGGGACAGACAAGTGGCCACGTCGGTGGGACAGACAAGTGTCCACGTCGGTGGGACAGACAATTGTCCATGTCGGTGGGACAGACAAATGTCCACGTCGGTGGGACAGACAAGTGTCCACGTCGGTGGGACAGACAAGTGTCCACGTCGGTGGGACAGACAAGTGTCCACCGTCGGTGGGACAGACAATTGTCCATGTCGGTGGGACAGACAAATGTCCACGTCGGTGGGACAGACAAGTGTCCCACGTCGGTGGGACAGACAAGTGTCCTCGTCGGTGGGACAGACAATTGTCCACGTCGGTGGGACAGACAAATGTCCACGTCGGTGGGACAGACAATTGTCCATGTCGATGGGACAGGACAAATGTCCACGTCGGTGGGACAGACAATTGTCCATGTCGATGGGACAGACAATTGTCCATGTCGATGGGGACAGACAAATGTCCACGTCGGTGGGACAGGACAATTGTCCACGTCGGTGGGACAGGACAAATGTCCACGTCGGTGGGACAGACAAATGTCCACGTCGGTGTTACAGACAAATGTCCACGTCGGTGTTACAGACAAATGTCCACGTCGGTGTTACAGACAAATGTCCACGTCGGTGTTACAGACAAATGTCCACGTCGGTGGGACAGACAAATGTCCACGTCGGTGTTACAGACAAATGTCCACGTCGGTGTTACAGACAAATGTCCACGTCGGTGTTACAGACAAATGTCCACGTCGGTGTTACAGACAAATGTCCACGTCGTGTTACAGACAAATGTCCACGTCGGTGTTACAGACAAATGGCCACGTCGGTGGAAACAGACAAATGGCCACGTCGGTGGGACAGACAAATGTCCACGTCGTGTTACAGACAAATGTCCACGTCGGTGTTACAGACAAATGTCCACGTCGGTGTTACAGACAAATGTCCACGTCGGTGTTACAGACAAATGTCCACGTCGGTGTTACAGACAAATGTCCACGTCGGTGGGACAGACAAATGTCCACGTCGGTGTTACAGACAAATGTCCACGTCGGTGGGACAGACAAATGTCCACGTCGGTGTTACAGACAAATGTCCACGTCGGTGTTACAGACAAATGTCCACGTCGGTGTTACAGACAAATGTCCACGTCGGTGGGACAGACAAATGTCCACGTCGGTGTTACAGACAAATGTCCACGTCGGTGGGACAGACAAATGTCCACGTCGGTGTTACAGACAAATGTCCACGTCGGTGTTACAGACAAATGTCCACGTCGGTGTTACAGACAAATGTCCACGTCGGTGGGACAGACAAATGTCCACGTCGGTGTTACAGACAAATGTCCACGTCGGTGTTACAGACAAATGTCCACGTCGGTGTTACAGACAAATGTCCACGTCGGTGGACAGACAAATGTCCACGTCGGTGTTACAGACAATTGTCCACGTCGGTGGGACAGACAAATGTCCACGTCGGTGGGACAGACAAATGTCCACGTCGGTGGGACAGACAAATGTCCACGTCGGTGTTACAGACAAATGTCCACGTCGGTGGGACAGACAAATGTCCACGTCGGTGGGACAGACAAATGTCCACGTCGGTGTTACAGACAAATGTCCACGTCGGTGTTACAGACAAATGTCCACGTCGGTGTTACAGACAAATGTCCACGTCGGTGTTACAGACAAATGTCCACGTCGGTGGGACAGACAAATGTCCACGTCGGTGTTACAGACAAATGTCCACGTCGGTGGGACAGACAAATGTCCACGTCGGTGGGACAGACAAATGTCCACGTCGGTGTTACAGACAAATGTCCACGTCGGTGTTACAGACAAATGTCCACGTCTGTGTTACAGACAAATGTCCACGTCGGTGTTACAGACAAATGTCCACGTCGGTGGGACAGACAAATGTCCACGTCGGTGTTACAGACAAATGTCCACGTCGGTGGGACAGACAAATGTCCACGTCGGTGGGACAGACAAATGTCCACGTCGGTGTTACAGACAAATGTCCACGTCGGTGGGACAGACAAATGTCCACGTCGGTGTTACAGACAAATGTCCACGTCGGTGGGACAGACAAATGTCCACGTCGGTGTTACAGACAAATGTCCACGTCGGTGGGACAGACAAATGTCCACGTCGGTGTTACAGACAAATGTCCACGTCGGTGTTACAGACAAATGTCCACGTCGGTGTTACAGACAAATGTCCACGTCGGTGGACAGACAAATGTCCACGTCGGTGGACAGACAAATGTCCACGTCGGTGTTACAGACAAATGTCCACGTCGGTGGGACAGACAAATGTCCACGTCGGTGTTACAGACAAATGTCCACGTCGGTGGGACAGACAAATGTCCACGTCGGTGTTACAGACAAATGTCCACGTCGGTGGGACAGACAAATGTCCACGTCGGTGTTACAGACAAATGTCCACGTCGGTGGGACAGACAATTGTCCACGTCGGTGGGACAGACAAGTGTCCACGTCGGTGTTACAGACAAATGTCCACGTCGGTGGGACAGACAAATGTCCACGTCGGTGTTACAGACAAATGTCCACGTCGGTGGGACAGACAAATGTCCACGTCGGTGTTACAGACAAATGTCCACGTCGGTGGGACAGACAATTGTCCACGTCGGTGGGACAGACAAGTGTCCACGTCGGTGTTACAGACAAATGTCCACGTCGGTGGGACAGACAAATGTCCACGTCGGTGTTACAGACAAATGTCCACGTCGGTGTTACAGACAAATGTCCACGTCGGTGGGACAGACAAATGTCCACGTCGGTGTTACAGACAAATGTCCACGTCGGTGGGACAGACAAATGTCCACGTCGGTGGACAGACAATTGTCCACGTCGATGGGACAGACAAATGTCCACGTCGGTGGACAGACAATTGTCCATGTCGATGGGACAGACAAATGTCCACGTCGGTGGGACAGACAAATGTCCACGTCGGTGGGACAGACAATTGTCCACGTCGGTGGGACAGACAAATGTCCACGTCGGTGGGACAGACAATTGTCCACGTCGGTGGGACAGACAATTGTCCATGTCGATGGGACAGACAAATGTCCACGTCGGTGGGACAGACAATTGTCCACGTCGGTGGGACAGACAAATGTCCACGTCGGTGGGACAGACAATTGTCCACGTCGGTGGGACAGACAAATGTCCACGTCGGTGGGACAGACAATTGTCCATGTCGATGGGACAGACAATTGTCCACGTCGGTGGGACAGACAAATGTCCACGTCGGTGGGACAGACAAATGTCCACGTCGGTGGGATAGACAATTGTCCACGTCGATGGGACAGACAAATGTCCACGTCGGTGGGACAGACAAATGTCCACGTCGGTGGGACAGACAATTGTCCATGTCGATGGGACAGACAAATGTCCACGTCGGTGGGACAGACAATTGTCCATGTCGGTGGGACAGACAAATGTCCATGTCGATGGGACAGACAAATGTCCACGTCGGTGGGACAGACAATTGTCCATGTCGATGGGACAGACAAATGTCCACGTCGGTGGGACAGACAATTGTCCATGTCGGTGGGACAGACAAATGTCCATGTCGATGGGACAGACAAATGTCCACGTCGGTGGGACAGACAATTGTCCATGTCGATGGGACAGACAAATGTCCACGTCGGTGAAACAGACAAATGGCCACGTCGGTGGGACAGACAAGTGTCCACGTCAGTGTTACAGACAATTGTCCACGTCGGTGGGATGGACAAGTTTTCCATCGATCAGGTAAACATAATAGAAACATCGGTGAGGTGGAGCTGTTATATTCAAGATTTAAATTGAATATTCAGCTCACAAATCAATTAAGTATTTACTATTTAAGTTTACCTGAATCAATATCATTGTCATGTTCCAAGCAGTATAGATTTATATTATCGGAACAACTATTTTATGGATAATTCAAAATTTTTCTACATATTTATTAGAAAAAAAGTAAAGGATTTTCAAAAGACGTCGAGTTGAATACGGCCATCAAATTGATCTTTAAACAATGATTATTTTATAATATATTTTTTAAAGCAAAGCAAATTTCCACTATCCCCCCTTCTGCAATGATAAATTGGTTTATTTAAAAAGAAAGCTACTATGGATAGTTCATTTCCAATAAATCTGTGCAGCCTAAAATGGTAATGTGCACGTATTAGGTAGAGCTAAGATAATTTTGATAATAATTCAATGCGCGGTGTTTACATTTTCTATTCTGAAACTTTGAGAACTTTTCTTATTTTTTCTCTTAAGAAAAAAAAATTAGAGGTGTACGAAATTTCATTAAAAATTTGGTTTGCAAATTCCCATGTAAATATTAGTAAACCATTATTAATATACCAAAATACTACCACTACTTAAAACAATAAATATTAGATGAAACTCATTTGGTTGGATTCGCCCGGGAACTATCTCGGTGAAACCTTCTGGTATGGAAAAGAATCGGAATTTCTGTCTTGAGAACTTTTTCGAGATGTCTTAACAACAACAACAACAACAACAAAAAGCTTTATTTAGACCTTTTAGTCTTATACAGGTTCTCCAAGCAGAAATGTAGGATACCTACAGGAAAAAAGTAATAGTACTTTAATGGTAATATTATATCTATATAAAGGAAATATTATATAAAGACAATCAAGATAATAGATAAGTCTAGGTAAATTGGAGGAAAAGAAATTTATTATGCATGGATTTACCGCGGATTCACCGTAAATGAAGGTTAAAAAACAAAAGCTAATCACAATCAATGAGATATCTTAACAGATTTCAAGACCAATGAATCGTCGAGCGCTAAGGTTCAATCTGTAAGTAGGCCAAAAAATTGTATTTTTTGAAATTCGGACTGGAACGGGAAACATGAACAAAAAAGTCCTCTCTTCTGACGAAGATGGAAGTGTGCGCTAAGCTTACTGTGCCGGAATAGAATTGCATCTCGTTTGAAGAATTCAGTTCAGCTTCAATAAACCCTTGGATTTCTCTTTCTGGAATACAACGGTCTAGTTAAACAAGATGCTTTAGAGCGCCATCTGTATTTAGAAATGTAAACTATTTTACATTTTCAATGTCAATATCAGTTACTACACGTACTGAGTTCAGAGCTCGAGTGGCCGCCGTGGATCTCCACCACAGCCACCACCTCAAACACCAGCTTGGTGATGCAGTTGTTGATGAGAGATTCTCCCTCGATAATGGTGATGAGAGTCTGAGAGCCGCCTGCAGCACAGCACATCTGTCTCACCAGCCTAGCTTGGGGTAAATTACACTGATAGACAAAACTTAAGGAAGTTTTACCTTTTTTTTTTTCTTTTTTTTTTTTTGCTTATCCCTAGTACACGTGGTACAGGCCATGATAATCATGGTGGGTAGTTAGCGACTGCTTTTTACTGTAAGCGCACCACATGTCTACACATGTGAAAGCAGTTCGACTTTGCACTTACAAATTTGCCAGAGCCCTGTTTGGTTACTTGCACTCGCTGGTGGGGTTGGACTTTTGCAAGAATCGGGGGGCCATTGGAGCATTTTTTTTTTAAACAGAAAAAAAGTGTCCAATGCGGGGATCGAACCCGGGTCGTAGTGGTCGTAAACCAAACGGTTTAACCAGCCTTCCACCGACCCCCCAGAAAATAACTCTGAGAGATATTTGATGCACAGTGATATATATTTCTGAATCCCGATATATATATGCTATAAGGTAAAACTTCCTTAAGTTTTGTCTATCAGTGTTATATAGGAGATATTCTAAAATATCCGTATTTATACATTTATTATTGTTTTAAATAATAAAGACCTACATACAGTCATATCCCCGAGTTATCTATATATATAATTGCCTTATTCTGTCTGAAGCTCACGGATAGAATGCGCGCCCATTGGCTGCCGGCGAACACGTGTCCTCTCTGCCCCCCTCTAGACAACCCTGTTATCAGCAGTGTGTTACATCCACCTGTCTATACAGACCACCCTGTCTATAGCGGTCACTTTAGGCAACCCTGTTATCAGCAGTGTGATACATACACCTGTCTATACAGACCACCCTGTCTATAGCGACCACTCTAGACAACCCTGATATCAGCTGTGTGATACATCCACCTGTCTATACAGACCACCCTGTCTATAGCAACCACTCTAGACAACCCTGTTATCAGCTGTGTGATACATCCACCTGTCTATACAGACCACCCTGTATATAGCGGCCATTCTAGATAACCCTGTTATCAGCTGTGTGATACATACACCTGTCTATAGCGGCCACTCTAGACAACCCTGTTATCAGCTGTGTGATACATCCACCTGTCTATACAGACCACCCTGTCTATAGCGGCCACTCTAGGCAACCCTGTTATCAGCTGTGTGATACATACACCGTCTAGTGTGATATAAACGACTGATGAAAATACGTGAGTTAGAATCCCAGTACAAATTTATAGGGTTAATCAGGGTTTAGAAGACAAAGATCGTGGCTTTATAAAAACATACACTATCTTTGTATAAGACCTAAAATATATTAGCACTCGGTAAATGGGGGGAATGACAAAATTAACAAACTTAAAGACCGATAAATATCATATTTTGTAGATGTATATCTATATATATAATTGCCTTATTCTGTCTGAAGCTCACGGATAGAATTATCAGTGTGGGGGGTTAACTTATCGTACCTGCCTAAACAAATAATTGTATATTGGCTTTGTCCTCCTCATCAAACAGAAATTTTTGGTATGTTTGGATGTTCGGTTAAGTCTTTCTTTTTTACAGCATTTTTATGGAAGTTATATAGATTCAAAGCTACTGAACTCTCTATTGTCTATAAAGTTGGATAATAAAGAATATAATGTGAGATGTGTATGGCCTATCTTAGAAAAGTATTTTTTTTTCCGTGTCAAGAGGCATGCATTCAAATATAAAACATGAATCTAGAGTCTGCTATCTGAGATAACAGGGAAGATAGCATTTCAATAGCATCCAAACACAGTTCAATGCCTGTTTTTAAGTGAGTGACTTGGATTTATGATTTTGTTTAACGTAGAACTAAAACGGGGCGTTAGTAAAAGAAGGATATCGCTCTGGTATGAATGTTCGGAATCAAGGGTTCAACACTACATTAGCTCACTGATGGAGTGGATGATGTCGAGGACGCTGGTGGGATCGGTGGCGCTGATGAAGGTGCCGTACAGGAGGCACTGGGACAGCCGCCAGCCGTAGATGTAGTATGTGTTCAGACACACCACGGAGATGAGCAGAGTGCAGATGGCTACACACACAGCCGCTACATGTTGAAATGTAATGGTTTAATGGCGTATCATCTTGATTTCGTGAGCACACACCCAAGTTTAACATCTACATTAAACTAGTTGTAAATATATATATATGGTCATTTAAGCCAACAACCCCATATTGTATATAACTTATAACAAGATTTTCATGTTGTATAATAGAAACACATCTGTAAATGATTATACGCATTATTGACATGTGTCATTAAATCATCATATGTAATGTACTTTGTACAAACTGAGTATAAATAAATAAAACTCTGTAATAGATTAAAAATTGAGCTAAAGAGATAGAAGTCAAAAACGTCTAAATTCGAGATAGATGGAAGTCACAAAACAACATCTGAAGATAGATTGGAAACTGTCAGGACGGCGCCAGTTTAGAATTTCACGAGACGATCCACACTCTTCACATCTGGTGAAATGCAATACCCCCTTTCTCAGAAAAGGTATATAAAGCCTCCGTCCTAGCCAAAAATACAGTTACTTCACCATCTGCGTGAGCCCTCGTCGGTTGTACTCCAGGTCCACCTCATCCACCATGTAGACCAGTAAGAACTCTTCCATCTCCATCTTTCGCTCCTAGCTCAACTTTTATCTGTTCACGGAACTTTCTTAGTGCAAATGTGTCTTCATTTTTTTGTGTGGACATTCCCAAGCTTTCCACTCTGCCTCGACCACGACTGCCTGTACTTTGTGAGAACTGCAAAAGGTCTTCCAAGGTGCAGAGAGGTACTGGAAAACTCCTTATCCTGACTGTTCCTCTCGGATCGCACACCATAGATTAAGTCGACTGGAAACCTCATCACATTTTTAATCGGCAAGATTCTACAAGAGGCTACCAGACCTCATCACATTTTAAGTCGACCAAACCTCGCCACATATATATGTATATATAAAAATCTGCAGAGCTCTTTCTTTACTTTGGACAGCACATTACACATGACACATGTTATTGCAGGAGTGAATTACAATAGCGAGTCGCAATGGCAAAAGCTGGTTTCAATTTTTTAAATGTTATTGACTCATAATACCTTATGCTGCCTACAGCTGCCTAAACGAATGAAGGTTCCAATGGGTACGATCTCGCCACTGTTCACTACATTAAGATAGTGACCTCTAGCAGGACCTCTCTCCACTGTTCACTACAGTATAGAATAAATCAATGGAGCAAGTGATCCCCACCTAGCAGGACCTCTCTCCACTGTTCACTACAGTATAGAATAAATCAATGGAGCAAGTGATCCTCACCTAGCAGGACCTCTCTCCACTGTTCACTACAGTATAGAATAAATCAATGGAGCAAGTGATCCCCACCTAGCAGGACCTCTCTCCACTGTTCACTACAGTATAGAATAAATCAATGGAGCAAGTGATCCCCATCTAGCAGGACCTCTCTCCACTGTTCACTACAGTATAGAATAAATCAATGGAGCAAGTGATCCCCACCTAGCAGGACCTCTCCACGGTTCACTACAGTATGGAATAAATCAATGGAGCAAGTGATCCCCACCTAGCAGGACCTCTCCACGGTTCGCTACATAAAGATAGTGACCTCTAGCAGGACCTCTCTCCACGGTTCACTACAGTTTAGGATATATCGATAGAATAAGTGATCTCACTAAATTATTTAACATTCCCAATTTAATAACTTCAAGTATATTAATTGGAAACAACGCTTTGTTTTTAATTATGCCTATGTGTCGGAATTAAAATATGCACACACAAATAAAATACACTGGTCCGCAAAATTAAAGGAACAACATTTTTTTTCATTTATCTCAAATTTTATTGAACATTTATCAATGAAATTTTATACACAAATTTATTATTCCATTATTGATTAGATTACCCGAAATCAAAGAATTCTAACACGTATTTTATGCAAATTAGCCGGCCAAGCAATGATCTTCTTGCAGTCAGTGCATAAATATCTTGGATATTGTTGTTAATATGGGGTGTGATCACCTTTAACTGATAGACAGGCTCTACATCGGCGACCCATACTAAGAATTAGGGAGTTTATCAGCTCCTGTGGAATCAACGCCCACTCTTGTGTTAAGGCTGTCTCTAGCTCATGAGTGTTTCTAGGAGGGGGGTTGGAGGGATGAGATCCGCCGTCCTAGGTTTTCCCATACATGCTCAATGGGATTTAGGTCTGGGGATCGAGCTGGCCAATTCATCCGAGCAATTGGATGGTTTTGGATAAAAGTGTCGACCACACCAGCCCTATGTGGACGGGCATTATCATCCATTAGAAGAAAGTTTTCTCCCATTTCCAATGCTTGAGGCATCACATATGCTGCCAAGATCTCGTCCCGATACCTCTGTCCAGTCAGGGTTCCTTGCCGAAAAATATGGAGTGCTGTGCGACCGCCCAAGAAGATTCCAGCGCAAAACCATTAAACCTTGGTTTCTGTAGGGATCCCTTTCAACCATATTCCGGGGAATATTTCTGGTTCCTACCTCTCTCCAGATAAAGACACGACGAGAATCGCTGTTTAGAGAGAATCTGGACTCATCAGTGAACATTACACGCCTCCATTCATCTGGATTCCAGGCGACATGTTGTCTTCACCAAAGTTTCCTTGCTCTCTTTTGAGGTGGTGTCAATGGCACACAAATTATGGGTCGTCGAGCATAGAGGCCCTTCTTGTGAAGCCTTCTGCGTATTGTATCAGTTGATACTAAGACTCCTGTAGCTGCATTGAGGTCACTTTGTAGTTGCGATGCTGTCATTCTTCTATTGCGACGCACAAGGAGACTCAAATAACGGTCTTGATTTAACGTTGTGACCCTTGGCCGTCCTTGTACGGGTGTTCTGGCAGCATTAGCTGTCGTTTGAAATTTTTTCCAAAGCCTTGAGACAACGTTTCTTGTCACTCCAAGCCATACACCGTAACTTTTCATTGGCCTATACGAATCTTTGGCTAGTCTTTATTCGCCTCGGCATATAAACATTAAATAGAGAAGTAATACTCGATGTAAGGAGTTCGCAGTATATTTCAGGATAACTCGAAATTATACCCAGCCTGAATATTGGAAGAATTAAGGCAATCTTATTTGAAACCAATATCTTAGAACCCGAATGTAAAATTTCTCGGAATTTTTTTTAATTGCGTGAAATGATGCAAAAATGCTTATTTTTTCTCAATTAATGCGTGTATTTCTATTTTATCTTTATATTCGATATAATGCGTTATGTTCCCCCTAGGGACACTTGCGCTGACCTACATATATGTTTCTACAGTTGTCTATGCATGTGTGGTGTGTGCTAGCAATAATTTTAAGCCGTAAAGAATAGTCATAAGATATTAACAGGGAGAAAGGAAGAGGAAAAAATGAAAACATTGTCATCAAATATATACAACAAAATTATATATACATGTCATATTGCAAATGATCCTGTCGACTTAAACGGGTCTACTGTTGTAACCCCGAGTGAACCGACGTGTGAATAGACTGGCAGTCGTAGACATGAGACGGAGTGTTGAGGCTTTTCCACACACGGACAACAAGAAGCAGAGGCAGGGCTAGTGTTAGCACCGAGCGGGTAGGAGACAGCCCACGGGACAGAGGTGGATGCCTAACACCGAGACAAGGAGAGAGAGAGCCAGAAGCGGCCTGCGTAGATGGACAGACCATATCACACTCTGAAGTAACACTGTTATGTTTACCCCGGGACGCAGTCGCCTATAAAAAGTCCCGGAAGGGGGCCCTTCCCTGGTGTGTCATGTCCTTTGGCTTTGCCTCGTAGCTGTCCCCAACCTACTCTTTTTCTATTTTTATTTTGACGTCATCATTTTGAGTTTAAATACAAATAAGGATGATACAGGGGGTCGGTGGAAGGCTGGGTAAACCGTTTGGTTTTCGACCACTAGGACCCGGGTTCGATTCCCGCATTGGGCACTTTTTTCTGTTTTAAAAAAAAATGCTCCAATGGCCCCCGATTCTTGCAAAAGTCCAACCCCACCAGCGAGTGCAAGTAACCAAACGGGGCTCTGGAATTTGTAAGTGCAAAGTCGAACTGCTTTTCACATGTGTAGACATGTGGTGCGCTAAAAGCAGTCGCTAACTACCCACCATGATTATCATGGCCTGTACCACGTGTACTAGGGATAAGCAAAAAAAAAAAGAATGATACAGCTTATATTAATAAAGATATAGCATATCATACAAAATATGGGAGTGGTAGCAAATAGAAGTAGTATTTTAATAGGAGGGTATAAATGAAATTCCTAAATCCTAACGAGGACAGAGAACTGTGTGCATACAATATGCATGAACATCCAATCAGAGAGAAAGACAAAAATTCTGAGTGAGTACTTATATTTAATTTAGTTGAATCACACATCAAAACATACTGTAGGCTAAGTATCTTTATTAGAAAAAAAACTAGCCGAATGACCCGGGCAACGCCCGTGTTTTACCCGATTGAATGTTTTGATTCAAATACTATTTGTTACAATTATAAATTGGCGCCTTAAATAAATGCATATGTTAGTTAATAACTATAGCCTTTGTGCTTTATCTGTCTATGTACTGTTGGCTTCCGTAGGCGTCTCTTACTGGGAAAAAGAAAGAGAGGATTCCATTTGGTTATTATCTAATATATGCATTTATTTAGGGAGCGACCCGCTCCAACACAATAGTTACAAAGACGAAATAACGAGTGGGGGGGGGGGGGGGGCAAAGGTGGCGTGGTCGTAGCCAACCAATAGGAGGGGCGCCATTCCAAAAAAAAAAGCAAACGGTGACAGAGGTGAATGATTAAGAGATGAAGAATTAAGAGATGAAGAATTGATGACGCTCGTAACTGTATATAGAATATTTTCAAATCAAATCTAGGGTCAAGAGTAGGGAAATTGTCGCAAGATGGATACTTTTTATGTTCTTTTTCAAATAATAATTGCTATTGAGAGATCTAACTTCTCCAATGCCTCATAACTCTTCCGCTGTTAACCATCAAAATAAAATATCTTATGAAAATTCTCAACTATTATAGACGCGTATGATTCTTTTAAGAATTAAACAATTTTGTCTCTACTGCTCTTACTGCAATGAAAAATTAATGGAAGGGCCTGGCTCATCAGTGGTGAACCCTTTCAGCGGTTTCGCCAGTTTAATCTACCATACCGCTGTTATATTGCATTTTCCGGTTTTATTTTTATACCAATACTTTCGATGACCTCTTGGAAATGGTATTTTGAATAAAATATATTTTTAATTGCATTAAGAGGGCAGTAGAAAATTGTTTAAATTTTAAAAGAATCATACGCGTCTATAATAGTTTCAAATTTTCATAACAGATGGCGCGGTAATGTATCATAAAATACCTTTTATATATTTGGATTATGAATTTATGTCTAAATACTATATATGAATTGCGTGTGAAGGTTTTTCACCGGAATCGAACTGGGGGATTAAGGCGAGCCAGTACTCACCCAGGCCGGGCACGGCGAGGAGCAAGCACTGGTAGATGGTGCGGAAGAAGAGATGGACGTCCAGGCGGAAGGCAGAGTGGAAGAGAAGGATGGGCACAAAGAGATAGAGCAGAAGATTGGACTCGAGTCGTCTGAAGACTTCTCCTGGAAGTGAGTGAAGATCTCCAGCAGCGAGCCTGTGAGGAAGATCACCACGGACTGGGGCACCAGGACATGAGTGTGGAACCTCTGCATGATGGCTGCCACACACTTACACTTGGCCGAAATATTTGTGTGTGGGGGGGGGGGAGTGTGTTGAGAGCATGTGTGGAAACAAGGGTGTTGGAGAAAATTTCGTAGAAAAACGTAAACCATTTAAAAAGCGAATATCCTTTAAAAAGGCGATGAATATAACATGGAAGGGTAATTCTAAAAAGAAGCTACTCAGGTCAAATAAAGGTATGTACAAGTAACTCTTACCTAATGATGATTTGTGAACTTAACAAGATCTGAAGAAACATCACTATCACTAAACAAGATTTAACTATACAATACATAGTTAAACTATATATACAGGCAGAGATGCAAATTAGCAAAGACAACAATGATCAGATAAATTAACGCGATATAATAATACTTGGTAGAAATATTGCTAGAGTGCTACTTTCAGCAACGGGCTTTGACCAGGACGGAATGGTATTTAAACTCAATGCATAACGGTTAATACAGAACCAACCAATATATAGAAACTCGGCCATATCGTCTGGAGTGTATATTACCTGGCCTACAGCAGACGTACTATATTAGGTCCCGAGTTCCACTTTCCTCGTGGAAATATATAAAGCGCTAGTTTGACGATCGCTCTCATTTTTGCTTATTTGCATGCTAATATCGCCATGCTTAGAGAAACCCTCGATCCAACCAACCCGTTGTTCACATGGATTGTGTGGTGACTCTCATGTGTGTCTAGTAAATTAATCAGGAACGTCGCCAATTTATAAAATACAATCCCATATATTTAAGAAAATGGAAAGTTGAAATTGTAATATATTAGCTAATTAATATTTAAGAATTGTTTTATTCAATTGTTTGTGCACAGAGTTAATGATGATAATTGTGAGTATATGTGTATATATATAGTGTTTGTGTAAATAGAAGTTCGTGGTATTTTAGTGTTGAATCGTGTTAGCTATGGTTGTTTTTATGCATTGAAAATAAATAGTATTTTCAAGTCTTCTGGCTAGAATATATTGCAGAAATCAGTCTGAATTCCATATGCATTCAACTATATTCGCTTTCTACGAAATTTCTGATTTAAAATATCTTAAGGGTTTCCAAAGATCCATTGGACTTTGACGTACGGTGGTCAACAGCGCATTGCCTTCCTTTAAAGGCGGTTGCTCTCATACTGTACGAGATTAAATGTCGTATCAACTTCGACGCCACTAGATATTACAAACTACTCCAAGTTCTACTCAACTCCTATTGTAAATTGTCTACTCACCTCCGAACATATTGACGATAAAGAATCCCACCAGTTTGAGGACGGAGTAGCTGGGGCCAGTATAGGTGGTGTTAGTCTGCACCACAAACTGTAATAGAGGGGAGGCAGACATTTTTTCTTGGTTTCATACCTATTTCAAGCTGATTGATGTGATATACAGCAATGTATAAAACTCTGCTTCCAACTTTCAATAAACATTGCTATGTGTTGATAGAAGGGCGTTAAATCCGCCACACAGCAGTCTCTACTTAGTGCCATTAATCTGAGTTTTATAAAGTTCTGTTACCTTTTTGAAAAATTCGATCGATTTCATAACTCCTCTCATTTGGATGGAAATTTTGCCGGGAGGAAATTGATATAAAGAGACGAGGGTCACCTCTCCCGTCAAAATAGACGCCTAAAATCAGACGCCATCTATTGACCGTCGCCGCAACTAGAGGCCTCGGGTCGGTGACAAAGCCACAACACCCGGCAAAATTCCCATCTATATTTTAGCCATAGATATGGCCCAGCCACTTTGCCAGCTAAACACCTCTTTGGCAGATTGTCAAGATTCCATTAGATCCCGTGTGGATCTCATGGAATAAAGTTCTCCCTAGACTGACGAGAGCCATTAGCCCGAAACCATGGTCTCTAGGTGGACGCTTTTCAGTTTGCCAAAGCTGGTGTTGTGGCTTTGTCACCGACCCAAGGCCGCTAGTTGCGGCGACGGTCAATAGATGGCGTCTGATTTTAGACGTCTATTTTGACGGGAGAGGCGACCCTTGTCTCTTTATATCCTCTCATTTGATTTTGTGAAATCGAAGCCAACTCTGTACTGATGAGTATATAGCGCTAAACTATGGATTGTCTGGTTTGGCCATATCTGATGTTGTTCCAAATTTATTTAGCTACATCTCTGCTTTTTCCATAGGGTCAATAAGCGAAAATCTATTGTTTGAATTTATTTTAAAAGGGGGGAGTTTCCCTCTTTATATATTTCCCGAAATTACAGTACATATAAGGTATATAATTCTTCTCAATGTATAATTTTCTTACAACATAAACCTTAGATTATTAAAACATTGGATCAGTAAACATGAGGGCAACCATTTCGTTCAATTACATTACTTTATTTTTTCATATAACATTTTTGTAAAAAAAAAAAAAGTGATGATGATAAATTCAATGAATAATTACACAATCATAGACAAATTATATTAAACCTTTATATAAACATAAATATTATAACTAAATTAAACATAAGGTATATCGCAAACTCCCATCTCTCTCTATATATAAAATTTTGTTATATTTATATTTGTTTTAAAAATCTAATCACACTCTTTATTGCACAAATTATCTATATGGCTTAGGTAAAAGTTAAAGCGACGGACCAATATGTGCAGCATCAGTGGATACCTACGGTGTTTGAAGCCCAAGTGTCGAAGGTGAGGTTGTAGTCCATCCTGCTAGAGCGGCCGGCCTACAGCGACTCCACCTACAATTACAACCATTATATCGTATGGCGTGTGTCAGTGATCACATTGGAATATGAAACAGAATGATAAGGTACAATTTGGATTATAGATTATAAACACAAGGATATAAAACCAAATCCAAATAAATAGTGTGTGACGTTTCGGTAACAGCGTTGTTACCATCTTTAGACAAAAGTGCTGAATCTTTCAGTGAATCATTCAGCACGTTTGTCTGAAGATGTTAACAACGCTGTTACCGAAACGCCACAAACTATTTATTTGGATTTGGTCTTATTACCTTGTGTTTATGAAACAGGATATCCTTATATATATATAAAAACAAATGCGAAATCGATGTTTGTTATCGCATCACGCAAAATCTACTGACTCAATCATTATGGAATTTCGCATGTAGGTAGCTGAAGATTTCGTTTAACATATAGGCTATTCAAAAAACTAAAAAAGTTAATGTGCTTTTTTTAAAAAATAAAAAACCAAAAAGCGTTAGTTCCAGTCTTTTACCGCTAGGGCGCAGCACTGGTCGCGATGATAAATGAATTTGATTTTTTTAAAGCATCGGTGGTTCAGTGGTAGAATGCTCGCCTGCCACGCGGGCGGCCAGGGTTCGATTCCCGGCCGATGCATTTTTTTTTTAACAATTTTTAAAACTCATTTATATTATTATATCTTCTATATAAATGGAAATTTCATAAGTGGTGTTCGCTAAAAACTTTCGTTACAATGCATCAATTTCGACCAAATTTTCAACATTTATGTAAAACGAGATGGAGCAGGTTTTGCTTAACATCAAAATATTTTTCCTAACTTTGCTGTTATCGATAATATAAAAAAAAATCAACAGAGTAATTTTATTTATATATAAATACAAAAAAAAAATTCAGCAATTCATTCAACTCAATCTAAAAAAATATTCAAAACAAGCAATTTTAAGATAACACCATATGTAAAACAGTCGGCCAAGAAAACAACAACGATATTACATCTTTCTCACATATTCACACACAATCTTGATTAATAATTAAAACTAATCTTTAACATTGTTTATTATACTTCATAATGTATAATATTCGTTAGGCAAACTTTCAGTCGGATAAAACCCGGGCGAAGCCGGGTACACATCCGCTAGTTTCTTATATATACAGTTATCAGCGTTATGCGTTCTTAATTCTGTCACCGTTTGCTTTTGGTTCAGTGGTAGAATGCTCGTCTGCCACGCGGGCGCCCCGGGTTCGATTCCCGGCCGATGCATTTTTTTTTTTTAAACAATTTTTAAAACTCATTTATATATTATAGTGGCGGGCGCCCCGGGTTCAATTCCCGGCCGATGCATTTTTTTTTTTTTTTTTTACAATTTTTAAAACTCATTTATATATTGTGGCGAAGAAATATTTTATTATTTAATTTAATATTATTCAATGAAAATATATTCAACAGATTATAAAAATATATATTAATCTGTATTTGTGAAATCCTCTTTAAAATATTTCTTTGCTTGCTTGCTTAAGATTCTCTAGCGGTAAATAGTTTTGGGCTGACCTGTTAATAATTGTCGACTCGTCGCTGTGACGTCATCAATAAATACTTTTACATCTTAGGATATTTCAAGGCTTGAATTCTACGCTACAACCGGTGGAGAGACTGGACCGATACCCATTAAGAAATAAAAGAAAAATTGATTTTGTTGAACCAGAAGAAACTTCTATGAATGTAAAGAAGGAAGGTACTCAGGTAAGCAACTACGTTGTTCAACATTTGCCAAGGAACCCTTCCATTTTCTCCGGGGAGGATGGTGAAGATCTCCAAAAATGGTTAAAAGGGTATGCACGTGTGGCAAGGTACAACCATTGGGACGAAACCCTTTGTCTTACTAAAGTTTATTTTTATCTGTCTGGAACTGCTCTCAAATGGTTTGAGAACAACGAAGAAAGCATCCAGACTTGGAAGGAATTCACATCTCAATTAGAGAATGTGTTCGGAAAAAAAGAAAATTCAAAATTGCAAGCGGAGAAGAAACTTAAAACACGGGCACAATTAAAAGGTGAAAGTACCGAATTTTACATCCTGGATCTCCTGTGCTTGTGCAAAGAGGTTGATCCTCAAATGAGTGAGGAAGATAAAATCTCCCACCTCATGAAGGGGATAGCTGAGGAGCTTTATCAAGCAATCCTACCGAGGGATGTACAGAGCACCGAGCAATTCATTACAGAATGTCGCCGTGTCGAAGCGCTCCGTTGTAGGCGAGTTACCCCAACTAAGTACGAGCGCCTACCAAATGTAGCCTCTCTCTGTGACCAGGATGACAGAGAAGATTTGTCATCGCTGATCCGAAAAATTGTTCGTGAAGAGATACAGCAAGCATTGGACTCTCCTCAAGAGGAGCCTAAAATCGCTGCCAATGAAGATTTAGTAAGGGAAGAGATCGTAAAGACCTTGGCGTCTATATCAGAACCTACAATAAGTCCCCCTCAAGCACCCAGGCCGGTATCAAATCCTAAATTTGAGGCTCAACCTAGAAATCTCCATCCTACATCTCAATATCAGAAACAAGGAAGAAGACGCGACACCAATGAATGGCGGACAACTGAGGGAAGGCCAATCTGTTTCTACTGCGGACGCCCAGGTCACGTCGTCCGCTATTGCCGTGACAGGAAGAGACACAATGAGGAAAGGAGAAATGTTTATTTCCAAAGAAAGCAAGACGCAATGGTATCCTACAACTCTCGAGCTGAATCTCAGGACCCCAATGACGAATCATCGAGGAAAACTTTCACTCGCTACCGAAGCCCTACTTCATATCGCGGTCGAAGCAGACAACATTTCTCACCTGCTAGAAGATCTAGCTGGACACCCCGCCATTAAAACTAGATGATAGACCACATTGGATGCGAGGCCGCAAAGTTATAAAATCCCCCCTTACCGACCACAGTAGAAATGAGAAAAAGCTACCTTGACGTAAACATAGACCTACCAAGTCCTCATGAAGAAGATATTTCAACTGAAAGTTGCAGTCACCTGAAAATATCCCTGGCCATAGTACTAGTTGTTAAGACTGACGACGTAAGTCTCCTGCTGAGCATCGGGTCGATGCTCTTTATAGGAGGAGGCTATGTGGCGAAGAAATATTTTATTATTTAATTTAATATTATTCAATGAAAATATATTCAACAGATTATAAAAATATATATTAATCTGTATTTGTGAAATCCTCTTTAAAATATTTCTTTGCTTGCTTGCTTAAGATTCTCTAGCGGTAAATAGTTTTGGGCTGACCTGTTAATAATTGTCGACTCGTCGCTGTGACGTCATCAATAAATACTTTTACATCTTAGGATATTTCAAGGCTTGATTTCTACGCTACAATATTATACAAGAATGACATCTACGGCGCCAATTTATAATTGTAACGAATAGTATTTGAATAAAAGCATTTAATCGGGTAAACCCCGGGCGTTGCCCGGGTCATTCGGCTAGTTTCTTATATAAAGGCATGTACATTTATTTCATTAAGGCCACATTGGGCGGTAAATACTATTTAGTATAACTTGCTAAACAACGCTCTATATAACGGCCTTTCCTCATCAATATTCTGGTGTTTCCGAAGATCATTTCTTGGTTGGAAGTTAATTCAGAAAAATACAGCCTCATCAACCAATGATTTATTCAACTCCTGATGTTTCAACGACCCGCTGGCACTCTCTTCAGGGAAAGTGGGGAGAGTTACAGTGGGTCATTGTAACGTCAGGAGTTCAATAAATCATTGTGGCTGTATTATTCTCTGGTATTTTTAACTTCATAATTTCATTCATTGCTGACACTCCATCTAAACTCTCAATGAGGAGTACCTGATTTTTCAACACCATTATAGGCTATGCTTCTTCTGGATGGTCAGTCGAATGTTTACACACAGCTTTGCGACCGTCGAGATTTCTGGATTCAGGAAGGGGATCCAGAAAGATCCAAAGAGCTATCGTTGTTATTGTGTGTAATGTTCCAATTCGTTTAACAACGTCAAGCACATATTAAGACGGATTTGAAAGAAGGTTGATTTATCCGTAAATATAAGATTAGAGAGGCTAGAAATTAATGAAACTTGACCATAGTATATTGTCAATATAGACATATATTTCAACTAAATTTTGAATTTTTATGCAACTTTACTCCAACTATTGATTTATTTTATTCTTAAAACTAGCATATAGTTATCTAAAACTACTAAATGTATTTCTTAGAAAATACACATTTTTTTAATGGCCCAACGCAATAGTAGAGCGCTCTGCTAGACAAAATCGACAAAACCACTGGGAATATGCTTCACTGATCAGCCAAGCCCTCTTAGTTCTTTTATATCTCGCATATATTGGAGTAACGACTATATTAGTTGTTTTCATTCATAAAAATAATTTTAGAGTCGATTTTAAAAAAATAATGTATGAGTCCTCTCTATCATTATTATTTGAAAAACAATGGCTTCTTTTGGGATGTTAGAGAAAGCCATTTCAATTTTTGGAGAAGCTGTTAAAAGATTACTTGGCTGTAGAGATTGCCAAATTTTCCTTCCCATCATGCCCTATATATGCTCAATTGGGGAAAGATCTGGGGACCATGCGGGCCAGGTCAACATTTTAAAGGAAGTCTCGTGAGATGTTGGCTGTATGTGATCGAAAATTATCTTGTTAGAAAATGGCATTAATAGTCTGCTCAATAAATGATAACACAACAGGTTGCAACACAACTACAATGTATAGCTGTGGGCAGTGATTGTTCCTAAAATAAAGATTAATGTGGGACCCTACTTTCATAGCTGATTCAACTTCACACCATGAAACCAGAGGTTCTTGGTATATGTCTTTTTCACAATACAGTCCTGATGGGATCTTTTTTGGGGCCTACATCTAACATGTACTCTGCCGTCATGAACATCTAAACTGGGTCTGGATTCATCAGAAAAAAAAAGGCAGAATGTCATTCTTTAGGCCATAGACGTCTCTCTTCTCACCAGCTGAGCCTATCGCTTCTGTGTCTGGCAGAGAGTGGAATTCTTAATAAAGGAGAGCGATTACGGAGTCCTGCTTTGACAAGACGGTTATTAATGGTGATCAGAAATCCATTCAGCACATGTAGAGCTGCTTGAATCATTTGTACCGTTGTTATCCTGTCTGCTGACGCCATTCTTCGAATCATTCTATCCTTTCTCTCTTGTTAGGGCGAACCTGGGCGATCTGAGCCAGGTTTTCTTGAACTTTTCTATTCCCCTGACCACTAAGACTAAATTCTTACAATATAACATTAATTGTAGCCCAGTTTCACAGCAGTTTCTCTAGTCGAAATTCCACTTTCTCCGAGGCCTATGATTCTACCTCTTGTAAAATCAGAAATTTTATTGTATGACGCACTTTTAATGCCTTGGCATTTTACAGATTAAAGATGATATATCTTAAGAATTAAAAAAAAAGAATACTTTAATTAATGATACGCTGGAAATGTGGGGGGGGGGCATTTAAATACTTTTCATGAATAAACAAGGCTATTTTTCATGCACCTATATTCTATTTACGGTTTTAGAAAACTGATCATTTACATGCCTTAATGGTTTTATTAGGTGTGCAAATTTTCTTAAAATAGGTTAATGTGTTTATAGGTAAGGCAATTTTTGTGGCCAGTGTTTATACACTGCGCAACATTGAAAATGGAACACCAAGAAAGAGTGGCTAGAAAATTATGCAAATTCCAGGGCAGACGCACTTCATCGAGCTATGCAAATGATTTGAAATGCGCAGCTCTCGTGCGAACGTGGAGTAAGATATAAGGGAAGGAACTCGCAGAAAGACAGCATTCGTGCCGATATTTCTTCAGGGAAAATCATCTTAGAAATTTTGTTCTTGTTTCAAAAGACACGCGTAATAGCAGATAATCTCAGGCCGTCCTCAACGGAGGCAGTTTCAGCAGACAGATGCTTTTTCCCAAGGATAATTTTATATTTCGATTAAATATACGGATAAAACATGGGTTCGTAAAAGTACTATATTTAAACTTACGTAGATATTATCGTTTTTACTTATAGATTCAATTTTCTATATTAAATAAAGCTGTGTTTGTATAAAACATAAATATAAATTATATCCAACCTATTTTTAGAGTCAACAATCGGTAAATGAAGAAGAAATATCCAAAAGTACCAGAGACCATACATTAGTAGAACTATATACTGGCCATGAAGAAGGATACAAATTCTTATCTCTATGAAACTATGAACTATCTTTAAATAATTTGAGTTCATAAAACATCCATTTATTTCATCTCATAACAAACCTTAAAGTGTCATTGCTCTACAGTTCGGTATGAAGTCGATTTCTCTCACTCGTCTGCCGAGAAACTAAAGGAAACAAAGCTCCATATCTATAGATTGAAATATCAACGTTTAAATTCATTTCGAAATATGTAAAGACGCTTTTTCAGCTGGTTTTTTCTAAATGGACAAAGCCTCAAAAGAAATCATAGAGTATCCTCCTGTTTCACGTCCTTCGTTCCCACCAACGAGCAAATCTTGAAGATGAAAGAGAGAGATATAGATATGAAATTTATAGATATTTGCATCAATATAATTTATCAAGAACAATAATGAGATGTTTCAGGAATTCAAGCTTTTTTTCAGACTTCCGAAGATGTTAGTTGAACGTTGGATATAGTAAGCAACTTGCTCTTATGTGCTACTGAAGCAACAATCCATGTTACAGATTCTTTATTCCGTCCTAGGTTATTAAAACCTATGGTGAAGTACATGTTGGTACGGAAGTGCTAGCAGAAAATGCCGAAGGCATTAAAAACACCCTATTTTTAAATATAAATATATAGTAATAGCGATAATTCAATTGTTAGAAAGAAATATTTGAAAAAAAAAGCGAGATTTGAAAATCAACTCTAAAATTCTTCAAATATCTTACTAGTTTCCTAACTCCAGAACAAGACTAAGGCCGTAAGATTAGCAGTCACCAAGATTATCTTCAGGAACTGGGTTTCATATGTATATATATAAAGAAGATTAGTGAAAGCGACATTGATACCAAATCGTTCTATTTAAAAGGAATATTCTCTATCTATATATTTTTCTGTGGCCTATAATAAAATGAATAGTGGAACATAGAATGAAGGGCGTGAAACAGGAGGATACTGTGATGACTTCCTTTGAGGCTTTGTCCATTTAGATAACACCTGCTGAAAAAGCGTCTTTACATATTTCGAAATAAATCTAAACGTTCAATCTATAGATGGAAAAAATTAAAGGCGCGCTAATTTATTTTTATTCTTAAGTTTCAAATTTTCGAAAATTCCATTTATCAAGTAAATTCAAAAGAGAGCTTATAACAAATATGTTTTAGTATCGCCAGTTTACTTGATAAAAGGATCCCATGAAGGCTTGTGGCTCTAAAATAAATATAAATTCCTGTCCGATATTATTGTGGTAATTTACCTCACATAGGCTAAGTATTTTCCAAATTGAAATATATTTTCTTAATAAATCAATCCGATCTTCCAAGTATTTCCGGCTCTGCTCAACTCCAGTGATTAGACAGAATTAACAGTTCTCAATATATTTTAGCGTAGGTTTGGGTTTTCTGAATTTATCAGGAAAGGTTATTTCACGCAGTTTTGCCTCTGAAATAATAATAAACTGTATTTTTATGATGTATGGATGATAGTAGTATTCAAGGTATAGTTCAATTGCACCATCAGCCCTCCTGATGATCTGTTCCTTTACTAGAATCTAAGAACAGAGTCAAGGATTTTTTTATTATTTAATTTATTAATCAACCAGGAGCGATATTGAATTATTTGCGTCTAATACAGAGGAAACAAAACAACAAACAAATTAGAACTTAGAATTAAATATTTACAAATTTGCATGCATTATTCTACAGAGTCCATAAAATTTATATAGACAAAGTGGCTGAGGTGAAAGAGATCATTTAGATCAGGGAACAATCGATGTCTCACTTCTGTAAAGTTCGGACAGTCGTAGATGAAGTGAAGAGCAGTTTGTTCAGTTTCTCCGCAGGAACAATTTGGGGTTGTGATAGACCTCTTTTATGTAAGTATTTCTGGAATTTTCCGTGTGATGTGACAAATGGATTGACTAGAGTCAAGGATTTGTTCGGAGAGGTCTTGATAGCTTTTGGATAGCTCCTATTTCCTAGTGACGTCCTCTATGTTGACAGAATAGTGCTCCTTATTAGACTTTAAAGAAAAAAAGAGCATATACTTATGACGATTGAGACTATTAATATGTTTAATAAAAAAATCATTTAGTCATATATAAATATGAATAAGTCAACTTATGTCTATTTATTTATTCTTTTAACGTTTCTTCAATATTTAACCAATCTGGCTGAAATTTTAAGAGAATATAGAGTTAATCTTTGAAGAGGCGGTTTTGTCTCATTTTTAGCAAAGGAAAATTCAAATTAGCCAACTACTGGAATAATTTGTTTATTTTAAGTTATAACAAGATAATATTGCTGCATCATGTTTGATAGGTAGAAACCGCCATCTCTTATAAGAAATGTAAGATATACAACAACAACAACAACAACAAAAGCCTTTATTGAGGACCTCTCGTCCTATAAAGGATTCGCCAGTTTACAGAGTAATTGAAGAGAAGAGAACTAAGAATACAGAGAGAAACCTATATGTAGTAGGTATAGTATAGTATTTTCTACACTGTGACTATATACAACAGCAGCAACAAGCCTTTTACTGGAATCAAAGTCCCATACAGGATTCTTCATTCTAATCCTGACAAAGATTATTTGCATATAATTATTTACATCAATTATATTATGTATATAGCTTCCCTTTCTCTTCAGCCGTCTCCCAAAATTTGAACAACGCAAAGGCTCCAGCTCTGTTTCTCACCACCTCATTCAACAGGAGCTCCAAAGAGAGTCCCTCAAGGCCTATTTCACTGAGGAGCACTTCTCGTTCGTCTTTCAGCCCCATACATGAGAGTATATGGTGATGTAGCCCCGGAAATGTAAGGTATTTTTGACGCGTATAATTATTTTAAAATTAAAATATTTTACTACTGCCCTTACTGAAACAATAAATTATTGGGAGGGCTCAGTGGTAAACCCTCTTTTTAGATTAAACTTGCGAACCCTTGGGAGGATCACCACTGATGAGTCAGGTCATCCCATTAATTTATCATTGCAGTAAGGGCAGTAGAATTTTTTTTAAAGATTCATGAGTCAAAAATAGCTCAAATTTCTTATAAGAAAATTTTTCGATGATAAATAATATCGCGCACAGAGTTTATCGCCCTATATTTTAAAAAAGTGTAAAGTCGAACTGCTTTTCACATATGTAGAAATGTGGTGCACTTACAGTAAAAGCAGTCGCCTACTTCTACCCACCATGATTATCATGGCCTGTACCACGTGTACGAGGGATAAGCAAAAAAAAAATTCAAACAGAACGTTGGTTGCTCTAGAGAAGTTGATTCCGTTGACAAAGCAATCGATGGTGTCCAGGGAAGTAGACGTTGTAAGGAGGGAGGCCGCCTTAAGGAGGTATATTCTATTCCGCATGTCTTGAAGACAGGCCGGGGGTTGGCGACATCCCCTCCCAGTAGGACGTCAGGAATGAGCGCCCATTAACTGACTCATGCTGTGACACTCGTGACAAATGCTTCCGGCCAGTCGCGTGTGTGACCCGCCAGTTCTCCCCCAACTTTCTATCCTTAAATAAAACGATATCTTCTACTGGTAATAGATGGCGCTTCTCGAGAAAGAGCGGGAAATATTCATCATGGTATAATAATTCCGTATAAAACTCTGGTGAAATTCTAAATTTGGCGTTTTTATTAATTAGAATTTTAATGTGTTATTAGTAGCCATTGGGGCAAAGTCTGACTGCCACCTCCATGTGGTGCCTCTGGATAGTCAACCAACGACAACAGATCTTTTTACCCATCATGGATACTTGTGGATGACTATAATCACAATATTGCATGCCGAATTAGTTAGAAAGATTACAAGATTGTCTTTCTTTAAAAATAAAAATATTTTACCCTCTTTCAAAATGTATATTAAGGGCAAATTTCTCCAAACGCTAAACAGCGAAAATGACAGGGGAGAATGGACACACACTTTCTCTCTCTCATTACGCATGAATTCTAAATATTATTCTTGAATATAAGCTACATAGTACCTGTAAAGATATAGTAAGCATTTGAAGGTTGATTCTTGGGAAAGGGGTTATAGTATGTAGATATAATCTGCAAATAAAAGTTTATTCTTGGGTATATGGGGTTTATAGTATTAATATTGGATGGGGAGCAGTTATTAGAAATAAATTTGGCAAACTGTCTGTGTGTAAAAAAATAAAACCGTTTCTTTTTCTAACCATAGTATATTCATGTAAAGTTGCATTTTACATGTGAGTGCAGTGCATTGATGAATACGAATCAAGATTACTATAATTTATTATAATAGTCATCACCGTTGCTCTGCACGCTAACTCCCTGAGGAGATAATGTAATTTATTAAACTGTCAGAAACCACTTCATAATCGTCAATAAGCAGTTTGATAAGGTTAACAGTAAAGAAGATGGAACCCCTGCAAGGAAAGTACGCGCTGTCGATCAGACAGGGTAATAAATGAGGAATTTATCAAAATGTCAAGAAGAAAATTGATGGAGACCCTGGAAAGAGAGTGAGGATCAGTGCCAGGCGTTGAGTCTATGACAATTATCAGAACTGTCCATGAAGACGTTGGTCTCAAGTTCTATGCCCATTCGTGAAGGCCAGTTTCTGACTGAAGTAACAAAAAAGACAGAAAAGGAAAGATTGATTCCCACCTCAACAACCTGAAAAATAACTTTTGTGGCATGCTAAAGTTCTTTTCTGGTCAAAATGAGTTTACCAGGACCAAAAGTGAATCCCAAGTAAAGACCGTTGAATATGTACCACAAGAAATATCAGTCATGGTCCTCGTGGTTTCAGGTATCTGGGTTAATATTCAAAGAACGAGGCAGGTCGGATTTTACCTAAAAGAAAAGCCAGCGGCGCGACACGGGCAGGGTCCAGGCGGGTCTGATATGAGCTGTTCGTCGCCTAGAGGCTGGTCGTAAAACTCTCTAATGACTTTTAGAAGATCCTCGGGAAGAGTACATGTGATATTGTAGGAAATTTCCATGTTTTATGTAATCTCGGCGTTTCTTCCTGGGCCTTGTGCCTGAGTCTCTGGCTGACGATCTTTAAAAATGTATTGTCTTATGTAAGATTTCATAATCGCCATAAAGCTGTCGCGTTGAAATTTGTACATTTGAGACTTTACACTTATTATAATTATGATAAACGAAATCTCTCTAGTGTATATTGACTATATATTACTGCATTTATATGGTATTTTATATGTTACAATATATATATATAATATTGGGAATGGAAACAACAAGAAACCTCAAGTCTGACGTATCCACAAAATGTGATCAAATGAAATGTACCACCGGAAAAGAAGGGCTGCACCCAGAAAGATCGTAGAACAGGTCGTTGACATTGTCCAAGCAACTCAGGGAGGATGTAAACATATCGGTCATGCCAGTACTTGATTGGACAACAAAGTCCGCCCTTTCGGACGTCCTTATTAGCTTATAAACTGAGAGTTTTCCAGGAGACAGTACAGTAGCGGCAGATAAGAATAGTCAAGAGTCATGTAGTTAGGTAGCCATGCTTCCCGATTGACCATGGCTCCTAGGACCTCCCCCTTAGTCAATGTCACCTTCCCGGGAACCACCCCTAAACCGAGGTAACCATGCACCTATGTGTGTGGATTTCTTTTGTCTTCAGGCTAGTACGCTTTAGTGAATTTTTGTTCCACTAGATGGCGCTCCGCCATCTAAAAATGCTCATGTGAGCGGTGAGAAAATGCCTTTTTTTGTTTTAAATATCAACACCTGACCTTTTTTTCTATTTTTTCTTTATCAATTTTTCACACGAGCAGCGTATTTAGGCAAATTTGGCCTTAAATACCCATTTCTTGATTTCTCAATAAGCCTCTAGGACCAAGTCTTTGCTGCTTTTTTTTTTTTTGCCGCAAAATGAAGAATCAAAATTACAGCACAATCTTACAAGATAGAATTTCAGAACAAAGAGGAGAGGGAAACGGGAATTTGAATTCACAAAAAGTATAATTATATACCCATCTACACTCTCAGTTTGGAAATAATCGACATATCCATAAAGAGCATTTATGGCTCCAAAATGAATTTATATTCAGCCTACAAATCACCTAACATAAATTTGAAAGAGGATGGCATTAAAAACATTTTCTCAAATAATACACCAACCATTGTGGCTGGTAACTTCAACTGCAAGCATCCTGCTTGGGGCTCAAATATTACAAATCGAATAGAAACTATCTCCTAAATATCATTGAAAACATGGGTCTTGGAGTCAGTTATACTGACGAAAGGGTTAAAAGGTCACGAAATCATCCTTCATACTATATATATTTAATAAGTCATTTTATAATATTAACAATGATTATGAGACTGAAGGATCAAAAATAATTTAAAGAATATTTAATAATATCATCTGGTAAGAATATTTTGATTACACTTATAAAAATAATATAAGTCATGGACAAAATAACGTTTTCAAATTTAAACAACTCCAATTGTGATATTTGGAATTTAAAATGAAACTGTTTTTAATTAAAGAAGGCGTTTGGGATGATATAAATTCGCCTAAGCCTAACAACGATGGTCCAAAATTAAATGAATGAAATAACAAAACGGCTCAAGCTATGGCTAATATATGTCTTTTAGTTGAAGATGATCAACTGTTTAATATAAGGAAATTAAAGGCAGCTAGTGAAATTTGAAATGCTTTAAAATATTTATATGAATGGTCAAAATTTTCAAATAAATTATATCTATTAAGAAAATTATACAGAATGAAACTTGAATCAAACTCAACCATGCAAAACTTCATTAATATAGCTATATTGCTCTGTGTATTACCAGATGTATATGAATCGTTGATTACAGCTCTAGAAGCTAGGCCAGAAATCGAAATAACTTTAAACTATGTAAAAAGAAAATTAATAGATGAGTATGACTGCAAAAATTCCTGCGTCGGGATATTCCTTTTTTTTTTTTTTTCACGTGACTTCACGACAAACTTGACCTTAAATACGCATTTCTTGACTTCTCAGAAAGCCTCTAAGACCAAATTTTTGGTTGTAGAGGTAGAGCCTGCCCCACGCTGAGAGGTCGCTGGCTACGTGGCCACGTGGTTGGCTTTTCTTTATTTATAAATGGGTTGGGCAAATATCACGAAACAAGTTAAATCAACGTTTAGTTGATTTTTGTGCCACTAGATGGCGCTCTGCCATCTAAAATTCTCATGTGAGTGGTCAGGATATGCCTTTTTTATTTTTAATATCAACACCTAACCTTTTTCAATTTTAAATTCTATATTCACATATATTTAGATATATCTGACAAATTTAGAGGTTAAAAAAAGCTTTATGGGACGTTGGCTTAAGACAATCCAACAAGATGGCCTATACTTTGAATTCATGCATAATTGGTCACAAAATCACGCATTTTGTGAGCCACCATATTGCAAAACTTTCGGTTCAAACATGTGTTGTAATAAAATTTTTAATTGAATAACTTTATTTTCATAATTCATATTGAATCATTCTCTCATTAATAGCATTTCATTTTTTTGAATACTAAACTTTTTTTTTTATGAAAATAATTTTTAGTATTTGACCACTAAGTAACGTTGGAAACCGTTTGTTTGTAAACTTACCACTCTGAAGTTGATGAATAATAATTTATTTGGTTTTTCTTTGACCTATATTTTTTTATTTTAATATTTGACATGAAATGGTTAGTTGCATGTTATTTACGGCTAAATATTAAACATATATTTCAACACTATAATTAAAATTATAGGGTATTTTTTTATTTATGGTCATCAATACTAGTTAAACTAATTACAAATTTTAAGTGGCATATTTTATATAATCTATAATATAAAATGTATTGAATTTATCGTTTTTAACATATTTATGTATATGTGAATTATACGTTTTCTACAATATTTGACCAATCTGGAAGAAATTTTAAAAGAATATAGAGTAAAACTAAAAGGAGTGTTTGACACATTTTCAATCAAGTAAAATTCAAATTGACCCAATATTGGTCAAATTATTTTTTTTTTTTTAGTCAGAAAAAGATTAATTATTCAAAATTTTGTTTGAGGGGAAGAAAAACAAGATTCTTTTGGCAAACATTCACTGTGAAGCCAGGTCATATGTATATTTAAAGAAGGTTCAAAGGCTACTTTCACTCTTTTCCATAAAAATGCTTAAGTTTAACAGGTGTAGGTGTTTAGATCAAGAAGCAGTTTAAAATAGAGGCTATTTAAAACTTAGTCATATCAAACCAACAACCAACTAATCTACACATACAGTATGAGTTTTTTTTTTATTATTATTATCCCTAGTACACGTGGTACAGGCCATTATAATCATGGTGGATAGTTAGAGACTGCTTTTACTGTAAGTGCACCACATATCTACACATGTGGAAAAGCAGTTCGACTTTTGCACTTACAAATGTGCCAGAGCCTCGTTTGGTTACTTGCACTCACTGGTGGGGTTGGACTTTTGCAAGAATCGGGGGCCATTGGAGCATTTTTTTTTTTAAATTATAAAAAAGTGTCGATGCGGGATTCGAACCCGGGTCATAGCGGTCGAAAACCAATGGTTTAGACCATCCTTTCACTTACTCCCAGTGTAAAACTTCATTAATTGGACCAACAATCATTCGACACTTGTGATAATTCAAACATTTCTCATGTCCCAACCTCCAGCGTATCAAATAACCAAGGTTAATTGGACCAGCAATAATTCAACACCATCCATATTTTGGCCCTATATAAAAATAAAACTTTCAGAAAATACTGTTATAATATTATGATACATTAGCATGTCATTTATTATCCAAATTTGAAACTATTATAGACGTTTGAGTCAAAAGGCGATCCATTAATTAAGATTATATAAAAGGGCATACCTGGATATGTAAAGGAAAAAAAAAAATTTTTTTTTCTCAAAATATTTCGAGAGATTGCTCCATCTTTATCAATTTATTGCACAGAGGGAGCAATCTCTCGAAATATTTTGAGAAAAAAATTGTTTTTTTTCTTTACAGATCCAGGTACGCCTTTTTATATAATATTATAAACGCATTTGATTCTTTTTGAAATTAAACAATTTCTAAAGCAGTATGGTAGATTAAACTGGCAAAACCACTGTGAGGGTTCACCACTGATGAGCCAGGCCCTCCCATTAATTTTTCCATTGCAGTAAGAACAGTAGAAATTGTTTAATTTCAAAAAGAATCATACGCGTCTATAATAGTTTCAAATTTTCACTGTTATAATATATTAAAATAATATTGGAACATTTTTTAATTAATTTTTTCAGAATGTTTCATGATCAACTTTTAGTAATGGATAAAATTACATTAATAAATTTTTGAACAAAGGAAGAATTACATTTACTATTTTAATATCTACTTATATATTTGCCTTATTCTGTCTGTTTGTTTGTCTGTTTGTCTGAAGCTCACGGATAGAATGCGCGCTCATTGGCTGCCAGGGAACACGTGTCCTCCCTGCCCCCCTCTAGACAACCCTGTTATTCAAAAACCATACATCCAATCGCCATGAAATTCTGGGATATTATTAGGTATATCCCCGGAAAGGTTTTCGAAAAATAATTTCTTGAATATCTTGAATATCCTTAGAGTTATTTGCAGAATTGTAGATATAACTCGCAAGCAGCGCCGCCAGACGGTGATGAAAGCAATGGGGAGGTAACGCCATCTATGTTTGATTTTTTAAACTGTTTATATTTCTGAAGAAAAATTGAGATTGAATTAAAAGGGGGGAATTGTTAGGTTTATTAATTTAAAATAATTTTTCTCTGTGTAAATAATTATGTAAATATATGAATAAATATAAATTGATGATGATAATATTAGCTAGCATATGTTAATTAACAATTTGGCAACGTAGTTAGTGCCTTCTTGATCCTTTCTTGTTTTTTGTATTTCTTCTTAATCCTTAAATTTTACTTTTGTACTTTCTATGCATAAAGATAATATTAAAAAATATATTATATAACATTTTTCTCTTTTTTTACCCCCAAAAACACCAACAGGGATGGTATAGTTGCATAAATGACACAAGTTTTATAACAGGTTTAAATATGGTCAAATATAATTGGAAATTTTAGTATAATATGTAAATTAATAGATCACACGCTCTCTATTTATAACACTATCATCCCTGTTTGTTGAGAGGGGTGAGAAAACTTTGACACTGTGTATCAAATACAGTTAAACCTGTCTATAGCGCTCCCTCTTGGGACTCACCAAAATAGGGTGTTATAGAGAGGGGCTGCTATAGACAGGTTACTTTTAATGTAAATCGCATCGTACTACGTATTTAAAATCGGGCGCTATGACCACCCAAGTCAACGTTTTTAAAATATATTCGCACTCGGGTAAACCCCGGGCATTGCCCGGCCATTCGTCTAGTAAGTTAATAAATGCAATAGAAAGAAAGTGAATTGGTTTAGAAAATGAAGAAAAGGCTAAAAATGTTAATAAAGGAAATATGACCTAATCCAAATAATTTATTAGTGTGTGACATTTCAGCAACAACATTGTCACATCATCAGACAAAAGAATAAAATTTTGTCTGATGATGGTGACAATGTTGTTGCCGAAACGTCACACACTAATAAATTATTTGGATTAGGTCTTATTTCCTTTATTATAATCTATAATCCAAATTGTGCTTGCTCACGGCTAAAAATAAGGTAATAAGACCAAATCCAAATAAATAAATAGTGTGTGATGTTTCGGTAACAACGCTGTTACCGAAACGTCACACACTATTTATTTGGATTTGGTCTTATTACCTTGTGTTTATAATCTATAATCCAAATTGTGCCTTATCACGGCTAAAAATGTTATTTGTGAAAAATCATTCTTTTAAAGAAATCCTTTATGGTTGTTTTGCTTTTGGGATAGAATCCTACTAATTGTGCATTCAAGAAGATAAATCTTCAAAAGGCATGCATCTTTCCTCTTCTGTAAGTTACTTGAAAAATTGTGGGGGTCGGTGAAAGGATGGTCTAAACCATTGGTTTTCAACCGCTACGACCCGGGTTCGATTCCCTCATTGGGCACTTTTTTTCTGATTTAAAAAAAAAATGCTCCAATGGGCCCCGATTCTTGCAAAAGCCCAACCCCACCAGCGAGTGCAAGTAACCAAACGGGGCTCTGCCAGATTTGTAAGTGCAAAGTCGAACTGCTTTTCATATGTTTAGACATGTGGTGCACTTACAGTAAAAGCAGTTGCCAACTTCTACCCACCATGATTATCATGGCCTGTACCACGTTTACTAGGGATAAGCAAAAAAAAACTTGAAAAAATAACGTTACTTTCTAAAACAGCTGATTGTTTACATTGGTGACTTATGGCGGCTAAGGTCAGGTTATCAAACCAATGATGCCTCAATCATCCACACCAGAAACACAAAAGGTGTCTAACATATGGCTAGCACTGGCATTTGCAGGCTACAATGCGGCACTTTAAGCTCTGGTCTGCATGTGCTAACTACAGCCGCCAAATGGTTCTGTAATGTATTTTTAAAGTTTTATTGAAATAACAATCAATGTTTTTGAAATTTTAATTGGAAAATGGTCAAAATATCAATGCAGTCAATTAAATGTTGCTTATTTGATAGGCTGGATGTTGGAACTTGAAAAAATGATATATTGTCATTGGCTGAATTAACGATTTTATTAAAGAAAAAATTAATGAGGTGTCTGCTAGCGAGAGTGTGGTTCATCAATTCTGTTTTATGAAACAGACCCCAAATGATACCTGTTGTACCAAAAATAAAACCTGACAGACCACAAATAACACCTTAGCTACCACAAATAACAGCTTACCTACCACAAATAACACCTTATCTACCACAAATAACACCTATCTACCACAAATAACACCTTATCTACCACAAATAATACCTGAAAGACCACAAATAACACCATAACTACCACAAATAAAACCTGACAGACCACAAATAACAGCTTATCTACCACAAATAACACCTTATCTACCACAAATAACACCTATCTACCACAAATAATACCTGAAAGACCACAAATAACACCATATCTACCACAAATAACACCTTATCTACCACAAATAACAGCTTATCTACCACAAATAACACCTTAACTACTACAAATAACACCTTACCTACCAAAAATAATCCCTTATCTACCACAAATAACAGCTTATCTACCACAAATAACACCTTAACTACTACAAATAACACCTTACCTACCAAAAATAATACCTCACAGACCACAAATAATCCCTTATCTACCACAAATAATACCTGAAAGACCACAAATAAAACACCTAACTACCACAAATAAAAAACCTGACAGACCACAAATAATACCTTACCTACCACAAATGATATACCTCACAGACCACAAATAATACCTTATCTACCACAAATAACATCTCATAGACCACAATTAATACCTGGCAGACCACAAATAATACCTGATGTACCACAAATAATACCTGATGTACCACAAATGACACCTGACAGATTACAAAGTGATTTTTAGTGTAGAAGTAGTTTTAACTGCCATTTCTGTCAACCAACTCACGCTGTGCAGTTTTTAAAACAACTATTAGCTCTGATGGCTCTTGCCCAGATCCAACCAAGGAAGTAACAAAGTGCCATGTTACTATAGTATATCAGTTGCTGTGATGTGTACTTGGGATATGTAACAACAAACATATTGAACCAGACTATCAATGCCAGGATTACCCTCCCTGAAATATTCCTACAGTCTTGTGCCTGGGCATTTATAAAGTCTTCTTCTTCTTTTTTATCTCCACTCAATCACACTAAGGTATCAAGCTTGTAAAGCTTGAGATTTTTGATGGTGTCTGCCAGGGAAGAGTAGAGCTCATCAATGGGTTGCAGGCTGAGAATTGCACTTAGTATAAAGTCTTCTTTAGGAGTATTCAAAGCAAAGACTCTAATGTGTGTTTATATGTATGTATAATCTTGTGTGATGTTTCCAGGAGCCTCCCTTGTCACTGGGAGCTCTGTTTGAAGCCACCAGTCTGTACAGGAGGAAGAAATACCAAGAGTGTGCTGATGTCTGCACCAAGCGACTCAAAGAGAGTTTTGACAAGGTCAGATCTGGAAAGTAGAGAGATAGACACAGTTTCTCTTAGCTAATATTGATGTTATGATGCACAAGCGCGCCATCTGTTATCAAAATTTGAAACTATTTTAAAGGCGTAAGATTCTTTTTAATATTAAACCATTTCTACTGCCCTTACTGCAATGGAAAAATTAATGAGAGGGCCTGGCTAATCAGTGGTGAACCAAGCCCTCTCATTAATTTTTCCATTGCAGTAAGGGCAGTAGAAATTGTTTAATATTAAAAAGAATCTTACGCCTTTAAAATAGTTTCGAATTTTAATATTGATGTGG
>CP092877.1:1758935-1780438 GCA_030710605.1 Cordylochernes scorpioides | reverse complement strand
TACTGAATAAACAAGGCTATTTTTCATGCACCTATATTCTAGTTGCGGTTTTAGAAAATTGATCATTTACATGCCTTAATGGTTTTATTAGGTGTGCAAATTTCCTTAAAATAGGTTAAAGTGTTTATAGGTAAGGCAATTTTTTTTTTGTGGCTAGTGTTTATACACTGCGCGACATTGAAAATGGAACACCAAGAAAGAGTGGCTAGAAAATTATGCAAATTCCAGGGCAGACGCACTTCACCGAGCTATGCAAATGAGTTGAAATGCGCAGCTCTCGTGCGAACGTGGAGTAAGATAAAAGGGAAGGAACTTGCAGAAAGACAGCATTCGTGCCGTTATTTCTTCAAAGAAAGTCATTGAAGAAATTTTGTTCTTATTTCAAAAGACACGCGTAATAGCAGATAATGCCAGGCCGTCGTCAACGGAGGCAGTTTCAGCAGACAGATGCTTTTCCCAAGGATAATTTTATATTTCAATACCATATACGGATAAAACATGGGTTCTTGAAAGTAGTATATTTAAACTTACGTAGATATTATCGTTTTTACTTATAGATTCAATTTTCTATATTAGCTGTGTTTGTATAAAACATAAATATAAATTATATCCAACCTATTTTTAGAGTCAACAATCGGTAAATGAAGAAGAAATATCCAAAAGTACCAGAGACCCTACATTAGTAGAATTATATACTGGCCATGAAGAAGGATACAAGTTCTGATCTCTATGAAACTTGATGAACTATCTTGAAATAATTTGAGTTTATAAAATACTCCATTTATTTCAACTCATAACAAACCTTAGAATTTCAATGCTCTACAGTTCGGTAGGAAGTTGATTTCTCTCACTCGTCTGCCGAGAAACTAAAGGAAACAAAGCTCCGTATCTATCCGTATCAACGTTTAGATTTTTTTCGAAATATGTAAAGACGCTTTTTCAGCAGGTTTTATCTATATGGAGAAAGCCTCAAAGGAAATCATAGAGTATCCTCCTGTGTCACGCCCCTTCGTGCCCACCAACGAGCAAATCTTGAAGATGAAAGAGAGAGATATAGAACCTTTAAAAAATAGTTGAAATTTATAGATATTTGCATCAATATAATTTATCAAGAACAATAATGATATGTTTCAGGAATTCAAGCTTCTTTTCAGACTTCCGAAGATGTTAGTTGAACGCTGGATATAGAAAGCAGCTTGATCTTGTGTGTTACTGAAGCCACAATCCATGTTACAGATTCTTTATTCCGTCCTAGGTTATTAAAACCTATGGTGAAGTACATGTTGGTACGGAAGTGCTAGCAGAAAATGCCGAAGGCATTAAAATCATCATATATTTTTATATAAATATATAGTAATCCCGATAATTCAATTGTTAGAAAGAAATATATTTTAAAACGTGAAATTTGAGAATCAACTCTAAAATTCTTCAAATATCTTACTAGTTTCCTAACTCCAGAACAAGACTAAGGCCGTAAGATTAACAGTCACCAAGATTATCTTCAGGAACTGCGTTTCATATGTATATATATAAAGAAGATTAGTGAAAGCGACGCTGATACCAAATCATTCTATTTAAAAGGAATATTCTCTATCTTGATATTTTTCTGTGGCCTAGAATAAAAGGAATAGTGAAACATAGAATGAAGGGCGTGAAACAGGAGGATATTGTGATGACTTCCTTTGAGGCTTTGTTCATTTAGATAACACCTGCTGAAAAAGCCTCTTTACATATTTCGAAATAAATCTAAACGTTCAATCTATAGATGGAAAAAATTCAAGGCGCGCTAATTTATTTTTATTCTTAAGTTGCAAATTTTCGGAAGATCCAATTTATCAAGTATATTCAAAAGAGAGCTTATAACAAATATGTTTTAGCATCGCCAGTTTACCTGATAAAAGGATCCCATGAAGGCTTGTGGCTCTAAAATAAATATAAATTCCTGTTCGATATTATTGTGATAATTTACCTCACATACGCTAAGTATTTTCCAAATTGAAATATATTTTCTTAATAAATCTATCCGATCTTCCAAGTAGTTCCAGCTCTGCTCAACTCCAGTGATTAGACAGAATTAACAGTTCTCAATATATTTTAGCGTAGTTTTGGGTTTTCTGAATTTATCAGGAAAGGTTATTTCGAGCAGTTTTACCTCTGAAATTCTAATAATAAACCGTATTTTATTTTAATGATGTATGGATGATAGTAGTATTCAAGGTATGGTTCAATTGCACCATCAGACCTCCTGATGATCTGTTCCTTTACTAGAATCTAAGAACAGAGTCAAGGATTTTTTTATTATTTAATTTATTAATCAACACCAGGCGCGATATTGAATTATTTGCGTCTATTACAGAGGAAACAAAACAGTAAACAAATTAGAACTTAGAATTAAATATTTACAAATTTACACATGTATTATTCTACAGAGTTCATGAAATTTTTATACACAAAGTGGCTGAAGTGAAAGAGATTTAGATCAGGGAACAATCGATGTCTCACTTCTGCAAAGTTCGGACAGTCGTAGATAAGGTGAAGAGCAGTTTGTTCAGTTTCTTTGCCGGAATAATTTGGTGTTTCTGATAGACCTCTTTTATGTAAGTATTTCTGGAATTCTCTGTGTGATGCGACAAATTGAGTGACTAGAGTCAAGGATTTGTTCGGATAGGTCTTGAAAGCTTTTGGATAGCTCATATTTCCTAGTGACGTTCTCTATGTTGACAGAATAGTGATCCTTATTAGACTTTAAAGAAAAAAAGAGCATATACTTATGACGATTGAGACTATTAATATGTTTAATAAAAAAATCATTTAGTCTAATAAATATAAATTTGAATAAGTCAACTTATGTCTATTTATTTATTCTTTTAACGTTTCTTCAATATTTAACCAATCTGGCTGAAATTTTAGGAGAAAATAAAGTTTTGCTTTGAAGGCGGTTTTGTCTCATTTGCAGCAAAGAAAATTTAAATTAACCAACTACTGGAATAATTTGTTAATTTTCAGTTGTAACAAGATGATATTGCTACGTCATGTTTGATAGCTAGAAACCGCCATCTCTTATAAGAAATGTAAGATATTTTTGACGCGTATGATTGTTTTAAAATTAAAATATTTTACTACTGCCCTTACTGAAACAATAAATTAATGGGAGGGTTCAGTGGCAAAACCTCGTTTTAGATTAAAATGGCGAAACCGCTGGGAGGATTTACCACTGATGAGCCAGGGGTCATCCCATTATTTTATCATTGCAGTAAGGGCAGTAGACTTTTTTTTTTAAGATTCATGGGTCAAAAATAGCTCAAATTTCTTATAATAAAATTTTTCGATGATAAAGAATATCGCGCACAGAGTTTATCGCCCTATATTTCAAAAAAGTGTAAAGTCGAACTGCTTTTCACATGTGTAGACACGTGGTGCACTTACAGTAAAAGCAGTCGCCTACTTCTACCCACCATGATTATCATGGCCTGTACCACGTATACGAGGGATAAGCAAAAAAAAAAAATCAAACAGAACGTTGGTTGCTCTAGAGAAGTTGATTCCGTTGATAATCGATCGATGGTGTCCAGGGAAGTAGACGTTGTAGGGAGGGAGGCCGCCTTAAGGAGGTATATTCTATTCCGCATGTCTTGAAGACAGGCCGGGGGTTGGCGACATCCCCTCCCAGTAGGACGTCAGGAATGAGCGCCCATTAACTGACTCATGCTGTGACACTCGTGACAAATGCTTCCGGCCAGTCGCGTGTGGTGACCCGCCAGTTCTCCCCAACTTTCTATCCTTAAATAAAACGATATCTTCTACTGGTAATAGATGGCGCTTCTCGAGAAAGAGCGGGCAATATCCATCATGGTATAATAATTCCGTAAAAAAAACTGGTGAAATTCTAAATTTGGCGGTTTATTAATTAGAATTTTAATGTGTTATTAGTAGCCATTGGGGCAAAGTCTGACTGCCACCTCCATGTGGTGCCTCTGTGATATAGGCTTAGCAAAATACGATTATGCTTTATGAAGATTTCTAGTTGTTATGGTACTCACGTATGTTGTAGTTACGAGGACATCCCTTTAGATATAAACAAATATATATTTATTTAAGGAACGACTTGTTCCATTACATATATTGTTAAAACAAGTTAGCGGTAAACATCAGCAAGGTTGAAGGTAGAAGTTGGAAGTCGTTACGTCATAGTAGTGACGTAGCATCGATGATGATTAAAGTCAAAGTTTGCGTAACAATTCCCTCCTTACTTTGTCTTTATTCCACGATGCTGAGGCTCTCCAGGTGTTTCTTCATCTGGTCTCGGGATAGGTCCTTTGTGAAGATATCCGCCTCCAGGTCCTGAGATGGCTTGTACAGAAGGCAGATGTCTCTGGATTCATAACAGTCTCTCAAGAAGTGGTACTTTCTGTTGATATGTCTACAGCGACTGCTTTGTTTAGGGCTGGAGATCCAGTTGATCAATGACTGACTGTCTGTATAGATCGCAGTTGGTTTTTCCATGAAATTCCATTCTTCCAGCTCTCGTAACAGGTTTATTATCCACTTGATTTGACAGCAGCTTTCACAAGCAGCTATCATTTCCGCTTCCATTGTGGAGAGGGCGACGAGTGGTTGTTTACTACTTTTCCAGTCTATAGTTGCTTCGCCGAGCTTCAATACATATCCGCCGTAGGATTTTCCGTCATGAGTGGTCGACCAGCTGGCATCGGCGTAGGACTTCAGGATTCCAGTCTTCCCTCTTTCAAATTTCACTCCTAGGTCAATTGTTCCTCGTAGGTATCTCATAACTCTTTTGATTGCTGTCCAGTGCATCTGTTTTGGTTGTCTGGAGTACTGTGAAAGTTTGCTAGTGATGTAAGCGATGTCGGGTCTGGTGTTAACAGCTAGAAACATTAGCATTCCAAGGGCTTCCTGGTAAGTGTGCTGTTCACAATTGTCATCTTCAATATGATTATCCAAATTGATTTCTTTGGAACCTGGTGTTGGAACTTCCTTACAATTTTCCATTCCATATTTCTGCAATATTTGTTGTACATAGTGGCTTTGCTGTAGCGAAATTCCCTCCTTGTCTTGTATGATCTTGATTCCCAAAAACATGCCTTCACATGTTACATCCTTTATTTCCAGGTGATGTCTCAATTTATTGATGAATCTGTTTGAGGTATCTTCAGAATCTGAAACAGTAATAAAGTCATCAACATATATCCCTACATAGAAGTATTTGTCTTCATTCTTCCATTTAAATAGGCAAGGATCAGATTTAAGTTTTTCCAGTCCACAGTCATGAAGTACTTGACTGAATTTCTCATACCACGATCTTCCGGATTGAGGTAGACCGTAAATACTTTTGTTGAGTTTGCAAACTTTGTTTCTGTCTTGGACAAATCCAGCAGGTTGTTCCATGAATATTGTGTTTTCAATGTTTCCATTTAGATAGGCTGCTTTCACATCAAATAGTTTAATGACTGAATCTTTTGTTGCTGCTATTGACAAAATAGTCCTGAGGGTGGCATTTTTAATTACAGGGCTGAAACTTTCGTTGTAATCTCTTCCTGGGATTTGGTTGTATCCCATTGCAACAAGTCTAGCTTTGTAAGTTTTGTTTTCTTGGTCTTTAGATATTTTGAACACCCATTTACTTTTGACAACTTTAGCGTTTACAGGTCTAGGTACCAGTTCCCATACTTGATGCGAGTACATGTTCTGTATTTCCTCAAGCATTGCGTTCTCCCAATGTTTCTTGTCTTCGCATGCGATGGCTTCATCATATTCTTTCGGAATGGTTTCATTCGTAGTAGCCAGAACGTAGTCATCGAATCTTTTAGGTATTGTTCGAGTTCTTTGTGGTCTTTCTGATCCACTTGACCCTGTCTGTCTGTTGATCATGGTATCTGGTGCTGGCTCTTCAATATCAACATCTGATAGAACATGATTGTCCAGTTGTTCATCCTCCTGAATGAAGAAATATGTGTCAGTGTCCGTATTATTATCACTTTGTTTTTCTTCCAAGATGACATTATTGTTCTCTCTGAAGTGAATGTCTGCGGTTTCAAGAATGACTCTCGCTGTGATATCAAATACTCGATAAGCTCTTCTGCATCTTGAATAGCCTACAAATATTCCTCTCTTAGATTTAGCTTCTAGTTTGTGTCTTTGATGATTCTCTAGTTTATAGAAGACTTCACAACCAAATCTCATGATGTGAGAGACGGATGGCTTTTTACCTTTCCATTTTTCCATAGGGGTAGTGTCTGGGTCATTAGTTGTGGGAGTTAGATTGTACAGATATGCAGCTGTATTCACAGCTTCTGCCCAGAAGTGTAGGGGTAATTGGGAGTCTGCCAGAAGTGTTCGGCCTTTGTCTAATAGTGTTCTGTTAGCTCTTTCAACTCTCCCATTGCTTCTTGGGGTGTACGGTGTAGTTAGTTCATGTTTAATTCCTCTGGATTCTATGAAGGTTTCAAGGTTTTTATTGATAAATTCTGTTCCGTTATCTGTTCTAAGTCGTTTTAGTTTTGAGTTTAGCTCGTTTTCTCTCTTTACAATAAACTTCTTCAAAACTTCTGCTGCCGAGAGTTTATCTTTGAGAAATTCTACAAATAATCTCCTAGAAAATCCATCTACGATGGTCAAGAAATATTTACTTCCGCCCAAGGAGTTTATTCTCATTGGACCACAGAGATCGACATAAATGGCTTCAAAGGGGTAGCTTTCCTGATTGTTATCTGTGTGAACATAGGGTACTTTGGTCATTTTTCCCAATGAGCAAGCATCACATTGATCAAGGGTACCATTTATAGAGTTCAAGCCTTTTAGAAGATTGTTCTTCAAAATCAGGTCTAATTTGTTGTCACTAGGATGCCCTAACCTTCTGTGCCATGCAGTCCTAGAATTGTCCTTTGAAATCAAGCAATGTTCGTTTGGAACATGAGTTGTTTCAGGTAAACGTGATAGGTTCAATGTGTACATGTTACCATCAAAGTTTCCTGTTCCTATTAGCTTGTCATCAGAAGAGTATATGTATGCTCCTTCAGAATTCAAAAGAACAGAGTTCCCTCTTCTTACCACGCTTGGAATTGACATTAGATTTCCTTTCAGGTGTGGTACATGGAGGACATTATGCAGGGTTACAGCGTTGTTAAGTTTGTCCTTACCTTGTACAGTAGCTTAGATTAATCCTGATGAGGTAGATTCAATGTGTCTCCCTTCTTCCGCCACTTGTATGCTTCTTCTCTCCTCCGTCTTGTGCTCGATCCATTCACCATGGGAAGTCATGTGGCTTGTGCACGCAGAATCAATTATCCACACGTCCTGAGTTGTCGGGCGTTCCTCCCTTGTGATTACATGTAGTGCGTATTCTGAAGTGGAGTCTCTTCGTTGGGATGGTTCCTCCGTTCGTTCTTGGATTGCTGATCTGGCTGTGTCTTTGTTTTGTTTTGGTCCTTTATGGTAGTTCCTTGCACTGGCCATGTTATTTTTGTTTGTTGTATTCTTTTGATTTCCTTTGTTGTCAGGGTTGAACCAACAGTCTTTCTTGAAATGTCCTTTTCTTTTGCAAATGAAGCATGATTTTTCTTTGAATTGGTTGCCTGATGATCTGAAAGCATTTTCAGGATTTTTGCTTCTGTCCTGTCTTTTCTTCTCGAAATCCAGTAGAGTTTGTCTCAAGTCTGGTAAGGAGATTTCTCTGTTTATTGACAGTGCTGCTGCGATCGTGTCAAAGTTAGGTGTGAGTCCTTCAACAATGTATCGTACAAGTTCTCTTTCTGTTACAGTCTTTCCTAGCTGGGTGATCTCTTGTTCCAGTTTCTGTGCTCGTACAATATACATGTTGACATTTTCATTTGGGTTCAATTTTAGTCTGGCTAGATCCAACATTAGGTCTATCCTTTTATTTTCTAGAGATCCTTCAAACCTTTTCTTTATGTCGTACCAAATTCTTTTGGCTCTTTTATCGCCTCGAAAGATGATTGTTAAGTCATCCGAAAGTGACAATATTATTAGGCTGTATGCTTCCCGATTCTTTTTCTTCCAAATATCATATTCTAGTTTATTTTTTGTAAAGTCTGGCTCGTCATTAACAATTACGTCCTCGAAGAGATCTTTTGAATCTAGAATTGCTTCCATTTTCATGGACCACGTGGTATAGTTGTTTTCTGTTAACTGTTCGATTTTTGCTAAGTTATGTGTATCCATTTTTATTCAACTTTTTCTTTCTAAATTGGCGGTTAGTCCAATTATTTAATTTCTTTTTGATTTAAATGGATCAATTGGCGGTTAGTCCAATTCGCGCGCCCAAACAACGCACTGCTACCAAATTGATATAGGCTTAGCAAAATACGATTATGCTTTATGAAGATTTCTAGTTGTTATGGTACTCACGTATGTTGTAGTTACGAGGACATCCCTTTAGATATAAACAAATATATATTTATTTAAGGAACGACTTGTTCCATTACATATATTGTTAAAACAAGTTAGCGGTAAACATCAGCAAGGTTGAAGGTAGAAGTTGGAAGTCGTTACGTCATAGTAGTGACGTAGCATCGATGATGATTAAAGTCAAAGTTTGCGTAACACTCTGGATAGTCAACCAACGACAACAGCTCTTTTTACCCATCATGGATACTTGTTGATGACTATAATCACAATATTGCATGCCGAATTAGATAGAAAGATTACAAGATTGTCTTTCTTTAAAAAATATATATATTTTACCCTCTTTCAAAATGTATATTAAGGGCAAATTTCTCCAAACGCTAAAAAGCGAAAATGACAGGGGAGAATGGACACACACTTTCTCTCTCTCATTACGCATGAATTCTAAATATCATTCTTGAATATAAGCTACATAGTATCTGTAAATATATAGTAAGCATTTGAAGGTTGATTCTTGGGAAAGGGGTTATAGTATGTATATATAATCTGCAAATAAAAGTTTATTCTTGGGTATATGGGGTTTATAGTATGAATTTAGGATGGGGAGCAGTTATTAGAAATAACTTTAGCAGACTGTCTGTGTGTAAAAAAATAAAACCGTATTTTTTTTTTTTCTAACTATAGTATATTCATGTAAAGTTACACTTTACATGTGAGTGCAGTGCATTGATGAATACGAATCAAGATTACTATAATTTATTATAATAGCCATCACCGTTGCTCTGCACGCTAGAAAACTCCCTAAGGAGATAATGTAACATATTAAGCTGTCAGAAACCACTTCATAATCGTCAGTAAGCAGTTTGATGAGGTTAACAGTAAAGAAGATGGAACCCCTGCAAGGAAAAGTACGCGCTGTCGATCAGACAGGGTAATAAATGAGGAATTTATCAAAATGTCAAGAAGAAAATTGATGGAGACCCTGGAAAGAGAGTGAGGATCAGTGCCAGGCGTTGAGTCTATGACAATTATCAGAACTGTCCATGAAGACTTTCGTCTCAATTCATATGTCCATTCGTGAAAGCCAGTTGCTGACTGAAGTAAAGAAAAAAAAGACAAAAAAGGAAAGATTGATTCCCACCTCAACAACCTGAAATATAACTCTTGTGGCATGCTAAGGTTCTTTTATGGTGAAAATGAGTTTAACCAGGACCAAAAGTGAATCCCAAGACCATTGAATATGTACCACGAGCAATATCAGTCATGGTCCTCGTGGTTTTAGGCGTCTGGGTTAATATTCAAAGAACGAGGCAAGTCGGATTTTACCTAAAAAAAAAAAGCTAGCGGCGCGACACGGACAGGGTCCAGGCGGGTCTGATATGAGCTGTCCGTCGTTCAGTGGCTGGTCGTAAAACTCTCTAATGACTTTTTGAATATCCTCGGGAAGAGAACATGTGGTATTGTAGGAAATTTCCATGTCTGATGTAGTCTCGGCGTTTCTTCTTGGGCCTTGTGCCTGGGTCTCTGGCTGACTATCTTAAAAAATGTATTGTCTAATGTAAGATTTCATAATCGCCATAAAACTGGCGCGTTGAAATTTGTACATTTGAGACTTTACACTTATTATAATTATGGTAAACGAAATCTCTCTAGTGTATATTGACTATATATTACTGCATTTATATGGTATTTTATATGTTACAATATAAAATATATGGTATTTTATATGTTACAATATATATATAATATTGGGAATGGAAACAACAAGAAACCTCAAGTCTGATATAACCACAAATGTGATCAAATGAAATGTACCACCGGAAAAGAAGGGCTGCACCCAGAATAGGTCGTTGACATTGTCCAAGCAACTCGGGGAGGATGTAAACATATCGGTCATGCCAGTACTTGATTGGACAACAAAGTCCGCCCTTTCAGACGTCATTATTAGCTTATAAAATGAGAGTTTTCCAGGAGACGGTACAGTAGCACCAGATAAGAATAGTCAAGAGTCATGTGGTTAGGTAGTCATGCTTCCCGATTGACCAGCGCTCCTAGGACCTCCCCCTTAGTCAATGTCACCTTCCGGGTTCCCTCCTAAACCGAGGTAACCATGCATCTATGTGTGTGGATTTATTTTGTCTTCAGGCTAGTACGCTTTAGTTGATTTTTGTTCCACTAGATGGAGCTCTGCCATCTAAAAATGCTCATGTGAGCGGTCAGAAAATGCCTTTTTTTTGTTTTAAATATCAACACCTGACCTTTTTTTTCTATTTTTTCTTTATCAATTTTTCACACGAGCAGCGTATTTAGGCAAATTTGGCCTTAAATACCCATTTCTTGATTTCTCAATAAGCCTCTAGGACCAAGTCTTTGCTGTTTTTTTTTTTTTTGCCGCAAAATGAAGAATCAAAATTACAGCACAATCTTACAAGATAGAATTTCAGAACAAAGAGGAGAGGGAAACGGGAATTTGAATTCACAAAAAGTATAATTATATACCCATCTACACTCTCTCAGTTTGGAAATAATCGACATATCCATAAAGAGAATTTATGGCTCCAAAATGAATTTATATTCAGCCTACAAATCACCTAACATAAATTTGAAAGAGGATGGCATTAAAAACATTTTCTCAAATAATACACCAACCATTGTGGCTGGTAACTTCAACTGCAAGCATCCTGCTTGGGGCTCAAATATTACAAATCGAATAGAAACTATCTCCTAAATATCATTGAAAACATGGGTCTTGGAGTCAGTTATACTGACGAAAGGGTTAAAAGGTCACGAAATCATCCTTCATACTATATATTTAATAAGTCATTTTATAATATTAACAATGATTATGAGACTGAAGGATCAAAAATAATTTAAAGAATATTTAATAATATCATCTGGTAAGAATATTTTGATTACACTTATAAAAATAATATAAGTCATGGACAAAATAACGTTTTCAAATTTAAACAACTCCAATTGTGATATTTGGAATTTAAAATGAAACTGTTTTTAATTAAAGAAGGCGTTTGGGATGATATAAATTCGCCTAAGCCTAACAACGATGGTCCAAAATTAAATGAATGAAATAACAAAACGGCTCAAGCTATGGCTAATATATGTCTTTTAGTTGAAGATGATCAACTGTTTAACATAAGGAAATTAAAGGCAGCTAGTGAAATTTGAAATGCTTTAAAATATTTATATGAATGGTCAAATTTTCAAATAAATTATATCTATTAAGAAAATTATACAGAATGAAACTTGAATCAAACTCAACCATGCAAAACTTTATTAATAGAGCTATATTGCTCTGTGTATTACCAGATGTATATGAATCGTTGATTACAGCTCTGGAAGCTAGGCCAGAAATCGAAATAACTTTAAACTATGTAAAAAGAAAATTAATAGATGAGTATGACTGCAAAAATTCCTGCGTCAGGATATTCCTTTTTTTTTTTCACGTGACTTCACGACAAACTTGACCTTAAATACGCATTTCTTGACTTCTCAGAAAGCCTCTAAGACCAAATTTTTGGTTGTAGAGGTAGAGCCTGCCCCACGCTGAGAGGTCCAACCACCTACGTGGTTGGCTTTTCTTTATTTATAAATGGGTTGGACAAATATCACGAAACAAGTTAAATCAACGTTTAGTTGATTTTTGTGCCACTAGATGGCGCTCTGCCATCTAAAATTCTCATGTGAGTGGTCAGGATATGCCTTTTTTATTTTTAATATCAACACCTAACCTTTTTCAATTTTAAATTCTATATTCACATATATTTAAATATATCTGACAAATTTAGAGGTTAAAAAAAAGCTTTATGGGACGTTGGCTTAAGACAATCCAACAAGATGGCCTATACTTTGAATTCATGCATAATTGGTCACAAAATCACGCATTTTGTGAGCCACCATATTGCAAAACTTTCGGTTCAAACATGTGTTGTAATAAAATTTTTAATTGAATAACTTTATTTTCATAATTCATATTGAATCATTCTCTCATTAATAGCATTTCATTTTTTTGAATACTAAACTTTTTTTTATGAAAATAATTCTTTAGTATTTGACCACTAAGTAACGTTGGAAACCGTTTGTTTGTAAACTTACCACTCTGAAGTTGATGAATAATAATTTATTTGGTTTTTGTTTGACCTATATTTTTTTATTTTAATATTTGACATGAATGGTTAGTTGCATGTTATTTACGGCTAAATATTAAACATATATATCAACACTATAATTAAAATTAATAGGGTATTTTTTTATTTATGGTCATCAATACTAGTTAAACTAATTACAAATTTTAAGTGGCATATTTTATATAATCTATAATATAAAATGTATTGAATTTATCGTTTTTAACATATTTATGTATATGTGAATTATACGTTTTCTACAATATTTGACCAATCTGGAAGAAATTTTAAAAGAATATAGAGTAAAACTAAAAGGAGTGTTTGACACATTTTCAATCAAGTAAAATTCAAATTGACCCAATATTGGTCAAATTATTTTTTTTTTAGTCAGAAAAAGATTATTTTTTCAAAATTTTGTTTGAGAGGAAGAAAAACAAGATTCTTTTGGCAAACATTCACTGTGAAGCCAGGTCATATGTATATTTAAAGAAGATTCAAAGGCTACTTTCACTCTTTTCCATAAAAATTCTTAAATTCAACAGGTGTAGGTGTTTAGATGAAGATGCAGTTTAAACTAGAGGCTATTTAAAGCTTAGCCATATCAAATCAAACCAACTAATCTACACATACTGTATAACTTCTTTTTTTTTATTTTTGCTTATCCCTAGTACACGTGGTACAGGCCATGATAATCATGGTGGGTAGTTGGCGACTGCTTTTACTGTAAGCGCACCATATGTCTACACATGTGAAAAGCAGTTAGACTTTTGCACTTACAAATGTGCCAGAGCCCCGTTTGGTTACTTGCACTTGCTGGTGGGGTTGGACTTTTGCAAGAATCGGGGGCCATTGGAGCATTATTATAATATATTAAAATAATATTGGGACATTTTTAAATTAATTTTTTCAGAATGTTTCATGATTAACTTTTAGTAATGGATAAAATTACATTAATAAATTTTTGAACAAAGGAAGAATTACATTTACTATTTTAATATAAGTTAATAAATGCAATAGAAAGAAAGTGAATTGGTTTAGAAAATGAAGAAAAGGCTAAAAATGTTAATAAAGGAAATAAGACCTAATCCAAATAATTTATTAGTGTATGACGTTTCGGCAACAACATTGTCACCATCATCAGACAAAAGAATAAAATTTTGTCTGATGAGTGTGACAATGTTGTTGCCGAAACGTCACACCCTAATAAATTATTTGGATTAGGTCTTATTTCCTTTATTATAATCTATAATCCAAATTGTGCTTTATCACGGCTAAAAATGTTATTTGAAAAATCATTCTTTTAACCCTCGAGCGCGCGCGCTAAAAAATGTAACGTACTTGCGTGCGCTGGGTGAAATTTACCCGATATTAAAATTACATATTTTGAATATAAATATTAACTGAGGAAAAACAAAACCTTTTCTATTTCAAAGTAATAACATTTTAATTTTCAAAAAAGGCAATTATTAATAAAATATTTATATTTTTTACACAGATTAAACATTTTAAAAACTATTCTTGAATTATCCTCGAAATTGGTAATGGCATATAAAATATGAAACTATTGCTCCTTTTCAATATTAAATATATAAAATTCCATGAGGATATTTTAGAAAAATCATTGCAAACTGTAATTGTATGTCCTTTATAAATTGGCTTTGCACATTTATGGCACAAAGTCGAGGTCTTCCTGTCCTTACTGGAGGGACACACTACATCTGGTAGGAAGCTTTATCTTGTGGTTCCTGACCTTCTTTATGGCTTGAAGTGCCCTCTAAAAAATAATTGAAATAAATATTTAGAGTATACATTTATGATTTAAATTAACTTATCTGTAAAAAAAGGAAATTTTTAATAGTCTTTTAGGCAGCGAAGAAATGATTTTTCTTTGATTTAGTTACTCTTTGATGAGTTCAAGGGCCAAACACTTCAAGAATTTTCTTCAATAGAGCTTCTAAAGGTGTATTTTAATTTTTTGCTTCTTCACCTTTCAAGCCTAGTAAATGTGTAATGACATTAGGCGTTCTCAGCTTTACTGTTTGTGAAGGACAATTTTTGAACCATTTGATTTTCGAGGCTCTCCCTATATAAAAATGTGTTTGTGGGATAATTCCCTTATTCCACAAAATTCCTATATCTGAATATATTCCAGTGTCACTTCCATAAAAATGTTCATTTAGATGATCTTCTTCAATATCACCTTCTACAATAATCTCTTCTTGATATAATAAATATGACCTTCTTCCCTCCATTTTATATATAATTATAGGCTGATAAATATATCAACCTATTATAGTTATTTTTCAAATTATTAATTCGAATTATTTATCTCACTTTATAAAATGTTATAAAAAAATGCAACAAAAATATTACGTGAGTGCGCGCGCCGGGTATTTTTTACCCGACAGTGACAATAGATGGAATTTCAGTGGGAGCTGTCAAAATGTGAAACCAAAACTTTATAATAATTGATGAGTCAGGAAGCTAAACGAAACCACATCTCCGCCAACCGATTTTTTATTGGTTACTTCTCCATTCAAATGTTGCCATGGGTAATTTTCACCCGGCGCGCGCAATGCCGGGTTAAAGAAATCCTTTATGGTTGCTTGCTTTTGGGATAGAATCCTATTAATTGGGCATTCTAGAAGATAAATATTCAAAAGGCATCTTTCCTCTTCTGTAACTTACTTGAAAAATTGTGGGGGTTGGTGGAAGGATGGTCTAAACCATTGGTTTTCAACCGCTACGACCCGGGTTCGATTCCCTCATTGGGCACTTTTTTTCTGATTTAAAAAAAAAATGCTCCATTGGCCCCCGATTCTTGCAAAAGCCCAACCCCACCAGCGAGTACAAGTAACCAAATGGGGCTCTGCCAGATTTGTAAGTGCAAAGTCGAACTGCTTTTTACATGTGTAGACATGTGGTGCACTTACAGTAAAAGCAGTTGCCAACTTCTACCCACCATGATTTTCATGGCCTGTACCACGTGTACTAGGGATAAGCAAAAAAAAAAAATCTTGAAAAAATAACATTGCTTTCAAAAACAGCTGATTGTTTATATCGGTCGCTTGTGACGGCTTAGGTCAGATTATCGAACCAATGATGCCTCAATCATTCACACGAGAATCACAAAAGGTGTCTAACATATGGCTAGCACTGGCATTTGCAGGCTACAATGCGGCACTTTCAGCTCTGGTCTGCATGTGCTAACTACAGCCGCCAAATGGTTCTGTAATGTATTTTAAAAGTTTTATTGAAATAACAATCAATGTTTTTGAAATGTTAATTGGGAAATGGTCACAATATCAATGCAGTCAATTAAATGTTGCTTATTTGATAGGCTGGATATTGGGACTTGAAAAAATGGTTATATTGTCATTGGCTGAATTAACGATTTTATTAAAGAAAAAAATTAACGAGGTGTCTGCGAGCGAGAGTGTGGTTCATCAATTCTGTTTTATGAAACAGATCCCAAATGATACCTGTTGTACCAAAAATAAAACCTGACAGACCACAAATAATACCTTACCTACCACAAATGATACCTCACAGACCACAAATAACACCTTATCTACCACAAATAAGATCTCATAGACCACAATTAATACCTGGCAGACCACAAATAATACCTGATGTACCACAAATAATACCTGATGTACCACAAATGACACCTGACAGATTACAAAGTGATTTTTTAGTTTAGAAGTAGTTTTAACTGCCATTTCTGTCAACCAACTCACGCTGTGCAGTTTTTAAAACAACTATTTGTGCTCTTGCCCAGATCCAACCAAGGAAGTAACAAAGTGCCATGTTACTATAGTATATCAGCTGCTGTGATGTGTACTTGGGATATGTATTGGTCTCTTCTTACCAACAACAAACATATTCAACCAGACTATCAATGCCAGGATTTACCCTCCCTGAAATATTCCTACCTTCTTGTGCCTGGGCATTTATAAAGTCTTCTTTCTTATCTCCACTCAATCACACTAAGGTATCAAGCTTGTAAAGCTTGAGATTTTTTATGGTGTCTGCCAGGGAAGAGTAGAGCTCATCAATGGATGAGTCAATACAGTCAATAATATGTCTTGGGGTTGCAGGCTGAGAATTGCACTTAGTATAAAGTCTTCTTTAGGAGTATTCAAAGCAAAGACCCTAATGTGTTTTATATGTATGTATAATCTTGTGTGATGTTTTTAGGAGCCTCCCTTGTCACTGGGAGCTCTGTTTGAAGCCACCAGTCTGTACAGGAGGAAGAAATACCAAGAGTGTGCTGATGTCTGCACCAAGCGACTCAAAGAGAGTTTTGACAAGGTCAGATCTGGAAAGTAGAGAGATAGACACAGTTTCTCTTAGCTAATATTGATGTTATGATGCACTAGCGCGCCATCTGTTATCAAAATTCGAAACTATTTTAAAGGCATAAGATTCTTTTTAATATTAAACAATTTCTACTGCCCTTACTGCAATGGAAAAATTAATGAGAGGGCCTGGCTCATCAGTGGTGAACCCTCTCAAACTGGCAAAACCGCTGAGAGGGTTCACCACTGATGAGCCAGGCCCTCTCATTAATTTTTCCATTGCAGTAAGGGCAGTAGAAATTGTTTAATATTAAAAAGAATCTTATGCCTTTAAAATAGTTTCAAATTTTAATATTGATGTGAAATGTACTCAATCCATAATACACACAAAAGCCTTTATTAAGACACACAGGTCTTACAGAGGATTTTCCTTGGGGTTACAAGACGGAGAAACCCATGAAAGTGGGAAATATACAAAGGGGTAAAAATGGAGAAAGATTATATACACATGGTAAATATATACAGATTATTATTTGAATAATCCTATGGAAAATAAGAATATGGATTTGGAAAAAAAAAATAATAATAAAAATTATTTTTTTGGAAATATGGGTGGGAGAAGTGGAGAGCGAAAAGAGGAAAGAAAACAGGTATTTACATATGGAACATACATATAATGGAACAAGTCATCAATCCATAATACTATTTTCCATTGCATTATCAAAGATGATGCAAAAACTGATTATACAAACTTGCCAGCCTGGCTTATCAATTCAGTTGACTTCTGCCAGCCCAATCTGTACTGTAGAACTTGCCAGTGGTCTGTCCTGTAGATAACTCAATAATTTTATTTAGATTAAGATACAGTAGAACCTCCCTGTAAAGGACACCTAATTGCAGAGCCCAAGTGTCCTTTAGGGAGAGGTGTCCTCTTACCGGAAAGTTGCTAAATAGTAAAAATGGTAATTTTGCAAATGAAAACTGTCTTTTGTAGAGAGTTGTCCTCTAAAGGGAGGTTCTACTGTACCGGTTTTCTTTCTAGGCACTACAACTAACTGAATTGGAAAATCTAAGGGCCATTCCTGACTTGTTGATTTCTAGAACATTTGTCCTGGGTGTTTTCTGCTCTTTGCTACAAACTATAAAAGTAACTCCTGTGATTGTGTACGTGATGCTTTGGAAGAAGCATTCAGACCTGACAGAGTTCAAATAACACAGCAGTGGTGCCATTCCATGTAGATGAGAGTTTCTCTAAAATAAATCAGAGATTTTACTAAAATATAAAAACAGCCATAGAGTGATACATTTCTTTATTACTGTGAAGAAATGTCGAGTAATCGTTTCACAAAACACTGATGCGAGTTCGGTAGAAGAATTCGCAGTGATGATTCTTTTGTGGGCTGTTGCAAGGATTTAAATCAGATCACTAAATAGCAGAAAGGATAGGGTAAAAGTCTCCTTCAAACTAACTTTATTAAAACATGTTGAGAGGACAGAGGAAAACACCCAACTGGGTCAGCGTCAGGCCAGGCCGGATGCTGCCCTCCCTCTTTATTTGCCGGCTGGCGCAGCTGGGGCTTGTTTGTTTACAGTCACCCGAGCCGTCGCTGTCCGACGCCCTGAAGTGGACTCCATTATTCCACAATTACTATAAAATTGGGTCAATTTTCAAACCAACTGCTCTTCATCAAGGCTCTAAGTGCAAGGAGTCTTTGGAGTTTTTTTAATCACATTTTGATCAGGAGCTGTTGAAAGCTAGCCCAATTTTATTAAATAAAAGATTTACTAGAGTTGTTTTTAGATCTGGTTGTTTTAATAAGAGTATCAGCATTATAATATAATGCGGCTTGTGATATATTATAAAACAACATTTAAAAATTATCCCTCATGTGTTTCTTTTCAATGAAAAATCAAAATTTATTTAAAGGAGAAATAACGATTATTTCTAACCTTAAAGATGAGGTATGAAAGGATGAATTGTGAAGAGTAATGATAAATTCCCATCCCTGGACAGTTTTATTTTTCCATTTATCATTACTCTTCACAATTCATCCTTTCATACCTCATCTTTAAGGTTAGAAATAATCGTTATTTCTCCTTTAAATAAATTTAGATTTTTCATTGAAAAGAAACTCATGCAGGATAATTTTTAAATGTTGTTTTACAGTATCAGCAATGTTGAATTATAGTCCGTTAAGATGATAATCATCACTGACAGTGGACATTTTTCTAGGATACTCAAATGTTAAACCATTAAAATAGTAATTTTTTTGGAAAATACTATTTTAATGTATAAGTTTGTCCCAAAAGTTCATGCTTTTCTTAAAACGTTATTTTTCATATTGTTGCGTTCCCGGTTTGGATAGTTGAAAAGGGAGGATACACGATGTGACTTATTAAAGTTTCCTTACTTAAGTATATATATATATAGCAATTTAGGCCAACAACCCCATGTATATAACCCGCAGCAAGACCTTAATGTTGTATAATAGCAGCACAGCTGTCAGTGATGCACTATCGGCATATGTCTTTACATCATCACATGTAATGCAATTTGTGCAAACAGGATAAATAAAATTAAAAAAAAAAGAAAAGGGGGGAAAAACTCTGTAATTGATTAAGAGTTGAGCTAAAGCAAGGATCGAGCATATAATATTGTCAGAACAATGGTCTAAAGATGGAAACAGCCGCGACACTATTATACAATTTCATCAGACAACCCATGAAATCGTTATTAAATTGGGCAATCTATAAAACACTGAAACACAGACACTCGCGGCAATGTATGTGGCCGGTAATTTATGGGAGACTTGATTATTAGTAACATTCCCTTCAAATAGGTAAGAAACATACAACATTTCATTTAAACAGTGGGAATAGCACCATAAGGCAAATTATGTATGAAATAGGTAACAGAGGAAACAAGAAAATTTCTCTAGATATTTATTTAAATATCTTAAAATTTGGGAACATGTCTATACTGACGAGATATGCTATTTACATAGTAAAATTTAGATAGAGGTGACCTGAAGTTACTTTATAGCCCTTTAGGGCCCATGCGAAATCTAGGTTGGCTACTACACAAAAGGGGGGGGAAAGGCGCTAAGTCATAATGACAAATGGCTTACCTTTTCTCGAAAGTGCCGGCAAAGGTCTGGTCTCCTGTCTGCAGACTGTCCTTTCACTGAGCGACTCCGATCCAATCCTGCCTTTGGCAAAGAACCTTCTTTTATTCATCTCTCTCTCCATTTTCATTCGCCGAAAAAAACACCAATCAAAATGGCCAACGGCTCCAGTATCAATTTCATAGACGCCCCAGGCCTCATCAAAATAGAACATATAGTATTACCAAAACAAAAAATCTAAAGAGAGAAACAGCCACGGCACTAGTGTAAGATTTCAGACTCCAGGCCTCTTCCATCAAAATAGAACATATAGTATTACCAAAACAAAAAAATCTAAAGAGAGCAACAGCTACGGCGATAGTGTAAAATTTCAGACCCCAGGCCCCCCCTTCCACATGGATTGAAATACCATCCTCCCTTTTTCTCGGGACGATATATATATATCGCCCCCCCTCCGTCTTAGCTAAAATCGACACAGGCCCCTTTTCACTTGAACTGTAATATAACGCCTTCCTTTCTCGGGGAGGATATTTTATAAGGTTCAGTCTTTAGAGATCTTCCTTCTCCATTTTCCCCCTTTTTTTTTTTTTTTCTGGTCACCTTTACCTAAATTTTTGGTGAGGGGAATATATGTACATATGAAACAACAGTTTCCAGCTCGGATGTCTCTGGATGTCTTCTTCTTTACCAGGCATCAGCTTTCGGCATGGAAGTCTGGTGTCACCAAGTGTCTAAGTTTCTGGGCAAAAAAATGGTCTGTAAGTCTATGTGGGAGGGAAGCCATGTATCCATTTGATTTGATTATACATACGCCTTCTGTTGGGGTATGGTTACAAAAACGTGCCCCAACAATATTACTTGGCGAATAATATTATTATGGCGAATACATAATACAATTACTTTATACATAATACAAAGACATTATACATAGCGGCGAATAATATTATGGCAAATAATATTGGTGTTTCAATTTCTTGCAAGTGTTTACAAACTTTTGGGACAACCTTGTATTCTAATTAATATTATTATTAAGATTAATGCGTGACTGAAGAGAAGCCAGAGTGTTGCTTTTCGGATTGGTTCAAAATCACATTAATAGGTACCGCTCAGCAAGAGCAACCTAGTTCATGATAATTGAAACAATGAATAATATGTGAAGGTTATTCACATATTAGACAAATTTTAACGCGGGATTCAATCTCGGTTCATGACTGTTGGGAATCGAGGTGTTACCCACTCGTCCACCGACTTCTTTGTTTAATTAATATTATGAATTGATATCATTGGGTATTTTTTATTTAATTTATTTAGATTGTTTCATGTATGGGATCCACTTTTAGTGAAGTACAAAATTACTATAATAGACTTTTTTTTATGAATAATTACAAACATTATTTTTATAAAAGTGAATAAGTGCAGTAGGAAGAAAGTGAATAAATTTGGGAAATAAAGAAAAGCTGAAAATTTTATTTACAAAAAACTATTATCTCTTTTAACTAAATCCTTTATGGCTGCTTTTAGGATAGAACTCTATTTAGTGTGCATTCTAGCTGATC
>CP092877.1:1738347-1752736 GCA_030710605.1 Cordylochernes scorpioides | reverse complement strand
AAACAACATTTCACTGCCGCCCAGATTGCTATTTACCAGGTAGTTGGCAATCTATGGATACACTCCAGGAGCCTGGGTTACCTAGTTCTTATTACCTCCATTTAAACCATTAAAATTGTCAAATTTACATATAACTCTCTTTAATAATCTATGATAAGGCACAATTTGGATTATAGATTATAAACACAGTTTGTTACCATCTTCAGACAAAAGTACTGAATGTACTTTTGTCTGAAGATGGTAACAACGCTGTTACCGAAACGTCACGCACTATTTATTTATTTGGATTTGGTCTTATTACCTTGTGTTTTTAATAATCTATATTTATCATCAATATTAAAGAATTTTTTTCTTCTAATGTATCAAATCATTAATTAAATAAAATAAAAAATCAATTTTAGAAAAAAATAAAATTTTTGGAAAAAAATATGACTAAGTGATAAAATGACAGTACTAAAAGGGTTAAAATATTGATAATGCAAAATTTGGATTATAGATACAAGAAAATAAGACAATCCAAATAATTTAATAGTGTGTGACGTTTTGGTAACAGCATTGTTATCATCATCAGACAAAAGAATTTTAAAAAATTTAGAACTACAAAGAGTTTTATCGATAAGATACTCATTTCTGTGAAAATATGTCAACAATTGTATTATTCTGCACAACTTGTAATACAAAAATTGTTCCCTTTTTAAAAACAACCTAACTATATATAACGAATGAAGACATTAAGACCCGAATGTTTCTTTTCACAAATAAATCAAACTTCTCTACTGTCCTTACTGCGATGAAAAAATATTGGGAGGTCTTGTCTCATCAGTGGTGAACCCTCCCAGCGGTTTTGCCAATTTAATCCACCAGACGGCCTCTTTAGAGCTCTAATACTGTATAGGATCATTCTGCTTTTATATGCTACACTGAATCTTAGAAATGGATTTGAGCAAACTATGGACATAAGCTTTTAGGACATTAGAATTACATTTAAATATTTGCATCGAGCAATGCTCTTCTGCAAACAATAAGGTCAAGTTAGGCATATATAACATATAATAACATATATATAATATATATAACGAATGAAGAAATTAAGATGCGAATGTTTCTTTTCACAAATAAATCAAACTTCTACTATCATTACTGCGATGAAAAAATATATTGGGAGGACTTGGCTCATCAGTGATGAATCTTCCCAGCAGTTTCACCAATTTAATCTACCAGACCGCTTCTTTGGAGCTCTAATACTGTATTGGATCATTCCCCAATTCAGTGTAGCATATAAAAGCAGAATGATCCAATACAGTATTAGAGCTCTAAAGAGCCGGTCTGGTACATTAAATTGGCGAAACTGCTGGGAGGGTTCACCACTGATGAGCCAAGCTCTCCCAAAATCTTTTCATCGCAGTAATGACAATAGAAGTTTAGTTTATTTGATAAAAGAAACATTCGCGCGTCTTAATGTTTTTATTTGTTATAGCTTGCTATGTATATTGCAAGCAGCAACCTTTTCTGTCAAAAGCAAGGTCACAAGGCATAATGTTCTTTAGGAGGCGATCCACAATTTCAAATACTCTGTAGTGGGCCATAGGATAATGCAATAATACCCCTCCCAAGAGGGGGCACTGTAGACAGGTTTAACTGTATATCTATATATATAAAAATGAATGTATGTGTGTGTGTGTGTCCTTTATGCCTGACCAAACCACTCATTGGAACACCATGAAACTTTAGGAAGTTATTTAGTATAGTACTGGGAAGGTTTTTGAAAAATAATTTCTTGAATATCCTTATAGTTATTTGCAGATTTGTGGATTTAACTCGAAAGCAGCGCCCCCATTGCGACGATGATAAAAGTTTTTTTATCTATAAGTTTTATTATCACTAAGTTTATTATCTTAAAGATTATTTATCAAAAGTAAGATTTTATACCTATTAATTGCGCAAAAGTCAAAGTTAGTTTTATCATTTATCTACAACATATATATTGGGAGAATAGATAAAATGATGATTTTGTATTGTAGAAAATTAGGAAAGACAAAATTCAGGATGACTGCAATTTATTTGAGACAAGAATAATGATACAATTCCAAGGCAAATATACTATTCCTTTAACTTCCAATTACCGAGGGAACCAATTAATATTGATTTTATTCAACTTATCGAGTATTTTTCAAGGGACCGGGAAAAAATGTTCACTAAATAAAACAATGATTTTGTAATGTTGAAAATTAGGAAAGACAAAATTCAGGATGACAGCAATTTATTTGAGACAAGAATAATGATACAATTCCAAGGCAAAGATACTATTCCTTTAACTTCCAATTACCGAGGGAACCAATTAATATTGATTTTATTCAACTTATCGAGTATTTTTCAAGGGACCGGGAAAAAATGTTCACTTAATCGAGAGATTCAAATTTACGAGTTTCAAATTATCAAAATATATCTATTTTTTTTTTATAAGTTTATAGAGAATTGTTTTAACAAATGTTCGTTAGACAAACCTTTACTCGGATAAAACCCGGGCGAAGCCGGATACATCCACTAGTATGTTCATAAAAATTGATTCAGTAAAAAGTGAATGTGTGCTATAAAAATTTTTTTTTTATAAAAGATAAATAAAATATATATTTTGTATATAAATATATATAGAGATACCACACTATGATCTTAGCCAAAAGCCAGAGAAACAATATTTTATATATAGAGATGACTTGGCTTCGTGTGTCTTCTGCTTGAGTGAATGTTTTGCTGTTAGAATTTTGTTCCTGCCTACTAAAAATGATGATCTGGCTTTGGGGAATTTTCCTTGATAGAATTTTGTTTCTGATAATCAAACATGATACAGCAATATTGCCATCATTATTTTCTGACTAAAAAATAACTGTTTTTAACCCCAGTACTTGGTCAATTTTAATTTTTCTTGGCTAAAAATGTGACAATAAACTCTTTGAGATTTAACTCTATGTTCTGTGTTTAAATTTCAGCCATATTATTTCAAGTTTCTCATGGATTATAAATAAAATGATGATGATATTAATTTATTATCATCAAACATCATCATATGCTGCTGGAGTGGATGTTTGCCCAAAAATATAGTTTGAAAAAATGTCAATTATTTTTTTGTGTAGAATTATTATTCTTAACTAGAGCTGAATGACAATCCCCAGGATTTACTATTTGTTGGGCAGTCATAGTGCCCTCAATATGAATCAGGTGATCTGCTATCATAGGTTATGGCTCCCCAAACCATAATGCTGCCTTGTGAGGTGCGGCGTTCCACAGATGCGGCCGGATTGGACCTGTCATCAAGAAGGTGCCAAACACTTACTCAGTGACTTTCATTGCTAACACAGATGCTAGATTCATCTAAGAACACTACCCTGAGCCATTCCACTGTGGCTCTATCCCGACAAAATTGCAAACAGAGATTGTTCGTACCATTTGGTTAATGACAGTCTTCTTAATGGACGCCATGAGTGTAGGCTGCCAGTGACAAATCTGCATATAATGGTTCTGGTTTATATAGAAGAATCAAGAGTGTCCTGCACAGCTTGTAAAATGGCAACAGAAATGGACTGTGGCGATGTCATCTGGCGGATGTGTTGGTTCACGCAGGCTGATGTCACTCTGGCCACACCAGCACCCCTCTATCATGCCACATGTCCTTGTTACAACCATCTTTGCCATAGCCAGTGCCCTATGAATGCATAGCACTCCTCCTCTATCATGCCACATGTCCTTGTTACAACCATCTTTGCCATAGCCAGTGCCCTATGAATGCTTTTTATGATTTAATATTTGGATGTCCTAAATAAAACAGTGTGAATGTTGCGATCAATTGATAATAATATCTTAACCAACTTTAATTCAACTTAAAGATCTGATTCCTTGAGGGTGTTGAATTAAAGAAGTTAGACATATTTAGCTATTTCTCTTTGAGGGGGTTTGTAGATCTTAAACAAATTTGTGAGGTAAAAATACATTTATTACATATAGCAACCATCTCCTGACCTTTGCTGTAAAATTGATAGGCTGTGGAATGTGTGATTATACACTACAAGTTTTTAATACAAAGCAATAATGCCCCATCTATATATAACGAATGGAGATATTAAGACGTGAATGTTTCTTCTCACAAATAAAACTTCTACTGTCCTTACTGTGATGAAAAAATATCACAGTAAGGACAGTAGAAGTTTGATTTATTTGTTAAAAGAAACATTCGCATCTTAATGTCTCCATTCACTACAAGTTTTTATTCTTCCTAAATTGTTTAGGTTGAGTATTGCCACTATAATGCAGCCAACTATTATTGAATAAAAACTTTCTAGGAAAGCAAGACCTAATTATTAGTAGTAACAATAAACCCAAAATTTCATCATTAAATTTAGTGCTATTTATTGCTGAAAATTATGAATATTTTTTAACACTACTTTTATACATATAATTAAAAGTATCTTTATAGATCTTTTACTGCATACAAGAAAATAAGACCTAATCCAAATAATTTAATAGTGTGTGACGTTTCGGCAACAGCAAAATTTTTTTTTATTCTTTTGTCTGATGATGGTAACAAATTGTTACCGAAACGTCACACATTATTAAATTATTTGAATTAGGTCTTATTTTCTTGTAGCTATAATCCAAATTGTACTTTATCATCTTATACTGCAATGAACATAAAAAATGAAATAAATTTATATGTGATGCTCTAGCGCGCCATGTGTTATCAAAATCCGAATGTTTTCAAAAAGAATTCTACACGTTTAAAATAGTTTCAAATTTATGTGTATTGAAAAGTAGCGTTAAAAAATTATTGATAATTTTCAATGATAGGTAGTGCTAGATTTGATGATATTTAACATGTTGTCTAACAGGCTGATTTGTGATTTTGTAGAAGAGCATTGCTTGATGCATTAAATCCTTACATATATATTTCAACAGTCCTAGAAGCACATAGATCTCTTAAACACCCATTTTCCATAACAAATGCAGGTTATATAAGAATTTCAGTTTGATACAATAGTAGAACGTTCTGGAGTTAAAATGGCAAAACTGCTGGGAAGGGTCACCACTTGCGAGTCATGCCCTCTCTATTTCAATTTTTATTAAGGTCTGTAGAAATAGATTTTAATATTTCTCTTCTTTCTTCTTCAAAATGGATGAGGCAATTCAAAATGAATCAAGATGGATGAGCCAATAGAGTCAATAATGTGTTTTGGGGTTGCAGGTTGAGAATTGCACTTAGTACATAGTGGGAAAACCTTGCAACCATTCTGAAAAGTCATTGTCCGTAGATGACCAGACTTAGTCTGGAAATCAAAGACTGGGTAAACACAAGGTAATAAGACTAAAATCCAAATAAATAAATATTTATTTATTTAAATTTAAATATTTGTTTATTTGGTCTTATTACCTTGTGTTTATAATCTACTAGCGGATGTACCCGGCTTCGCCCGGGTTTTACCCGAGTAAAGGTTTGTCTAACGAATCTCTCGATAAAGTGAACATTTTTTCCCGGTCCCTTGAAAAATACTCGATAAGTTGAATAAAATCAATATTAATTGGTTCCCTCGGTAATTGGAAGTTAAAGGAATAGTATCTTGCCTTGGAATTGTATCATTATTCTTGTCTCAAATAAATTGCCGTGTCATCCTGAATTTTGAATTTAGAGCAGATTGTTGAATTATAACAGATAAATTAGAATATTTATCTTGATTATTTTTAGGCGAAAAGTTATTTCAAAAATTTTATCTGCTAGAAACCTTCCCAGTACTATACTAAATAACTTCCCAAAGTTTCATGGCGTTCCAATGAGTGGTTTGGTCAGGCATAAAGGACAGACACACATACATTCATTTTTATATATATAAATAGATAATCTAAATTGTGCCTTATCATTTTATTCAAATTGTTAATTTTTGATTATTTTTACAGCAATGAATTGATAAAATGATAAACAAAGAAATTTGGAGAAGATTTAAAAGAGAATATATAGCCTTCTAAATGAAATAAATAATCAAAAGGAAATGAAAACTTACAGGACATAGGCTCCAAGAAGTATCATGGGAGATCCCCTATTAACCATACTGGGAATAAACCTTGAAGAAGGAAGAGATGGAATTGGAGTTAGAGGATAGGAGGAAGTGACAAAACAGGTTGAATTCATATTAGTGATGGCTACACTACATCATGATGACAGGTTTGACTGTAGATCTTGTGTTAAATGGGAATAAATCATGGTGAGTTGTATTTGATATAGCTACAGTCCCATATGATCTCTTCTTTCTTATCTCCACTCAATCATATTAGGGTGTCAAGCTTGACAACCATCATAATTGGGTGAAGTAGGATGCGTCTGCCTTTGTCATTAAGACTGGGAGCACTACTCAGTGGCAGGTCGACTTAGCTCCAAAAGAAATGGCCGCCTCTAACATGAGGAACAGACGCCATGTGCAGCTGCTCCTAACATGGTGTACAAACGCTGCTCATCCTGTATCCCTGGAGCCCTTACAGGGTACTATCAGCCGGGCCAGCTGAGCCCACGTTTTTTAGCGAGCTTGTTACTGCTCCCCCTCCTCCTTTTTCATCTGGGCTTGGGACCGGCAAAGGCGGAGTTTATGATAAGGACTATAAATTTGACCTGACAAAATAAGAGACCACACCTAAGAAAGACGAGACATTTCTACTGGAAGATATTCAATGGAGGATACAGTAGAACCTCTCTCTCACCTAGCCAAATGTCCTCTAGGGAGAGGTGTCCTCTTATTGGAGAGAGCAGTTAAATAGTAATTTTGGCAATTGAAAATTATCCTTTGTAGAGTCATCTAATGGGGGTTCTACTGTACAAGCTGGGAGGAATATTGGACTTTTAGAAAAGAGCATTTTTCCTCTTTGTTATACAATAGAACTTCCCTATAAAGGACATCTAGTTGCAGAGCCGAAGTGTCCTTTAAGGAGAGGTGTCTTCTTACTAAAGAAGACATGGTAATGGGACACTAGGCTATTTTTAAGTCCAAGCTATAACCAATGTGATGATGTTGACACAGGGCAGGTACTCCTGAAGAAGCTAAAATAAATGTTGGAGATATTTGCTGGAGAGAAAAAGATTTTAAGATAAGCTTATTTTAACAATAAACTCTTGAAAATTAATTGATAAGGCACAATTTGGATTATAGATTATAAGCACAAGGTAATAAGACCAAATCCAAATAAATAAATAGTGTCGGTAACAGCGTTGTTACCATCTTCAGACAAAAGTATTGAATGAGAAAATTTAAAAACATGCTGTGGTAAAATTTTCTCATTCAGTAGTTTTGTCTGAAGATGGTAACAATGCTGTTACCGAAACGTCACACACTATTTATTTTTATTTGGATTTGGTCTTATTATCTTGAAAATTATGTTATCATAATGGTAAAAAAAAAAAAAAAAGCCAATTTGGAACAAAATAGCCAGGAGTGTGGGATTTAAACACAGTCCCACTCAAAGCAGATTCCAGGGTTCTCCACATCTTGGCAGGTAGAGCAGTTGAAGATTTTCCCTTGTAGACACTTCTGAGAGAGAAGAAACACTACATGGGGTAGTTGACCATCCTATTGTCTTCCTGCCTGGGAATTGCTGGAAGATGGGGCAACAGATAATTGTTAGAAATTTGGTTGATTCTAGCAGGTCTCTTTGTTTGCTGGTTCAAATTCACATTAATAGGTACCGCTCAGCAAGAGCAACCTAGTTCATGATAATTGAAACAGTGAATAATATGTGAAGGTTATTCACATATTAAACAAATTTTAACGCAGGATTCAATCCCGGTTCATGACTGTCGGGAATCGAGCGTGTTACCCTCTCATCCACCGACTTATTGTCGGGAATCGAGCGTGTTACCCTCTCATCCACTGACTAATCATCCTCTTTGTTTATCATTAAAATCCAATACCGTAGCAGACCTGAATAACCTGAATTTAACCATACAGTAGAACCTCCATGAGAGGACACTCTTGCTAGAGGACACTTCTCCACAAAGAACAGGTTTCATTTGCAAAATTACCATTTTTACTATTTTGCAGCTCTCTGGTAAGAGGACATCTCTCCCTAAAGGACACTTTGGCTCTGCAATTAAGTGTCCTTTACAGGGAGGTTCTATTGTACCTAAATTAACAAATATAAAACAGTAGAAACTAAGGCTCATTAATTTCATAATAAGCCAGAGCTAAAATAAAAATAAATAAAAACTATATACATAGAACAAAAACCTTGTTCATAATGGAAAAAGAGGAATCTGCAAGTTCTTTCTAATTTTAAAGATTGATTAAAATTATAAAAGCTAAATAAAATAATTTTAAGACTGCATTTATTAAGGGAAAAACAAACCAATTAGCAGCTGCAGATATTCTACCCAAAGATTCCATACAGTGAGATCAACAACATTGTTATCAAATTACAAAACTATTTTAGACACGTAATATTCTTTTTAAAATAAAATAATTTCTACTGCCCTTACTGCAATGGAAAAATTAATGAGAGGGACTGGCTCATCAGTGGTGAACCCTCCCAGCGGTTTCGCCAGTTTAATCTACCATATGATTTTATTTTATTTTATAAAGAATATTACGCGTCTAAAATAGTTTTGTAATTTGATAACAGATGGCGCGCTAGTGCATCGAAACAACATTGTTGTCACACACATAGATTAGAAGAATCAAGATTTGTTGACAACCAGCAGCCCACAGTTACTGGAGTCCATTACTGGCAGTGGAGCTATGTACAAGGTGACAAATAAGAAGACAAGAAGTTTGGGGTGAAATAAAGTCTTTATTCCAACTTGAGTGTTCTGAATAGTGAACCATTGAACTAGTTGTGTGTTGTGTCTACATTTACGATAGATGTGCTGACATGAGGCTTGCAGAACTAAATAAAAGTTGAAATAGAGCGTCAGCCCAAGTCAAATATCCACACAACTTTGATAGTTTATCGTAAAAATAGAGGTTGCCTGGCCGGCAGTGTTGGGCATTAAAAAATTATTTTTCAATTAAATTGAAGTGCAATTAACAATTAATTAATTGTTAATTAGAAAAGTGCAATTAACAATTAATTAATTGGTAATTAGAAAAGTGCAATTAACAATTAATTAATTGTTAATTGTTAATCTTTAATAAATCATTTTAATTAATATTTGCCCAACACTGCTGGCTGGCATTCATATTTCTATGAAAAATAGACACTTCGGCCATTTACTTCTCCTGACGAAGACAAAAGATTTTTGTCGAAACTTTCAGAAAAATAAAAAACTTTAACTGGCCGAAGTATCTATTTTTCATAGAAATTTGATAGTTTAGTTTGAACCACAAAGAGAACCAACATTCTATATTTGAAGACTTAAACATTATTTACTGGGTTGGAGATATAACTTGGGACATTTTACATCTTAATTTGTGCCAGTGATAACCTAGCTTCAGGTTCTGTTTCTAGATTACCAATGTATATGTAGAATTGTATAAAATTTGCCTAAAAATGGGAAGGTGACAAATTTTTATTTAGTTTATTCAGGAGAAGAAAGGACTCAATCTGGCCAACAATGGGAATTTTCTAGAGGGCCAGTTGAATCTCAGTAGAACCAAATACAATCTAAAAGAAGTGCACACACACACAACCTGAGTGTACATCAAATTCACATTACTACTTGCAAAGAAGTCAGGGATTTCACATCACAACCTATCCTTAATTTGACATCTTTCAATGTTTGAATAATTTGTTGCAAACATTAAAACAATAAACCTTTATAGGTTTTGGAAGCTACAACAGAAACCACCTGGGGCCAGCAGAACATAAGGGTTGGAGCAGCTAAGACCTCCATCCAACCATACTGCTGGTGAAACAAGGCAATTTGTGTGGCTCTGATCTCTCACTGAGTGTGAGGAAGTGAATTTCATCTTGAATGAGAAATAAATATTGTGCCGACTATCTACATCAACATGCTTTCCTCTAAGGCACAGGCATTTCTTTATCTCTTTTAGGACAATAGATAGATGTCTTTATGGGTGAAAGTCTAAGATGTGCAAAGCACACATTTTCAAACTTTACATTTAGAAAAAAGTAAAATGGTGAGATAATAATTTTTCTTTTAAGCATGAGTGCCAAAATTTGAAATTAAAAGTTTAGGTAGGGTTTGGGGTATATTGGCAAAAACACATCCTTCCTTGCTACTCCATCCCTCACATATTGGGCATCACAAGTTTTGTAGAAATTTTGAAAACATGGAAAGGCACATGTGGCTTCCAAACAAGTGCTGCAAGGTCAGAGCTGGGTGAAGTGTCTCTTGATGCGCTCCAGCAGGCTCTGGGACTGGAGATGGCCGGGGAAGGCAGCCAGGGACAGTTGGACCATCCGGTGGCTCTCTTCCAGGTTGCCAGACTATCATCACCCACCACAGGTTCTAGTGTAGACACAGTGGATAAGCCAACTTGTCAGACATTCTCCCAGAAATGGAGTAAAAGTAACCAGCCAATGGCAAAATTAGGAGATGGCAATCCTAGCTTGGAAGTGGGCACCCACAGATGGGGCTAGATCAGAGGGTTGGTTGACTTTAGCGACTATAATGACTGTTTAGAACAAAATGAGAATTTATGTTTAGGTTTAAAAATAAGAGCCAGCCCCAAGGAAACAATACACATATAAATAGGAACATTTTACCTAACATTTAGCTATACCAGTTACATACTGTATTTGTACATAGCACACAGTTAAATTCTAGTATTCAAGGAATGAAAGCATCCAAACAAGAATAATGGTGTGTAATATTACAAAAATGCAATTACAACATTTCATAGAAAATATTATCACAAAAAGAAATCATCAATATGATCTACACATTTCTATCATCAAGCCTCATAATCCCCTGTTCATAAAACTTGTTAGGTTGAGAGTGTAGCCACCTTTCACAGCCAGGACACATTTATGGTAATTCGTGAATCCTCTGTGAGTTTCTTGCAGCATCTCATGACATGGTGAACTTGGCCATGAATCTATTATTCAATGGAATATCCTGTGTCTGTGACAAGCTTTTATCATCATATGCTGCTTTCAGATAGCTTTCTGAAGCTTTGGCTTTCAGTAACAAGGAAACATATTAAAAACCTTTGTTCTTGCTTGAATGCCTCCATAACTTTAGAGCTTAACTTTATTTTACTTGTCAATTCAGTAGGTTGTGACTAATTTAGCTGAATTTTAGGTTAAATATAAAGGTTATTCCTTTGGCTCGCTTTTTTTTTCAAATTCAATACAAAATCTCATTTTGGTATACACAACCCTTGTATGTATTATAAATGTAACAGTAGAAAGCAATCAGACAACTTACTGGCAGGTTGGGACTTGTGGAATAGATTGAAAGTTCTTAATATGCATTAGATGAAACCCCAAAACATTATACAGTAGAACCTTCCTGTAAAGGACACCTAATTGCAGAGCTAAAGTGTCCTTTAGGGAGAGGTGTCCTCTTACTGGAGAGTTGCATAATAGTAAAAATGGTAATTTTGCAAATGAAAACTGTCCTTTGTAGAGAGGTGTCCTCTCACGGAGGTTCTACTGTATAAATAAAAAATATTTATATTAAAATAAATAGCGCTTCATTCAGAATTATATTTGTGAAGAGAGAGAGAAGAGAGAGCTATTCACAACAATTACATTTATAACAACTCCGCCTTTACCGGTCCCAAGCCCGGATGAAAAAGGAGGAGGGGTAGCAGTAACAAGCTCACTAAAAAACCTGGGCTCAGCTGGCTCGGCTGATAGTACCCTGTATGGGCTCCTAATCCAGGGATACAGGATGAGCAGCGTTTGTACTCCATGTTATGAGCGGCTGCACATGGCGTTTGTTCCTCATGTCAGAGGCGGCCATTTATTTTGGAGCTAAGTCGGCCTGCCACTGAGTAGTGCTCCCAGTCTTAATGACAAAGGTAACTCCGCCTTTACCGGTCCCAAGCCCGGATGAAAAAGGAGGAGGGGTAGCAGTAACAAGCTCACTAAAAAACCTGGGCTCAGCTGGCTCGGCTGATAGTACCCTGTAAGGGCTCCTAATCCAGGGATACAGGATGAGCAGCGTTTGTACTCCATGTTAGGAGCGGCTGCACATGGCGTCTGTTCCTCATGTCAGAGGTGGCCATTTATTTTGGAGCTAAGTCGGCCTGCCACTGAGTAGTGCTCCCAGTCTTAATGACAAAGGTAACTCCGCCTTTGCCGGTCCCAAGCCCGGATGAAAAAGGAGGAGGGGTAGCAGTAACAAGCTCACTAAAAAACCTGGGCTCAGCTGGCTCGGCTGATAGTACCCTGTAAGGGCTCCTAATCCAGGGATACAGGATGAGCAGCGTTTGTACTCCATGTTAGGAGCGGCTGCACATGGCGTCTGTTCCTCATGTCAGAGGCGGCCATTTATTTTGGAGCTAAGTCGGCCTGCCACTGAGTAGTGCTCCCAGTCTTAATGACAAAGGTAACTCCGCCTTTGCCGGTCCCAAGCCCGGATGAAAAAGGAGGAGAGGTAGCAGTAACAAGCTCACTAAAAACCTGGGCTCAGCTGGCCCGGCTGATAGTACCCTGTAAGGGCTCCTAATCCAGGAATACAGGATAAGCAGCGTTTGTACTCCATGTTAGGAGCAGCTGCACATGGCGTCTGTTCCTCATGTCAGAGGCGGTCATTTCTTTTGGAGCTAAGTCGGCCTGCCACTGAGTAGTGCTCCCAGTCTTAATGACAAAGTCAGACGCATTCTACTTCACCCAGTCATGATGGTTGTCAAATACCATCAAGGGTCACAACTTGATACCCTAATGATTGAGTGGAGATAAGAAAGAAGAAGAAGATGACAAAGGTAGACGCTTTCTACTTCACCCTGTGTGGAGATAAGAAAGTAGAAGAAGACATTTGTAACTACCAGACAGGGTCATGCTTACAAGTAAACACACAAAGGCAAGGATGGTATAAATTGTCAGCTACCACAAACCAGATTAAAACCTACATTTGAGTTATTTTGTAACCCAAGGTAATAAGACCAAATCCAAATAAATAGAGTGTGACATTTCAGTAACAGAATTGTCACCATCATCAGACAAAAAGTACTGAAATAAAGATGATGATGGTAACAACACTGTTACCAAAATTTCACACAATATTTATTTATATGGATTTGGTCTTATCCAAATGGTACCTAATCAGAGAGATGTTTCTCATAGTTAATAAATTGCTTCAATGGATCCTTGCACGAGTCCACACAAGTTACCAGACAAACAGGACAGTTACTGGAGACATGCACCCACCTGCTCCGCCACCAAGGCACAGTTGTAATGGGGCTCAAAGAGGTAGCTGGCCAGGGATCTGGCGGCTTGGAAGTACGACTGGGCCTGAAATCCACGGTTTGGCTTGGAGATATATTGGGGAGATTTTTTTGGTGGACACTGAGTCCAAGAGGTGTAAATTTGTTGGTTTATTTATATATATATGTAATATTATTGCAAATGTGATCCTGTCAACGTTTGGATAAGCTGGCAGTCGTGTACATGAGACGAGTGTTGATGTTCTTCCCACACGCAGACAACAAGAAGCAGAGGCAGGACTAGATGTTAGCACCGAGAGTGATCGGGGACAGCCCACGGGACAGAGGTAGAGGCCATGACACAAACTTGGATGCCTATCACCGAGACATGGAGAGAGAGCCTGAGTGAGAAAGAAGCGGTCTGCCGATCAGCACACTCTAGAACATACTGCTGACCCCCTGCTAAAACCTGTCCTGTTTACCGGGGTCGTCTATATAAATCCCTGGAGGGAGGGGGGCCCCCCATCTGGACGTTGGCATTTTCCTCCTCTGTCCCCAGCTGCCACCAGCTGACCAACCACTCTTTGGATCTTTATTTTGACGTCAACATTTTTAGTTTAAATACAAATATGGAGTTTAAATTTCTAAACGGTAAAATCTTCCCAATTACATGCGTGGCAAGGATAAAATACTCAGGAGATAAGTTTCTTCATTGATTTATTAAGACATCAAGCTTTCGGGCACAGCGTGGCCCTTCTACAGGATCCTAGAAGGGCCACGCTGTGCCCGAAAGCTTGATGTCTTAATAAATCAATGAAGAAACTTATCTCCTGAGTATTTTATCCTTGCCACGCATGGAGTTTAAATACAAATAGTTTATATACAAAATATGGGGTGGTAGTAAATAGAAAGTGTACATTTTAATAGAAGGGCAGGATCTTATAAAGTATCGGCTCTAACTAATAGGAAGATATGTGGATTATACTAAAAGTGTCGTTATTATACGGTTTAAAATATACGATATATTAAAATCAAAAAAGGCATATCCTGATGGCAGAGCGCCAATAGTTTCTAGCTAATACCATGGT
>CP092877.1:1698505-1738247 GCA_030710605.1 Cordylochernes scorpioides | reverse complement strand
GTCGCCAGCCCGAAGACAATCCCAGTCGCCAGCCCGTCGTTTCAGCCGTTCTCCCAAGCCTCAAAATGTGGAAAACTAAGTGGAGCGGCTTCTAACGGGGGTGAGTTCGCCATTGAGGAAAATCCTCCAGGGTATATCGCCGCTAAATTAAAAGAAAATTTTGTTATGGTCGAAATAAATGGACGCAAAATTAAAGCATTGGTGGATTCAGGAGCCGACTTTTCTGTTATTTCAGACAAATATTGACGCGAACTAAAGACACCTCTCTTCAAAGAACCAGGTCCCATTCTTAAAGCCTCAAACAAAAATTTAATAGAAACCATAGGAAAATGTGTCCTGAACATAGAAGTTAATGGTCTGAATATCTCATTTGAATTCGTTGTTATGGTGGAATGCAGCCATGACATCATATTTGGATGGGACTTCTTCAAGGCCACCGAGGCCGTCGTTGATTGTGGCAGAAATGAACTCCATCTCGGGAAACCTCCGTCCTGGAATCTCGAGAGGAGGAAAAACCAGAGATTGTTTGCTTCCGACGACTTCGTCATCCCTCCTAAATCAATAAAGAAGATCAGTGTGATAAACGAAGAAATATGTGGTGTTAGATATGTCTTAGTCTCAACTTCTAAGGACTTATTATTAAGAAAGGAAGTTCTTATACCAAACTCATTGGTTACATTTCGACACGGCCGAGGTAGCATTTGGGTGGCGAATGGAGCGTCTTGGCCGCAAACTGATTCCATCAGGAATGAATATGTGCACCATGGAAAGTTATGAGAATGGGAATATCTGCAGTCTTATTGAATCCAGCGATGAGTTACAAGAAACGCAGCTAAAGTCACGTGAATGGTCACAGAAGATAAACCTTACTCTAGATCCAGGGCTGTCTGAAATTCAAAGGCTACAGCTTGTTTCTTGCCTTGACGAGTTTATTGACATATTTGACTTTGGGAGTACTCCTATTAAGCCCACCAGTACTGTGAAGCACAAGATAAACACAGGAGACCACTCTCCTATCAAACAGCGGCCCTATAGAGTAGCACCAAGTGAACGACGACTAATTCAAGATGAAGTGAACAAGATGATTGAAAATCACATCGTGAAGCCCTCTGAAAGTCCTTGGTCATCTCCAGTTATTCTAGTTCGAAAGAAAGATGGGACCTGGAGATTCTGCGTAGATTACCGTCGATTAAATAAGATAACAAAAAATATGTTTACCCGCTGCCACGCATTGACGATTGCCTTGGACAGTTTAGCTGGCTCTAGTTACTTCTCCACGATGGATCTTCGGTCCGGGTATTGGCAGATTGAAGTGGACGAAAAAGACAGGGAGAAAACTGCCTTCATCACTCCAGATGGGCTGTATGAATTCCGAGTAATGCCTTTCGGTCTATGCAACGCTCCAGCAACGTTTGAAAGGATGATAGATAGTGTTCTGGGCAGTCTTAAATGGAACATGTGCCTTTGCTACCTGGACGACATCGTAGTTTACGCACCTACCTTTGAGGAACATCTACGTCGTCTACAACTTGTATTAAGGTGCATCCAGAAAGCTGGACTAAGCTTGAACCACAAAAAGTGTCTTTTTGGATCAAGGAGGATAAAGATTTTAGGACACCTTGTTGACGCCAATGGAAATCATCCAGATCCAGTTAATGTTGAAGCCGTCTCTAAATTTCCGAGGCCAAAGAATATCTCTGAACTGAGGAGCTTTCTTGGATTATGTTCCTATTACCGAAGATTTATCGAAAATTTTGCTGACAAAGCTAGATCTTTGCATGACCTACTGAAGACTGAAAACAATTCTATTGGGATGCAGCTCAAGAGAAAGCGTTTGAAGTCCTTAAAACAGCTCTAATTTCAGAGCCTGTCTTGAGACACTTTGATGAATCCGCTGATACCCATCTACACACGGATGCAAGCGGACATGGTATTGGAGCTGTTCTTCTACAAATACAAGGTGGAAAGGAGCGGCCTATAGCTTATGCATCTAGAAGCTTGACAAAGGCTGAACATAACTATTCTACAACAGAAAAAGAATGCCTTGCTGTAGTCTGGTCTATTAGCAAATTCCGTTCATATTTGTTTGGTCGACCATCACGGTTGTCACTGACCATCATTCTCTATGTTGGTTGGTAGGACAGAAAGATCCTTCTGGCCGTTTTGGCAAGATGGGCGCTAAAGTTGCAAGAATTTGACGTGACCGTTATCTACAAGAGCGGACGCAAACATAAGGATGCCGATTGTCTGTCAAGGAGCCCGCTTGAGAACGATCAACCAAGTGCTGTGATGTCACTAACCAACGTCGATATAGAGGCAGACTAAAGACCCGGATTTAGCTAAAATAATCGATAATTAAACTCGGGCTACACCAGAAAGGAATTCAGCATTATCGACGGCATCTTATACAAGAAAAACTATAGCACAACTGGAAGACCCTGGCTTATGATGATTCCTAAACACTTAAGATCGGGAGTTATGGCAGATTTACATGACGCTCCTACAGCTGGCATTTGGGTTTCGCCCGAACGTATGACAAAGTGAAGAAACGATTCTATTGGCCTGGCCTTTATAGAACTGTTCGCCAATATGTAAGCCATTGTCGGGAGTGTCAACGAAGAAAGAAATTACCTCGACGTCCGGCTGGACAACTTGTATCCATACCACCTGTAGAAAAGCCATTCCATAAGCTCGGGGTCGATCTCCTTGGAAGATTTCCAGTTTCTAAAGATGGAAACCGTTGGATCATTGTGTGCACCGATTATATGACAAGGTATGCCATAACGAAAGCCGATCCCAGACGGAGGAGCAATCGAAACAGCTAAGTTCCTGGTTGAAGATGTTATCTTGAAGCATGGAGCTCCTAGAGAAATGATAACAGAGATCGCGGAAGAAATTTCATTTCTCAAGTAATAAAAGAGATCAATGCTCTGTGCGGAATTGTGCACAGATTTACAACGGCCTACCATCCCCAGACCAACGGCCTGACTGAAAGGTTCAACAAAACTCTGGGAGACATGTTGTCCATGTACACAGGTGTCGAGCAGAAGGACTGGGACCAAGTTTTACCCTACGTAACTTTTGCTTACAACACTGCTAAACAGGAGGCGACCGGCTACACTCCGTTCTTTCTTGTCCACGCCCGCGAGGCCGAGACCTACATCGTTGCCGTACTACCCTACCTACCAGATGAGATATCTGACGACTACGTTGGAGAACTTGTGACCAGAGCTGTGGAAGCGCGTCAACTCTCCCGATCACGCCTTCTACAATCACAGGCGAAAGACCGTAGGCTTTACGACCAGAAACATACACCAGTCTATTACCAGAAGGATGATCTTGTGTGGGTTTTTACTCCCATCCGAAAAGTAGGGCTCTCAGAAAAGCTACTGAAGAGATACTTCGGTCCCTACAAGGTGACCAAGAAGCTTTCAGAAGTTAGAGCCCGTGGACCCGTCTCCCCGATCACGGAAATCCAAGGATATCGTTCATGTCATTCGGATGAAGCCCTACCTGGACCCTGAAGAACAACATTCCATTCTGCTAGGGAACACAGGCTGTTTAAAATTATATTTTGATTTTGTAATTATTATTTTCTTAAATTCATAGAGGCATTTTCTAGCATGTATATTCAATCTTTTATCATCATCACTTTAATTTTTGTTTACATTATTGTTATGTAGTTAGTTAGCAAATAGGTTTCATATAGTAGATTTCTTTCTTTGCTTTGTTCCCTTTTTGTAAGCAATAAATTAAATTGGAATAAAGCGTCATATTTAACTCAACTCAATTCAAATCAAAGGAAACATCATCGATTCATTTTGCAACAAGTGAAAACTACATAAGCCTATTCAACTACACATCTTCATACATTGGTCCCTCGAGCACCAATAGAAGCCTGATAAGGTAAGTCAAAAGTCAACCTCATGGATCCAGAAACTGAAATAAGACGAATCAAAAGACTAGGTCTTAATTTAGAAAAATTGGCAAAGGAGATAGAAGAAAATGCGGCCGATTGTTTTGAACTCGATGCAATATTAAAAAAGATCCTGAAGATTAAACAACAGTTAGAGCAAGCCTATGAATATTTTATAGGGATAAGGGACACAGACGAACTTTTATTAGAAATAGAGGAAGTAACAGATAAATACTCTAAACTAGAGGTGAAAATTCTTCGTTTTACTCAACATATTCACAATGATGCAAATTTACCTTTAAGTAACAATGCAGTTAATAACAATTATGCTAATTTGCCTAAATTAGAACTACCTTTTTTTGATGGAAAATTAGAAAATTGGATTTCGTTTTCTAATGTTTTTAAAACTACTATTATTGATAATAGTCAACTAACAAACATAGTTAAATTACAGTATTTGAAGACTTGTCTGAAAGGAAAGGCTTTAATACTTGTTAATCATATACCAATAACAGAAAATAATTTCGTTTTGGCTTGGGATTTATTGGAAAAAAGATATGACAATAAAAGGGATTTTGATATAGGCTTAGCAAAATATTGTTATTCTTTTTGAGGATTTCTGGTTGTTTTGTTTGTACTCACGTATGTTGTAGTTACGAGGACATCCCTTCTGATAAAAACAAATATATATTTATTTAAGGAACGACTTGTTCCATTACATATATTGTTAAGACAAGTTAGCGGTAAACAATAACAGCAAGTTTTGAAGGTAGTTGTTGGAAGTAGTTACGTCATAGTAGTGACGTGGCATCGATGATGATTAAAGTCAAAGATTGCGTAACAATTCCCTCCTTACTTTGACTTTATTCCCACGACGCTGAGGTTCGCCAGGTGTTTCTTCATCTGGTCTCGGGATAGGTCCTTTGTGAAGATATCCGCCTCCAGGTCCTGAGATGGCTTGTACAGAAGGCAGATGTCTCTGGATTCATAACAGTCTCTCAAGAAGTGGTACTTTCTGTTGATATGTCTACAGCGACTGCTTTGTTTAGGGCTGGAGATCCAGTTGATCAATGACTGACTGTCTGTATAGATCGCAGTTGGTTTTTCCATGAAATTCCATTCTTCCAGCTCTCGTAGCAGGTTTATTATCCACTTGATTTGACAGCAGCTTTCACAAGCAGCTATCATTTCCGCTTCCATTGTGGAGAGGGCGACGAGTGGTTGTTTACTACTTTTCCAGTCTATAGTTGCTTCGCCGAGCTTCAATACATATCCGCCGTAGGATTTTCCGTCATGAGTGGTCGACCAGCTGGCATCGGCGTAGGACTTCAGGATTCCAGTCTTTCCTCTTTCAAATTTCACTCCTAGGTCAATTGTTCCTCGTAGGTATCTCATCACTCTTTTGATTGCTGTCCAGTGCATCTGTTTTGGTTGTCTGGAGTACTGTGAAAGTTTGCTAGTGATGTAAGCGATGTCGGGTCTGGTGTTAACAGCTAGAAACATTAGCATTCCAAGGGCTTCTTGGTAAGTGTGCTGATCACAATTGTCATCTTCAATATGATTGTCCAAATTGATTTCTTTGGAACCTGGTGTTGGAACTTCCTTACAAGTTTCCATTCCATATTTCTGCAATATTTGTTGTACATAGTGGCTTTGCTGTAGCGAAATTCCCTCCTTGTCTTGTATGATCTTGATTCCCAAAAACATGCCTTTACATGTTACATCCTTTATTTCCAGGTGATGTCTCAATTTATTGATGAATCTGTTTGAGGTATTTTCAGAATCTGAGACAGTGATAAAGTCATCAACATATATCCCTACATAGAAGTATTTGTCTTCATTCTTCCATTTAAATAGGCAAGGATCAGATTTAAGTTTTTCCAGTCCACAGTCATGAAGTACTTGACTGAATTTCTCATACCACGATCTTCCGGATTGAGGTAGACCGTAAATACTTTTGTTGAGTTTGCAAACTTTGTTTCTGTCTTGGACAAATCCAGCAGGTTGTTCCATGAATATTGTGTTTTCAATGTTTCCATTTAGATAGGCTGCTTTCACATCAAATAGTTTAATGACTGAATCTTTTGTTGCTGCCATTGACAAAACAGTCCTGAGGGTGGCATTTTTAATTACAGGGCTGAAACTTTCGTTGTAATCTCTTCCTGGGATTTGGTTGTATCCCATTGCAACAAGTCTAGCTTTGTAAGTTTTGTTTTCGTTTTCTTGGTCTTTAGATATTTTGAACACCCATTTACTTTTGACAACTTTAGCGTTTACAGGTCTAGGTACTAGTTCCCATACTTGATGCGAGTACATGTTCTGTATTTCCTCAAGCATTGCGTTCTCCCAATGTTTCTTGTCTTCGCATGCGATGGCTTCATCATAGTCTTTCGGAATGGTTTCATTCGTAGTAGCCAGAACGTAGTCATCGAATCTTTTAGGTATTGTTCGAGTTCTTTGTGGTCTGTCTGATACACTTGACTCTGTCTGTCTGTTGATCATGGTATCTGGTGCTGGCTCTTCAATATCAACATCTGATAGAACATGATTGTCCAGTTGTTCATCCTCCTGAATGAAGAAATATGTGTCAGTGTCAGTATTATTATCACTTTGTTTTTCTTCCGAGATGACATTATTGTTCTCTCTGAAGTGAATGTCTGCGGTTTCAAGAATGACTCTCGCTGTGATATCAAATACTCGATAAGCTCTTCTGCATCTTGAATAGCCTACAAATATTCCTCTCTTAGATTTAGCTTCTAGTTTGTGTCTTTGATGATTCTCTAGTTTATAGAAGACTTCACAACCAAATCTCATGATGTGAGAGACGGATGGCTTTTTACCTTTCCATTTTTCCATAGGGGTAGTGTCTGGGTCATTGGTTGTGGGAGTTAGATTGTACAGATATGCAGCTGTATTCACAGCTTCTGCCCAGAAGTGTAGGGGTAATTGGGAGTCTGCCAGAAGTGTTCGGCCTTTGTCTAATAGTGTTCTGTTAGCTCTTTCAACTCTCCCATTGCTTCTTGGGGTGTACGGTGTAGTTAGTTCATGTTTAATTCCTCTGGATTCTATGAAGGTTTCAAGGTTTTTATTGATAAATTCTGTTCCGTTATCTGTTCTAAGTCTTTTTAGTTTTGAGTTCAGCTCGTTTTCTCTCTTTACAATAAACTTCTTCAAAACTTCTGCTGCTGAGAGTTTATCTTTGAGAAATTCTACAAATATTCTCCTAGAAAATCCATCTACGATGGTCAAGAAATATTTACTTCCGCCCAAGGAGTTTATTCTCATTGGACCACAGAGATCGACATAAATGGCTTCAAATGGGTAGCTTTCCTGATTGCCATCTGTGTGAACATAGGGTACTTTGGTCATTTTTCCCAATGAGCAAGCATCACATTGATCAAGGGTACCATTTATAGAGTTCAAGCCTTTTAGAAGATTGTTCTTCAAAATCAGGTCTAGTTTGTTGTCACTAGGATGTCCTAACCTTCTGTGCCATGCAGTCCTAGAATTGTCCTTTGAAATCAAGCAATGTTCGTTTGGAACATGAGTTGCTTCAGGTAAACGTGATAGGTTCAATGTGTACATGTTACCATCAAAGTTGCCTGTTCCTATTAGCTTGTCATCAGAAGAGTATATGTATGCTCCTTCAGAGTTCAAAAGAACAGAGTTCCCTCTTCTTACTACGCTTGGAATGGACATTAGATTTCCTTTCAGGTGTGGTACATGGAGGACATTATGCAGGGTTACAGCGTTGTTAAGTTTGTCCTTACCTTGTACAGTAGCTTGGATTAATCCCGATGAGGTAGATTCGATGTGCCTCCCTTCTTCTGCCACTTGTATGCTTCTTCTCTCCTCCGTCTTGTGCTCGATCCAATCACCATGGGAAGTCATGTGGCTTGTGCACGCAGAATCAATTATCCACACGTCCTGAGTTGTCGGGCGTTCCTCCCTTGTGCTTGCATGTAGTGCGTATTCTGAAGTGGAGTCTCTTCGTTGGGATGGTTCCTCCGTTCGTTCTTGGATTGCTGACCTGGCTGTGTCTTTGTTTTGTTTTGGTCCTTTATGGTAGTTCCTTGTACTGGCCATGTTATTTTTGTGTGTTGTATTCTTTTGATTTCCTTTGTTGTCAGGGTTGAACCAACAGTCTTTCTTGAAATGTCCTTTTCTTTTGCAAATGAAGCATGACTTTTCTTTGAATTGGTTGCCTGATGATCTGAAAGCATTTTCAGGATTTTTGCTTCTGTCCTGTCTTTTCTTCTCGAAATCCAGTAGAGTTTGTCTCAAGTCTGGTAAGGAGATTTCTCTGTTTATTGACAGTGCTGCTGTGATCGTGTCAAAGTTAGGTGTGAGTCCTTCAACAATGTATCGTACAAGTTCTCTTTCTGTTACAGTCTTTCCTAGCTGGGTGATCTCTTGTGCCAGTTTCTGTGCTCGTACAATATACATGTTAACATTTTCATTTGGGTTCAGTTTTAGTCTGGCTAGATCCAACATTAGGTCTATCCTTTTATTTTCTAGAGATCCTTCAAACCTTTTCTTTATGTCGTACCAAATTCTTTTGGCCCTTTTATCGCCTCGAAAGATGATTGTTAAGTCATCCGAAAGTGACAATATTATTAGGCTGTATGCTTCCCGATTCTTTTTCTTCCAAATATCATATTCTAGTTTATTTTTTGTAAAGTCTGGCTCGTCATTAACAATTACGTCCTCGAAGAGATCTTTTGAATCTAGAATTGCTTCCATTTTCATGGACCACGTGGTATAGTTGTTTTCTGTTAACTGTTCGATTTTTGCTAAGTTATGTGTATCCATTTTTATTCAACTTTTTCTTTCTAAATTGGCGGTTAGTCCAATTATTTAATTTCCTTTTGATTTAAATGGATCAATTGGCGGTTAGTCCAATTCGCGCGCCCAAACAACGCACTGCTACCAAATTGATATAGGCTTAGCAAAATATTGTTATTCTTTTTGAGGATTTCTGGTTGTTTTGTTTGTACTCACGTATGTTGTAGTTACGAGGACATCCCTTCTGATAAAAACAAATATATATTTATTTAAGGAACGACTTGTTCCATTACATATATTGTTAAGACAAGTTAGCGGTAAACAATAACAGCAAGTTTTGAAGGTAGTTGTTGGAAGTAGTTACGTCATAGTAGTGACGTGGCATCGATGATGATTAAAGTCAAAGATTGCGTAACAGATTTGATATTTAACCTAATACAAAGAATAATAGATCTACCTAAGCTAACAATAGAATCATCCACACAACTTCTATTTTTGGTAGACAATTCATATGAAATCATTAGATCTCTAGAAACACTTGGTTGTAAACTAGATGAACTTAGTGATATCATAATTGGGAAAATCCTGAGTGATAAACTAGACAAAACAACAAAGCGCAGCTGGAACATGACTGTTGACAATAATCACATACCCACTTGTTCAGAATTATTGAAATTCATAGAAACCTATGCAAAGGCACTTAATACAAATGAAACTGAAAGGGGATTGCCCCTAATCAAACGCTCCATGAAATTGCAAGTACACAATCTAACAAAGGCCAATTGTTTTCTATGTCAACAGGAGCATGGAATCTATCTATGCCCAACCTTTTTAGACATGGAGCCAATAGAGAGAAGGAAAAAAGTTAAGCAACTTAAGTTATGTTTCAATTGTTTAAGAAACAATCATTTGGTAAATCAATGTAGGTCAGAATTCAAGTGTAGAAAATGTCAAGGAAAGCATAACACATTGATTCACATTGATGCCAACGTTCATCGGTTTAAAGAACATACAGTAGGAATTCCTGCAATTGAAGAACCAGATAAAAACCAAACTGAGTCAAGAGTAAAGGAAAGCAATGATGCTTTGGGCGTGACCTCCATTCATAACACCACCTGTTTGATGTCTAACCAAGAGGACTCGTTCGTATTACTGTCTACAGCAACAATTATGGTGATGAACCATCAAGGTAAATATCAGCCTTGTAGAGCTTTAATAGATACAGCCAGTCAAGCCACACTAATAACTCGGGATTGTTTGAAGAAACTGAATTTGGAACCTTCTAGGACAAGAGTAGAATTAGCCGGAATAGGAGGACAGATTTTGGACAGACATAATGGAGTAATAAATCTCAATTTTACATCCCATTTCAACATGTCCAGAAATTTTAAAACTAATGCTCTTGTTGTGGATAAGGTGACAAGTTATATGCCATATTTAAAAGTTGAAGAACATCAATTTGATCATTTACAAGGCCTGCAACTAGCCGATCCACAATATCAGTATACCGCACCAATTGACATATTGCTAGGTGCAGATATTGCATTTTCTCTAATCAAGGGAGCCATCAAGTATGGGCATGAAGGTCAACCAAAGGCAATCAGAACACTATTGGGATGGTTGCTCTTTGGAGAAATTAAAACCTTTCAAAAGAAATCCAGAAACTATCAAAAACTGCACACATTCAATTGTACGCTCAATAATTGGGAACCAATATTTTCCTTATGGGAAGAAGAACTCAAAACCAAACCTGATCCATTTGAAGATGATTTCAATGAAATTCATTTTAAGACAACTCATGAAAGAGAAACAACTGGTAGATACATAGTAAAATTGCCCTTTAAGGACCCCAGTTTACTTGGAGAATCAAAACCTCAAGCTATTAACTTTTTTTTGAGAATGGAGCAAATCTTGAAACAACAGCCCCAGGTATATCAGACCTACAAGGATTTCAGGCAAGAATACCTGGTTTTAGGCCACATGAATGAGGTGAAGGGAAATGGAAATTATCATAAGGCATTTTACCTTCCTCATCATCCTATAATCAAAGAAAAAAGCTCTACCACAAAATTGCGAGTTGTATTCAATGCTTCTTCAAAAACAACAACAGGTTATTCTTTAAACGATATTTTACATACAGGACCCAAACTTCAAAAGGACATTTTCCCTTTGTTGTTAAGATTCCGATCTCACCCTATCGCTATATCTGCAGATATCACCAAGATGTACAGGCAGATTTTAGTTCACCCAGAAGATACTCCGTATCAACGAATCATTTGGAGGGATGAATCAGGTCAGAGTTTAAAAGAGTATGAACTTAAAACCTTGACATACGGAACATCTTGTGCACCATTCTTGGCCATCAGGGTATTGAAACAACTGGCTCATGATGAACAAATTAGGTTTCCAACGGCAGAAGCCATTCTTAAATCAGATTTTTATGTGGATGACTTGTTGACTGGTTGTGAAACTGTAGAAAATGGGCGCAAACTTATAAGAGAATTAGACCAATTGCTGCAAGCAGGCGGTTTCAAATTACGACAATGGGCTTCCAATAAACCTACCATATTGGACACACTTCAAGAAACAGACAAATCAACCTTCTATGCTAATGCTGACAGGGAGAATACATTGGGAATAAATTTATTAGGCATAAATTGGAACCCGAGGAATGATGAAATAGGATTAAGGAAATTAGAAATAATCAAGAATACCCCAACTAAGCGAAATATCTTATCCCAAATGGCAAAAATATATGACCCCCTTGGTTGGTTTGCACCAGTGATGCTTAAAATCAAGTTGATGATTCAGACATTATGGGCTGCAAAACTAACATGGGATGAGCCCATTCCAGTTAGATTACAAGAATCGTGGAAGGCATTACAAAATGATCTAGTATCATTACACCAGGTACAGATTCCTCGATGGATAGGACTGTTTGAGCCTGCAACTTATGAGATACATGGATTTGCTGATGCCTCACAAAGGGCATATGCTGCAATGGTTTATATCAAGATAATACATAATTCTTCAATAAATGAGGTATATCTATTGTCAGCGAAAACCCGAGTAGCTACTTTAAAACCCACAACGACTCCACGCATGGAATTGTGTGCATCGCTATTGCTAGCTCAGCTGACTAGACTCGTGTGTACGGCTATGTCGTTGAATGTAAACAAGGTTACATTGTGGTCAGATTCCACCATAGTGCTGAGTTGGTTGACTTTAGATCATAACAGATGGAAACCCTATGTTTCTAATCGGGTAAAGGATATACAAGAGCTATTACCATGTCGTTGGATGCACGTCAAAGGAGAAGACAATCCTGCTGATCTTGCATCCAGGGGAATATCATTGGATCAACTGCTCGATCTTGAGTTATGGTGGCACGGTCCACCATGGTTGAAAACAACATCACAACCCTATAACGACGCTATACCAGTGATAAATGAGAAATGCTTAAGTGAACAAAAAGAATTAAGACCAACTTATTTGTCAAAAAGAACATATCATATCCATTCATAACAAGATATTCATCATTGAACAAATTAAAAAGGATAACAGGATGGATTTTTCGTTTCTTCTATAAATGTCGAAAACTTCTCAAAAGGGAAAAATCCGGAGCATTATCCATTGAAGAAATTGAGACCTCTTTCAACAGAATTATTCGATGTGCTCAACAAGAGGATTACTACATTGAATTGAAACAATTAGAGGCCTTTCAACCTTTAAGTGGGAAAAGTCATTTAATAAAATTGAATCCTTTTCTTGAGATGAAGGTGGATTACTCAGAGTGGGTGGACGATTAAATAATGCCCTTTTGAGTTTTGATCAAAAACATCCAATTATTTTACCTAAGGCACATTATATTACTCAATTAGTAATAAGACATTATCATGAGAGACTATTACATGCGGGTGTACAATTAACTCTATCCGCCATCAGAGAAAAGTATTGGATACCATCTGGACGATGTCTAGTAAAACAAATTCTGTTTAAATGCATTAAATGTGCTAGATTTAGAACAAAGGCTGTACAACAACTGATGGGCAATTTGCCGACATCACGGACCAATTGGACAAGACCATTCACAAAAACAGGAATTGATTTTGCTGGACCAGTGATTGTGAAAACATCGAATTTGAGAAATGCAAGATGTGATAAGGCTTATATTGCATTTTTTATCTGCATGTTCTCTAAAGCCATACACATAGAACTCGTTACCAACTTAACAACAGAAGCCTTCCTGGCTGCTCTTCGGAGATTTATTGGCCGTAGAGGTCGACCGGCAGAAATAAACACTGATAATGCAACTAATTTTGTCGGAGCTTACAAAGACTTAAGAAAGTTATTCAATTCAAACATTCATGACTTTGCTTCTTCAGAAGAGATCAAATGGAACTTTATACCTCCATCCTCACCTCATTTCGGAGGACTATGGGAGGCAGGAATAAAATCTGTAAAGTATCATCTATGTAGAATAGTGGGTAAAACTAAATTAACATTTGAAGAATTAACAACTGTGCTAACTCAAATAGAGGCATGTCTAAATTCAAGACCATTGTGCCCTCTAACTGATGATCCTGAGGACTTGAATGCGTTGACGGCAGGACATTTCCTCATTGGAATGCCATTGACTGCAGTCCCATCCATAGTTAGAGAAGGCGGTTCCAGTCTTAAAGGAAGATGGCTATTGGTTGAACAGATCAAGACAGACATTTGGAAAAGATGGTCATGTGAGTATTTTTCCAGACTACAGAACAGACCAAAATGGTTGAAACCCGTGGACAACATCAAGATTGGAACATTGGTTTTGTTAAAAGAGGACAACCTTCCTCCTCTCAAATGGAGAATGGGACGGATCAATCAGGTGTATCCAGGAGAAGATGGGTTGGTACGCGTGGTTTCAGTCAAGACGGCGGATGGAGACCTCAGAAGAGCTGTGGCCAAAGTTTGTCCTCTTCCACTTGACTGTCCTACTAGCTAGACTTGAATCTTGGTTTGCTGATTTTTCTTTTCTGTCTACTCCTGTCATTATCAAAATGTTGATATTGTAATATCAAAGGGGGGGAGGATGTTTAAAATTATATTTTGATTTTGTAATTATTATTTTCTTAAATTCATAGAGGCATTTTCTAGCATGTACATTCAATCTTTTATCATCATCACTTTAATTTTTGTTTACATTATTGTTACGTAGTTAGTTAGCAAATAGGTTTCATATAGTAGATTTCTTTCTTTGCTTTGTTCCCTTTTTGTAAGCAATAAATTAAATTGGAATAAAGCGTCATATTTAACTCAACTCAATTCAAATCAAAGGAAACATCATCGATTCATTTTGCAACAAGTGAAAACTACATAAGCCTATTCAACTACACATCTTCATACACAGGCCGTGATAGATTTCCTTCCAGAACAAGGGCTGAGCAAGCTAATCAGCGGGTCGCTGTTTTTTCTAAAGAGGGGGTAATGTCAAGTAGCTCCATCCAGATGGGACAACTGTCAATCATCCCTGGACCCCGGGGGGGGGGGGGGGGGTGGAACCACAGGTGTGGGGGCTTCTGGGAAGCTGATCTGTAAATAAGGAAAACAGGGACGGTGGCTAACGCCGTTCATTGAGGATTAACTCTTAACTTGGGGTAAGTTGTACAAAACTCTCTCTCCCTATAAATACCCCTTATAATAAATTATTTATTCCCAAATTTGCCCTTGCTTTATTTATCTCCGCGACAATATTTTAAATCTATGAAAACATATAAAGCTCAAGTTGGGCATCATCTTGTAGCGTGAATATAGGGACATGGACATATTTTCTCTCCTAATGCCAAATATATTAAAAAGTAATTAACTTTATACCTGAGAGAAATATCAATTGAATTATTCTATTGCTTAATTGAAGATGAAATGAATATTAAAACTCTAAAATAAATTTTTTTTTTCAAACTAAGAAATTGGAAATATATATTGTCTATAAATGGAATGAATTGTTGTTATGATAATAACAATGAAAACGTGAAATGGTGTTATTTAAGTGTAAATATTGACTTAAAAGGGTAAAACCTATTTATGGGGAGAATAAAAATAGATATAAAAAGTCACTCAATATCAAGTTTTAAATATAAGAAAATGTTATTATTTAGTTGCAGATATTACTCTTTATTTTCATAAGGTTATTATGAACACATTATATATTGCAGCAAAGTATTTATTATTTTATTTACCTATTATCAATTTTGATGTTTATATTATTTATTATACAATATAATACACTGCGGCCTGTGATTGTAAAACGACACTTGAAGTTACACCGCATGAGTTTCTTTTAAATGAAAAATCAAATTTTTATTTCAAGGTAAAATTTCGACTATTTTTAACCTTTTTGGATGAGGTATGAAAGGGTGAATTATGAAGAGTAATGACAATCAGTTTGTTCTTGTGACTTAAAAAAATTGCTGTGTCAGCCTGAAGTTTGTGTTTCCTAAATTTTCTACCTCGCATTTGGTGGAGATGCTGGGTAGATTAGTGAAGACAAACTGAAGATCGCCGAGAATACCTCAAGGTCATGGGTGCTGTAATCTACATTTTCCGAGACTGACTCCAGGATTCCACCGCCATGTCAAAGCCAAGACTTCCTTCCAATATGACAATATCCCTATAGACGATATGACGACCAAGCCGCTCTTCACGCCGCAAGAGAAAAGACGCAAAGCTACTAGGAACAGATTTCCAAGACTCCGAGGGAATCCTTGGCAGAAGCACGTCAGATATAAGTCAGTATCTACAATATTTATAAGCTGTGGGACACAGCTACAATAGGGAAGAAGCTATGTAGCTAATATTTATTATTTTATTAGAAGATTATTAATTTTGATGTCTATATATTTTATTACTCTGCGTAAACTTTCCTCATTGGTTCTCTTGTATTTTTAAAATCAATTTTATTATAAAGTAAATAAAGCTTCTAGGGTTAAGTTTCTTGATCAAATTTTTATTTGCAAGCTTTCGGACTTGTTAGCCCTTCTACAGGAGTATCATGATAATAAATTGATGATATATATACTATTTTTATATACAAATTAATTTTTACATATTTTAAATATTAATGATATTGAAAGGGGGAGAAAATAAATATTACCTTCTTTGTGTGTTATAAACAATTTTTGAAATTTCAATATTTTTTTTATATTTATATTTTATATATATATTTACAATATATTTGTAAAATTTTTTTCTCCCCCTTTCAATATCATTAATATTTAAAATATGTAAAAAATAATAATTTGTGTGTATATAAAAATAGTATATATATCATCAATTTATTATCGTGATACTCCTGTAGAAGGACTAACAAGTCTGAAAGCTTGAAAATAAAAATTTGAACAAGAAACTTAACCCTGGAAGCTTTATTTACTTTATGATATTATAAATCAGGGAAGAACGTTTATATAAAATCAATTTTAGTTTGAGCTTGTGCCTTAAATAAATTTCTGTGTCAGCCTGAAGTTTGGCTTTCTTATAAATTTTCTACATTACAATATATTATTTTACATTTGAAAAAGTAACTTTAAAATTTTCAAATGCCGATTTTAAACTTTGAAATATCGTTTTGTAAATTTCAAAATTTTGCTATTAAATCTAAAAATACTAACTATCAATCTTAAAAATATTGTCTCAAAAGTGCAAATATTAAAAAAATATATCCTAAATGAAATATAAAATGTCCCCCCTCTTAATAATTTATTAAACGAAAAATGTCCATTATACACATTAATTACATTTGTTAATTCTCACTCAAATTAAAAATTGAAAAATTTATAACTAATAACTGACTTTTATTTATTTAACCCTTTTACTTTTAAACCCTTTTTTAAACTCTAATTTAACCCTATCCTCTATTAGTTATCATCGTTTTGGTATTAAGTGATCAAAATATGAAAGTTTAATTTCTTTTATATACACAAAAAGCATATATATATTAAAAATAAAATATAAATAAATACCACTATATTTTGTTATGTGTGGTTGTTTTCTTATTAGATATTTAGATTGAGGTATATGTTTTTTTTTTTTTTGTTTAATGAGATGAGAGAGCGCTGAATTGACTGGGGCATCCCCGTAGCAGGGGTCAATCACGTTGTCATGATATAATGTCTGTAAAAATACGTTCTACATATAGACTAGTTTTTCATTAATTATCCATTAAAGGTAAGGAGGTTTCCTAAAAACTTAATTAATAAATATCAGATTAGGTAAGTTCTGGCCTCTCTTCGAAGATATAAGGAATGACATTTATTTATTTGTTAAATAAACTAACTTTCACAACTTTGCCCTAAAGACATTCAAGTTGGGCCTAAACATTTCAAAGAAATTAATAATAAATATACGCACAAGTCATGTATAGAAAGTAAGTATTGCCTCAAGTGTTATTCAGAATGCCTTTGTAGATATGACATAACGTGTAACAATATTACTCGAATATTGTCAACAAAATGGCGGCAAACATTTTAGCACGTTTGGCGGCAAACGTTACATTTGTACACAAACACACCTTATTGCATTTAACTTCAATTAAATCAATGTCAATTGTGTTTGAACATGTGTTTATATAAATACGAATAAACCTGTCAATAGATTGCCGTTGTGAGGATACTTTTTTTTTTGGTTTTCCCATATTCATTTAGCTTAGGAAAAAAATGTGACCCCGATTTAAAATTGCTTGATTCAAGGGCCTTGACATATATATTATTGACCCATAGTTCCTACTCTATATATTTGAGGTTTTAAGGAGTTTGTATTAAAAAGTGTTAAGAAATGTAATAAAAATGCCTGATTTTCAACTCTATTACATTGTACTATTAAGTTACTTTCCATCATCCCTGTTCAATCAATCAATACCTTTATAAGACATTTAGTCTTATATACACAGATTTTCCTTAGAGATACAGCAACTGAGTGGAAAAATAGTGAGAAAGAAATATGAAATTATAAATTTATGTATCTCTTAGAATATATAGAGCTATAATTATTCTCATATATTATATACGTAGAGGTTATAGGTATTCTCCTGCTCTCAATTCTACATACAGGTTAAGTTATGGGAGAAGAAAGGAAAATGCTGTATATATTCAACACACAACAACAAAAAAGAAATATATATTCCGCTATATTGCCTATATACATCGCTTATATTTTTTAGAGAAAGAAATTTGAAAATAATATATTCACAGAATTGCCTTTCTTTTAATTGCATCTTGGTAAAAATGATATAGACTGAGCAAAGAAGCAGCTTGGCACGGCACTGGGCAAGATCACTTTAATTGAAATAATTTGGCAGTTGTTAACTTTTGAAATGAATGTTCTTTTTTTAACTAAACCAGTAGAACCTCCCTGTAAAAGACACCTAATTGCAAAGCCAAAGTGTCCTTTAGGGAGAGTTACTAAATAGTTAAAATGGTAATTTTGCAAATGGAAACTGTCCTTTGTAGAGAGTTGTCCTCTAGCGTGAGTGTCCTCTCATGGAGGTTCTACTGTACATCATCCCTATTGAGCAGAGAGAGTTGGTATATTACTAAGTTTCTAACAAAAAGGAGAAACCCCCATTATGATGATGGAAGTTTTTTTTTTTCGTTTCGACTCATTTTATGATTCCATCAGGGAATTGTCTTTATTACATCAGGGAAAGGATATAAGCACTTTGTTTGCTGTGCCATGTTAAAAAAGGATTTTCAAAAAGTATCAGTGGTTTGAAGTGGTATATATTGTTGAGGAGATAAATAAAGCAAGGGCAAATTTGGGAATAATTAATTTATTATAAGGGGTATTTATAGGTAGAGAGAGGGAGTACAACTTACTCCAAGTTAAAAGATAATCCTAATGAGGGATGTCAGCTACCCCCCGGCGGGCAAATTCCGCGAACCCCTCACACCCGGTGTCCAGGGATGATTGACAGGCGTCCCATGGGGCCTCGTGGTTGGAACCGCTGAGCCGCTTGACAATATTTTTACAAAGATGCCACCAAACAGCACTAACCTGCCTTCAGTGGTTTATCACACTACACCTTCCTCAGGTTTATACCCAAAATATATAAATTTATAATCAAAAAGGCATATCTTGACTATGAGCACATGAGCTTTTTAGATGGCAGAGCGCCATCTAGTGAAACAGAAATCAACTAAACGTTGATTTAGTTTGTTCCATGATTTCTGTTCCACTAGATGGCGCTCGTGGTCAGAATATGCCTTTTTTAATTTTAATACCAACACCTGACCCTTTTAAAAAATTTTTAATCATTTTTATGCATATAAATTTGTATATAAAAAAATATCAAATCAACACTAAATCTGTAATTACCACTGAAAAGATATCTAATTATTACCAAAAAATATGGGCAGAACCCTAGTTTTGCCGAAGTTTTACATTTTTTAGTTCAGGAAGATGTATGAAGTCACATTAAACCACAGCAATTCAGTGCATCTTAAGGCATCGTGTGTAAATAGGTGGGGTGCATCCATCATGATCACATACACTCCTAGGGATCAGAACTTTTGGTTGAATTAAAGTTAGATGTTTTCATCACAACATTCACTGCCAGTGGACAACATTGTCTAGGATAACCAAATATATAATTAAAATAATTTTATTAAATTTCCTTTTTTAAAAATATTATTCCTAGTACATGTGATACAGGCTATGATAATCATGGTGGGTAGAAGTTAGCGACTGATTTTACTGTAAGTGCATCACATGTCTACACTTATTTGTTTAAATTCTATTGTTTATATAAAATAAAAGGATTTAAAAGCGCGAATGTTTCTTTTATACATAAAACGAACTTCTACTGTCCTTACTGCGATGAAAAAAATATATTGGGTGGGCTTGGCTCATCAGTGGTGAACCCTCCCAGCGGTTTCGCCAATTTAATCCACCAGACCGCTTCTCAGAGCTCTAATACTGTATTGGATTATTCTGCTTTTATATGCTACACTGAAGGATGGAATCTTAGAAATGGTTTTCAAGTAAACTATGGACATAAGCTTATAGGACAGTAGAATTACATTCAAATATTGTTTGTATTGTGTCTATTGTTTATATCTATATTTTATTGGAACTTTTTTTGTATCATTGTTGACTAGAAGTCAATAAAGTTGGTTTCATTTTCTACACATGTGAAAAGCAGTTCGACTTTTGCACTTACAAATGTGCCAGAGCCCCATTTGGTTACTTGTACTCGCTGGTGGGGTTGGACTTTTGCAAGAATCGGGAACCAATGGAGCATTTTTATTTTAATTAGGAAAAAGTGTCAAATGCGTGGGATTCCATCCCGGATTGTATTGGTCAAAAACCAATAGTTTAGACCGCCCTTCCACCGATAAAAATATTATTATATTATTTAATTATTATGTGAATTATATATATAGATATACCATATTGGAACTTTTTTATTTAAATTTTTTTCTGAAAGTTTCATGATTACCTTTAAGTGATGGATAAAATTGCATTAATAAATTTGGGAACAAAGGAAAAATTACAAATACTATATCAATATAAGTAAATAAATGCAATAGGAAAAAAGCGAATAAATTTAGAAAATAAAAGGAAAAGGTTCTAAGACATTTGTTTACAATCAGTAATTTAGCAGCCACTAAAGTTAGGCCTAAAACATCCATCGGTGGAGCTGATTTTGCGACACATTTTAAGACAACACAGCGTGTCTACACTAACTATGGCTGCTGTGCCATCATGCCAAAGTAGTGTATTCTCAGAAAAAATATTGTATTTAAACAATCATCTAACATGTCAAAATTTGATTTTAAAAATCAGTCAAATTAATCTTCTTCTTTCTTATCTCCACTCAATCATTAGGGTATCAAGTTGTGACCCTTGATGGTATTTGACAAACATCATGACTGGGTGAAGTAGAATGCGTCTGCCTTTGTCATTAAGATTGTGAGCACTACTCAGTGGCAGGCCAACTTAGCTCCAAAAGAAATGGCCGCCTCTGACATGAGGAACAGACGCCATGTGCAGCCTCTCCTAACATGGAATACAAACGCTGCTCATCCTGTATCCTTAGATTAGGAGCCCTTACAGGGTACTATCAGCCGGGCCAGCTGAGCCCAGGTTTTTTAGTGAGCTTGTTACTGCTCCCCCTCCTCCTTTTACATCCGGGCTTGGGACCGGCAAAGGCGGAGTTGACACCATCTATAATTTGACCTATTTTTAAAATCAAATTTTAACCTATTAGATAATTATTTTTAAATACAACTCTTTTGCTGAAAATACAATACTTTGGCAAAGCGGGCACATAGTGTACGCACACTGTGCTTAAAAGTCTTAAAATGCGTCACAAAATCTGCGCCAATGATGCTGATATAGACCTAACTTTCACCGATGTAAACAATAGGTGTCTTGGAGCCTTTTCTTTATTTTCTAAACATATCCACTTTTTCTTACCATTTTGCATTTATTCAAAATTATATTAAAATAATATTTAAATTATTTTTCCTTTGTTCACAAATGTATTAATACAATTTTATCCATCAGTTAAAGGTAATCATGAAACACTCTGAAAAAAATGAAATAAAGAATACCCAATATTGGTATCAAAAATTCACATTAATAATTAAAATTACACAACAGTATTTTATGCAATAAATTGATAAAGAGGGAGCGATCTCGAAATATTTTGAGAAAAAATTATTATTATTTTTTTTTTTTACAGAGAGAGATCCAGGTACGCCCTTTTCAATATAAAAGTATAGATAAGCACCACCATATAAAAGTATTTTAGAAAATTATTATTTAATTACATATTTGTTTATCCTAGAAAAATACCCACTAGCTGTGAATGTTGTGATTAAATCATCTAACTTACTTTAATTTAACCGAAAGATTGATCTCTTGGGATTTAGAAAGAGGGGATCATATATCGCCGCAACTCTTTTTTATTAACGCGATTAAAGTAAGTTTTCGGGCAAGCCCTTCTTCAGCTAACTATAGTGTAAAAAGAGTCGCGGCGATATATGATCCCCTCTTTCTAAATTGTCGAAATCCGCAATCCGTTTACCATGAATCTCTTGGGATGTCACTTAAATTGGATAGACTGTATATATCAGTCAATCAATTCACTATTATATCAGGCTAGTTTATGTTAGATTGAATTCAGGCTTTTAAAAATAGAACCAGTCTACCAATCATATTATCTTGGAACAACCGTAGGATTCTTCTAAAAATATATGTTGAATATTTAAATAATATTGTATTTTTAGCACAAATGTCTCTTATCTATTTATGTTTCACCACACAACACGCATAAAAATAAACTATAAGTGATAATATTTTGGGTGAAAACACATTAATTTGTTTAAAATTACACATTAAAACACATTATTGACTGTATTGACTCGTCCATTGATGAGCTCTACTCATCCCCAGCAGACATCATCAAAAGTCTCAAGCTTTACAAGCTTGACATCCTGATATGATTGAGTGGAGATCAGAAAGAAGATATATTTTCATTAAAATTAATATTTTAGAACTTACTACCCAAGATAGACAAAAGGCGTACAGACTAAGGCATGGCTAAAGTCAAATTTGCTCAAGTCCAACCTTGTCTGACTGACTAGCTATAGTGTTGTACCCAAATCTCAGCTTTTGTCAATCCTAGAATCAAGCCAGTAGAGGTTGTGGGAAACACAAGGGGACTTCATTCCTGTTGTAACTTGGGGTAGTGGTAAATCAGTTTTGGGACCATTGCCCCTCACCAATTGTCTATATGAAATGATTTGTATAAAAGTCAACTTGGATTTCGATTTAATACCATCACTGGAATTTTACATTCATCACCTCATTTTGTCTTTTGCCAGTCAAGTTTTATTCCATACACAGTCATTAATGATGGACTGATGGACATGGAATGATGGCAAAGGTATATGATGCTTCTTGAAGTAATAAATAACTATTGAGAAAGATAAGGCACAATTTGGGTTATAGATTATAAACATAAGGTAATAAGACCAAATCGAAATAAATAAATGGTCTTATTACCTTGTATTAAAAGAAACTCATCTTACTTTACGTGTTGTCCAGCTTTATTATTACCTTGTGTTTATTGAGAAAGATGTAAATATGAGACTGAAGAAAATCATTTAAAAATGCTTTGTTTGGTCAATTCTTCTGTAAGGATGTGAAGCTTGGACAATTACCAAAGAATTGAAAGGAAAATTAGCTCTCATTTGATATTTGATATACTAGAATAATCCTCAAGATTAAATAGGTGGAAAGTTTTTGTGATATATCCTTGGAAGGTAATGAGCAGAGATTGCTTATTGACCATACTGGATGCATCTCAAAGGGAGAGTCAAACAAGGAAAGATAGATTTGAAGATCTCAAGAGTGGTCTGGAATTGGTAGATGGCAGAGACAAACTGAGTGAAATTGCATTCCATGATGGCCGAACCTGAGATGTGGCAGCAGTTTCTCAACCCCACAATCTTATAGTAATTTGAATAGGGTCTCCTCACACTATAGCATGCAAAAATTGCAATTGAGTTTTAAAATCTCTACTATGATAAGGCATAATTTGGATTATAGATTATAAACACAAGGTAATAAGACCAAATCCAACACACTATTTATTTATTTGGATTTGGTCTTATTACCTTGTGTTTAAAATCTCTACTAGATAAGAAATGCCTCTCTCAATTGGGTTCAAATACTAAAAAACTTGATGTAGATCCTAAAGTTGGACATATCCAGTCAGCTTCTTCAAAAGATATAAGTAAGAAGCAACCACAGAAGTAAAATGTAGCCACCAAAACTAGGATTCCAACCTGAAGTGTAAATAAGAATGCTCATTTTGTTGATTGGTCTATGAGTTTGGAATATATACGCCAAGATTTCCATCGTATTATGAACAATATATTTCATTGGATACATTTTAGCTCTGTATGGGTAGATAAGTTGGCTTATCAGCCCAGATAGCTCAAGGGCTTCTTCACAATCTCTCAGAGAGAGAAAGGAGTAGCACTGGCCATAGTCCTAAGTCTAGGTGTTTCCAGAGTAGGAATGACAAATCTAAAATAAAAGAAGTACAGTAGAACTTGGATAATTCGAACTTCTTTAATTCGAAAACCTCTTTAATTCGAATATTTATCTTGGTCCCTAGAAGCCTTAAGCCTTTATTCAAAACATCTTTAATTCGAATTTTTGGATAATTCGAATTTTTTTATGGTCCCTTGGGGTTCGAATTATCCAAGTTCGACTGTATAAGAAAAAGTTATTTCTAAACTAGTGCTTCTTAAATTTGTTTTGCTGAAACACACACTTCAAAGTTATATTTTGATGGCATATTAAAATTTTGCCTTGATTAAAGTTATATTTGTACTAGGCATAATTTTTGAGAATAGTCCAACCTCACCCCAAGGGATCTGAACTTTCAGTTGAATTAAAGTAAGGATGATTTCATCACATTTTTATATAATGACCAAATATATAATTAAAATAATACTTTTAGAAAATACCATTGTAATTTATTTTAATTAATAATGGTATCGATACCATTATGACTTTTTTTTTTTTTAAATAGACGGTGGACGAGTGGGTAACACCCTCGATTCCCGACAGTCATGAACCGGGATTGAATCCCGCGTTAAAATTTTGTTTAATATGTGATCCCACATATTATTCACTGTTTCAATTATCATAAACTAGGTTGCTCTTGTTGAGCGATACCTAATAAAGTGATTTTGAACCGGCTTTTTTTTTTCAAAATGTTGCATGATCAAATTTTAGCGGTAGATAAAATTGCCTTAATACATTTTTAAACAAAGGAAAAATTACAAATACTATTTTAATCAAAGTGAATAAATGCAATGGCAAGAAAACAAATCAATTTAGAAGATAAAGAAAGAATAAATGATTTATTTTACTCTTTAAGACACTGTTACACCGAATGTCACAATTATACACACGTGAGTTCAAAGGGATGCAAAGGTTAGCACTTTATTATACGTCACACTGAACAGAAGTAGTACAATAAGTGGGACTTGCCTTCAACTTCCCCATCAGAAGGATCCTTGGTGCTGTGGATGTCACTCTTGTGAAACGTTCCGTTCCACACTAACATGTCCAACCTGGACTGCACTGCCTTGTAGGCCGCTCCGATACCCCAACCCACTGACAGATCGGCAAGAAGGTATAGGACAAGATCCCGGTAAATGCGAATTTGTGTTGGCCTCCTGTGATTTTATATTTATATTTAGAAATTAGGGAAGCGAATTCACATCTTTAGGTCCAAAGTGTTATATTCTGCAGGTAGTTCCGATTTACAAAGATTTGTTCTCCATTGGAAAGAGTGAAAAATGGAACTGATGATATTGTATAATTGTAAACACAAGGTAATAAGACCAAATACAATGATAATGCACAATTTGGATTATAGATTATAAACACAAGGTAATAAGACCAAATAAATAAATAGTGTGTGAAGTTTCAGTAACAGCGTTGTTACCATCTTCAGACAAAAGTACTGAAGTACTATTGTCTTATAATAAATAATATAATTACTGAGTACTTTTGTCAGCTGTGTAGCTGGAGAGAGGGTGCCAAGATAGAGAGTTGTTACATAAGATGTCATCCAACCAAGGCTGAGGCATTTCATCACAACTTTGTAAAATTGAAAGAAGGGGAAAAAAGTGCCTGTGTGAATATATTAATTCTATTGGAGAATAAAAAAAAATGTTAGATTTGATGGGAACGTCAAGATATTATCAGTTGCAAAATATGATCCAGGTCATTTGGTCTTGCCTCACCTTCTTTCCAGTACCCTGCAGACCTATGAGAAACCACCTTCTGGAGCTTAGCTCAGTTCAAGCCATTTGTCATTTTACAAAAGTGATTTTTAGTGTTTTACTGTAATGTCTGTAATCAGTTCATTGTTTTGAAGCACCTAATTCAGGTTCTTGCAAGTATTTTTACCAACTGAATTGTTAGAATTTCAGGCCTGTTATTCTGTCCATTATCCCGTCATTTAGTAAATAAATTTGTAAGAATTTTGAGATTGAAAATTAAGTTGGGGCAACAATTAATGAATACAAATAAGTGAACTTTGTTACTATCAAACCCTTCTTGTTAAATGCCACATTTTGGTCTTGTTGGTTCTGAACGCTCTCTGTATCCTGTTCTGGGAACAGATAACACATGACTGCCAGTTCTGATATAAGGCAATCAGGAGAGACCAGTACTTAAAGAAAGATAGGAAAGTCTTGATAGGAATGTTCCTTCTCCTTCTCACTAATTATTGTCCATAGGTTTTTGAGTATATTTGTGGCTAGAGTAGTACATATCTCAGACACACATGGTACAGACCATGATAATCATGGTTTGTAGCTGCCAATATTGTAATCATGCCACATGTCTAAAATGTAAAAACACTTTGACCTTTACACTTAGAAATGCTTTGTTTGAGTATTTGCCCTCACTAGTGGAATAGGAATCAGGCCCATTGTGATATCTTTTATGTTCATTTTTGAAACTTCCTTTAATGCCGGTATTGGTGGTGTTGATGTGACTGTTGTTGTTTCAGGATGGCAGAAGGCTGTTGCCAAACAGTAAACAACAATCAAATGTCTACAGACAACCACTCGGAGGAATCCGCCCGACTTATAGACTACGGTCTACATGACAAAGTTGTTAGAACTTTAGAAGAAATCTTTAAAACAGGTGGGTGTGACACCTTATTTTTATGTGCAGGGTATCCAAGTATCCTTCAGAGTGGTGGGCATTAAAATCAAGTCAAGAACAGTGAGGACCTTAAAAACCTGGACAAATTATATTTTTAAAATATCGCTGAAGCTTCTTTTTGTTAGATGCATCTTATAAGCTAATGCATCATGCATATAATGCAATAAGCATTATGCATCTTAACCCTTTGGGTGCGGGAGGCGACGAAAGTCGTTGCAAATATTTAGTCTGTGGGTGAGGGAAGTGACTTTAATCCTCGTGCTATACATTTTTTTTTTTATTATTATCTCTAGTACACGTGGTATAGACCATGATAATCATGGTGGGTAGAAGTTGACAACTACTTTTATTCATGTGTGAAAGCAGTTTTGACTTTTGCACATACAAACAACATTTAGAACATCAATTGCCTTAAGGTCACTTTGCTACCCATATTACCCATAACTGATGATTCAGTTTAGCCCCACGTAGACTTGGTTGTAAAGAAGTGTGGGTATGTGCAGGCAAGCTAGAGTACATTGATCTGGATGAGAGGGCTCTGGATGCCCTTAAGGAGTTCCCAGTAGAAGGAGCCCTGGCTGTCCTGCGAGAGTTCACAGACTCCAGCCTGGAGCATGTCTCCAACAAGAGTGCCTTCCTCTGTGGCGTCATGAAAACTTACCGCCAGAAGAGCAAGATGACAACAGCTAATGCCACCACCCCCCTCGCCACCCAAGGGACCTGATGAGGCCAAGATAAAGGTAAACACTAGGTTATGGTGAAGTATTTGGAAGGTTGCCAAAAGTTCTCATTCGCATATAACTTGTACACAGGGGGAATACATAACACCTTGGATCACTTTTGGTTTACAAGGTTCATGGAGGTGGTTATTCATGAGTGGTTTTATTGTGTGAGGCTCTGGTCTTATCAAATCAATAAATATTCTGAAAAAAAAAAAGTCTAAATGGTATATCATTCATATTATTAATAAAAAAAAGATAGAGCAAGATAGACATCTCTACTTGTTGACCCCAAATCTTGGTGATTATGTGCTGGTGTGTGTGGGCAGGCCATCCTGGACAGGACAGGCTACCGCTTGGATGTGACAACAGGCCAGCGCAAGTATGGGGGCCCCCCGCCCGGGTGGACAGGTCCCCCGCCCCCCGCAGGTTGCGAAGTGTTTGTAGGCAAGATCCCCAAGGAAATATTTGAGGATGATCTTATCCCCCTGTTTGAGCGGGCAGGCCAGATCTGGGACCTACGCCTCATGATGGATCCCTTGACCTGTCAGAACCGTGGCTACGCCTTCATCACCTACTGCGAGCGACAGTCTGCCCTCGCAGCTGTCAAGATGGTGAGCTCCTCCTCTACACATGGTGGTATCTTTCTTGCTGCATGTCTTACCCCTTTATATACCTAGAGATAAATACCCTCTGTGTATAATGTGTGTTTTGTACCTCCCTTGGTGGTTGGTCTCTTGGGAAGTTTTACTGTGTATGAGAAAACTCCATTGTAATATGTAGCCTTTTATTGTAAAATATCCCATTGTGTCCACTAGGATATATGTGGTGTACATTAGGGGATGGTCCCAACTGTGACCTACCTCTCAGATGTTACACATAGGGAAAGATGTCCACTCTCTCACTACTCTTACAACAGTGGAAGAACACTAGGGTTTAGTTATGCTCACAGTCCAACCTATCTTAGACCAGATATTTGTGTATTTTAAAACTGAAATATGTAAATGCTGATTTAATAGAAACAAACAAAATGCCTAAGATAGGTTTGACTTTACCTATTTTTACATTAAAAGATTCTATCCATATATACATATAACATACACGGTGGAGATTAATGGAGTAGCTCTCTTTTATTTTTTAAAACAAATAATATCCGGGGTTAAATGAAAGATAACAAAGCTTAATTTAAAAGTAACAAAAAGTTATGCAAAAGAAAAGAAAAAAGCACTTGGCCCACACATTATTATTCCCCTTCTTTACCCTTTTGTTTATCTTCCTTTTTCTGCGATTATCTTTCATTCAACTTAATTTATTCACACATAACAGATACATACATCTTTTTATTTATTTAGTTTTCCCCATCTTTGCCATTTTTATTTATTATTCTACTTCTGCCATATTTTATTTTCTTGTTGGATCTCCTCTTGTTTGCTCTTTGCCCTCTTTTTATAATTTTTTATTTATTTTCTTTAGTTTATTCTCTGAGAATGTGTGTTATGATCAGTTATTCTCTCTCTTTCTTCTCTCACTTCCCTCTCTTTTCCTGTAGCCAGCACTCGGTTCAGATCAAGAGGAGATCTGGCAAGAGTGACTCTTGTCTGTGGTGCTCACGCTTTTTTTCTCGTTCTTTCAGCTGGATAACTATGAAATTAGAAAAGGAAAGTTCATTGGGGTGACAATATCCATTAACAACCACCGCTTGTTTGTGGGAAATATTCCAAAGAATAGAGGCAAAGACGAGTTGCTTGAGGAGTTTTCTAAGCATGCACGTGAGTAATTCCTGGCGGAGAGGCCTGGCTGTGGGATGGAGGGGACTGAAGTATGGCTTTGTAGCGGGGCTGGTGGAGGTGATAATCTACAGCAGTCCGGATGACAAGAAGAAGAACCGTGGCTTCTGCTTCCTGGAGTACGAGTCCCACAAGGCAGCTTCCCTGGCCAAGAGGAGGTTGAGCACCGGCCGCATCAAGGTGTGGGGCTGCGACATCATCGTGGACTGGGCCGACCCTCAGGAGGAGCCTGATGAGGAGACCATGGCCAAGGTGAGACACAGCCTGACAGAAGTAGATAGCCACTGGTGGCGTGGTCATACATTTTTCAAATTTAGTACAGTAGAACCTCCATTAGAGCACACTCGCGCTAGAGGACACCTCTCTACAAAGGACAGTTTTCATTTGCAAAATTACCATTTTTACTACTTTGCAACTCTCTGGTAAGAGGACACCTCTCTAAAAGACACTTTGGTTCTGAAATTAGGTGTCCTTTACAGGGAGGTTCTACTCTATTATCATTGTGTGTTTTGGATTTGTGATATATTTCTAATAAATTTTGATATTTCTTATGATGAATGTTCTAATTATGAGGATATCAAAATTATACTTAGAATAATTATAATAAGAAATTATATAGTATTGCTATTTTAAGCTATTTTTAAATGACTATTTGAAGTTGAAATATGTTGTGGTATTGATATTTATAATTCATTACCTCAGCCTGACTTAATGTCATTTCTGGAAAGGATTTATATAACAAATTTATACTCTTTTTTTGTTTAATGTACTGCCATCTATATAGGATGTTTCTCCATTTCCCTACCCTTCTTTGATGGACAGTTGTATGAGACCTCACTAATGCTTTGCATAGTTAACAAATGCTGCTCCGCCTTGGCCGGTCCCAAGCCCGGATGAAAAAGGAGGGGGGGGGGGGAAGCAGTAACAAGCTCACTAAAAAACCTGGGCTCAGCTGGCCCTGCTGATAGTACCCTGTGAGGGCTCATAATCCAGGGATACAGGATGAGCAGTGTTTGTACTCCATGTTAGGAGAGGCTGCACATGGCGTCTGTTCCTCATGTCAGAGGCAGCCATTTCTTTTTGAGCTAAGCCGGCCTGCCACTGAGTAGTGCTCCCAGTCTGTTGTTGTTGTTTCTTATCCCCTTGTGTAAAGATTACACGAATTCCATGAGTTCATGCTCCTCGAGCTGGAATGGGGTATAGGGGTGCAGCTTTCGTTGATCATGGCATCATGATCCAGGCACACTTTGGTGAAAGTCTGACTTTGCCTGTAGTTTGAGGCCGTTCCTAACATGGAATAGACGCCTTTGCTGCCGACTCTAACATGAGTACAGACGCAGCTCCTCCGTATCCCTGGAGTGGGACCCTTGCTGAGGTCTATCAACTGGGTCAGTTGAAGTCAGGATTTTTAAAGAGGTCTACTCCTCTTCTAACAATGCTGCTGTTGGTCCGCGACTGCTTATTCGTCAGAGTTATTCTGCTTGTTTCGCAGCTGGCCTTCATATCTGAAGGTCGTTCCCCTATCCGCCACCTGGGGACGCGCCCTATAGCAGTCAGCTCTGCCCAGTCTTGATGACAAAGGCAGCCACTTTCTACTTCAGAGATAAGAAAGAAGAAGACATGCTACAATTTTCATTGGCCAATTGCTGCACATGGCATCAAACCATCACTGGGATAGTTGTGCTCTCCCTGACAGGCCCCTCAACCGAGAATTTTGGGGTCAAACTATATAAACCTTTAAAAAGAAATTTGAGGTTTTGGCCTTTTATTATTATCACTTACCTAGAAATAGCATTAGGGAAGTTGGAAACATTTATAATGGGTAAATTTATTGGTTGCCTCAAAAATGTAACAAGTATTTGTTACATAGAACTAAATATCTCCCCCCCCCATTCATATAAGTAAGGAGGAATACCTGTTTGAAATGAATGCTTACTGAAATACATAAAAGATTGGAATCCAAGAGAGTGCTCATTACTTGACTTTGTTTCTACAACCTTACTTCACCAGTCAGTCCCCATGTCAGCTGTGTGCTAGGTATTCCAACAGCCATGTTTAAGATTATTTATGCTCTAGAGATGAAATTATTTACATTATTTTAAACCAAGTCAAACTATACTGCAGTTCCTGTTTGAAGCTGTCTAGTTGTCCTATTATATTTTATGTATTTCTCCTTATTATAAACTACTAGCTGAATGACCCGGGCAACGCCCGTGTTTTACCCGATTGAATGTTTTGATTCAAATACTATTTGTTACAATTATAAATTGGTGCCTTAAATAAATGCATATATTAGTTAATAACTATAGCCTATGTGCTTTATCTGTCTATGTACTGTTGGCTTCCGTAGGTGTCTCTTACTGGGAAAAGGAAAGAGGGATTCCATTTAGTTATTAACTAATATATGCATTTATTTAAGGAGCGACCCGCTCCAACACAATAGTTACAACCAAAAAGCGAGTGGGGGGGGCAAAGTAAAAAACAAAGTGTCTCGCGTAGTGGCGGCGCCATCGTAGCCACGTGATCGTAGCCAACCAATAGGAGAGCGCCATTCCAAAAAAAAAAAAAGCAAACGGTGACAGAGATGATGACGCTTGTAACTGTATATAGAATTTACTTTAGGGCAGTGTTATGACTGCTCTGTTGTGTCCATCACCAGTGGGCGAGAGGTCAGAGGAGTTTCTTCTTACACTTCACATAAACATTTAGGCTAATCTTGTTTCTGATTCTGAACAGATTTGAAGTACCACATAACCAATAAAAAAAATTGTACATTATAGAAATTTGACAAATCTGGTTATCTTTGAGTCAATGAAAAAGCATTTGAAATTATATTGAATTCTTTATAGAGAATTAATTATAAAGAAATAACACACCATATATACTATAAATTATAAACATTTCTTTTACAAACAAAACTTTCTACTGTCCTTACTGCCATGACTTGGGACCAGTATTATATGTTGTTATAACCATGGTTAAAACTCTTGGGTCTAGATTTATGATGTCAAGTTGCTGTTATAGTGTATGTAATTTTGGTATTTAATGAAATGATATATAGTGTTGATTTAAAATAGTTACTGTATCTTTTTTCACAAGTTGAATTATAGTTGGTTTTAAAAATATATTTAGGTTGGCCTTTTAAATTCTTAATTTTTCTTGTTTTCTGCCTTTTTTGTATGAGATGCAAGTAATGCCTATTTTTTTTCAATGATGTCATAAACAAAATGTTTCATTCATAATAGAAGGACCAAAATTTGTGTGCTGAACTGGTGGTCCATTGGTGTGCCAGGTGAAGGTGCTCTATGCCAAGAACCTGACTTCAGAGATCACTGAGGAGAAGCTCAAGGAGATGTTTGAGATGTTTGGCAAGGTAGAGCGAGTGAAGAAGATCAAAGACTATGCCTTCATCCACTTTGAGGAGCGGGACAATGCCCTGGCTGCCATGGACGCCCTGCACGGCCGGGAGATGGGGGTGGGCTCCCGCATGGAGGTCAGCCTGGCCAAACCCCCCTCTGACAAGAAGAAGAAGGAAGAGATCCTCAGAAATAGGGAGAGGAGGCTCATGCTCATGATGCAACAGAGGGCCATGTGAGTAGCCTACACTCCTACTTGTCCAGAGTTTTATACCAGGCTTCATTGGCATACCAAAAATTATTTCAACAATAAATAAAATATAAGAAAAAAAAAGGCATCTCCTTATTGTGCAGCTGAAAGCTGCTGATGGCTTGCACTATCTGTCAGAATAAATATCAACTATTTGTTGATTTTTAATTATTCCAGATTTGGTCAAATACCCATTCTTGATTAATCAAGAAAAGCTAACCACATACATGTTTCGGTCTGTTGGCCATCGTCAGTCTGGTGCAAGCTGTACCTCAACGACCAAAAAATTGGTCATTCAGGCATCCTGAAAAATCATGAAACTGGTATCCAAGGCCAGAATTGCGTGAAAACGCGACACAATGTGAAAAAATTGTACAAATGTGATATTGTACTGGGATAAGGTGCATAAATTAAGGGGAAAAAAAGGCATCTCCTTTTCGTGCAACTGAAAGTTGCTGATGGCTTGCAGCACTATCGGAATAAATATCAACTATTCGTTGATTTTTAATTATTCCAGAATTGGCCAAATACCAGTACAATATCACATTTGTACTATTTTTTTCACAATAAATAAAATGTTTCCATGGTATATAAGCCTTTTGGTAATTGGCAATTTGGTAATTTTTGGTAAAAGAAGCTCAATAACAAATCATCTCTTTTTAAACCATAAGATGATATCATATATTTACCATCAAGTTTTACCGAAAAGATTGGCAGGGTAGTCTGTATCTAAAAATATTTGGATAACTTTTTTGCTTCTTCTTGTCAGTCCCCCTCACAGGGGATAGGGTGGGTGTAGAAGTTTAGGAATTGAACGTGTGACTAGAAACATATATATTGGGAATGTCTTTATCACACAACAGAATCTAATGACAGGAAGTTCTGTTTGATGTTGCTTCAACATTTCTTCCAGATAATAATGTAATCAACAGTCTGTCCATTAGAGGAACAAATTCTTGGGGTATTATTTCACAGTAATAGAAATTGTGCTTCAGTTTTACTTGTCATGATTGATCCTCACCATTAAGGCTTTCTTTCCTATGTTTAAATTTTAACTTAAAAAAAAAAATAAAAATTTTTTTTTTTAATCCCCAGTGCACGTGGTACATTCCATGATAATCTTGGTAGGTAGTATTTGGAGACAGCTCTTACTGAAATATACCCCATGTCTGCACATGCGGAAAGGATTGGCTTCCATTTTAAAATATTTGAATGTGATTAAGAACTTTTGTTATTATCTCTAGTATACAAATATTGGTAGAAAGCTCTCTTTAACCTTATGTTTTTACTGAACAATGTTTTGGCTTTTTCTTCTTTCTTCTTCTTTCTTATCTCCACTCAATCATATTAGGGTATCAAGCTTGTAAAGCTTGAGATCATGACTGGGTGAAGTAGAATGCGTCTGCCTTTGTCATTAAGACTGGGAGCACTACTCAGTGGCAGGCCGACTTAGCTCCAAAAGAAATGGCCGTCTCTGACATGAGGAACAGACGCCATGTGCAGTCGCTCCTAACATGGAGCACAAACACTGCTCATCCTGTATCCCTGGATTAGGAGCCCTTACAGGGTACTATCAGCCGGGCCAGCTGAGCCCAGGTTTTTTAGTGAGCTTGTTACTGCTCCCCCTCCTCCTTTTTCATCCGGGCTTGGGACCGGCAAAGGCGGAGTTTTTTGGCTTTTTAAAAAGTTGGAGTGGAATAAAATGATAGGCACAAAAAAATATATATCAGAAAATTCAAACATCTTTAATAGACCTTGTTAAAGAAATATAAGAATTTAAAATATTCATTGTATTTATCGCTCTAATATGCAAAGTCTACATGAAAAATTTGGGTGTAGATGATGTTGACAATAGGTACCCAGAAAAGTAATTTTCTCCACCATTTTACAGTTTTTCTAAGAAAGTTGTACAATAATGGCCAGCAACATCCACACCTCCCATATTTGAAGTGGTCTATAATGGCAGTTGGCTTCTGAACCATGTCTAATTTTCCTGGTGGCTAGCTGTGTTGAAGCTGTGTGGAATGAAGAGGCAAGATGAACCACATGTTTGTCCTTTCAACAGAGTGTGAATTAAGTTTTTCTTTCTGAAGGCAAGAGTTTGCCCCACTGAAAGTTTTTTTTTTTTTCAGTTCCTGTACCATTCCTTGTTGGTTTGGCATAATGGTCTCAATTAGGTAACTCTGTATTCTAGAAAGTTCTTCAATATAGGGAAAACTATATTGTCTATCTGTGAAGGTTTGTTATAAGGGAGGTTCACTCTATCCCAGGTTTATTGTAACAGTTTTACTGAATGTATAGCCTCAGTATAGAGGTCAAAGTTATCTCTTTTTTATTTAATTAAAAATCCTGAGTTCAATTGACCCGGTTGATGGTCTTCAACAAGGGTCCCACTCCAGGAATACGGAGGAGCTGTGTCCGTACTCATGTTAGAGTGCAGCAAAGGCTTCCATGTTAGGAACGGCCTCAAACTACAGGCAAAGTCAGACTTTCACCAAAGTGTGCCTGGATCATGGTGCAATGATCAACGAAAGCTGCACCCCTATACCCCATTCCATGAGATCATGAACTCATGGGATTCGTGTAATCTTTACACAAGGGGATAAGAAACAACAACAACAACAAGCTGTCATGTCTGCGTATCTTGATCCATCAATGGTGTCTGCTGGGTGGGTACATGTGAGAAGCCATACATTACAATGTTGTTGTGCAGGATGTTGAACTTTCCCCCCCGTACAGGACGGCCCCCCACAGCCCCACAACAGAAATTTGGGTGAGAAGTTACCTTTTATTTAGTTACTTAGTATTATTCTCTTAAGTTTGTTTTTTTGTTTTTCCCAACATGACCACTACCCTTTTATTTCCCCCATTTTAATTTCTTTCTTTTTATTTTTTTGTTCTCATATTTTTTATTCTCCCAGATTTTTTGTGCTTGCCATTTTTTTTTTGTTTTCTGAGTTTTTCCACCACCACCACCACTCATGTTCCCCATTCAGCCAGCCTTCTTAAAGGTCCTCCTTGTGACCCAGATTATGACTACACCTACTATGGCTACGAGGACTATCGGGGAGGGTACGCCGACCCCTACTATGATGATTTTTACGGACATTACGATGACTTTTATGACTACAAGTTTGGTGCGCGAGGACGACCGGCTAGACCCCCCCCCAGACCTGCCGCCTCAGCTGCTACGGCCGCCAAGTGATGATGTTTGGGAAAAACAATCAAACAAGTGCTGAGACTGGTCACACAGGCGACTGTGCAATATCTTTTTTTCTTTTTTGACTCTTCAGCTGCTGGTGAGGCCAGTGCTTTTTATGCTCTAGCATTGACCCCACCAGCTCCAACTGCCTTTTTTTACTAATATATCTGTCTGTAAGTAAGCGCAGTGCAATTAGGTTCAGTTAGATGTCTTCTTACCTTTAGACTTTCTCTCTCTCTCTCTCTCTTTTATAATTTAGAGCTACTCATTGTGGCCAGTCAAAAATTTAGCATTGTTCTATTTCTTCTTATATGTAGCATGGCATATTTCTATATTGTACATTATATATATATATTAGTAACTAAAGGTGGTGGTTTTATCTCTACATTGTATAGATGAGGTGGTGGTGGTGCTGCGGTTTTTTCTAAGCAGAGTTGGGGGCCATCTGGGCGGAAAGACTGTGATTTCTAAGGTGGCCGGCCAGAAAGGCATTTTGCGGTATTTTCTTATGCAATTACTGGTGATGTGTGTAAATATGGACTGAAGAGAAGAAAGAGATGGCACTTTATTTACAAATCATATACCCCCCGTTTATGCCAAGTTTACAAAGGACTTTTAAAATCAAAACTATTTTCCTGAAATAAATTCTAATGTAAATCTCTCTAAAGCAAATTATTCAAAATTGAAAAGTATATAAATAATATTTTTATTAAAGATTGGCTGTGTATATATATAATTTTTTGAAAAATTCTCTATTTACAAAAAAAAAAAAATATTATTTTAAACCCATAAAGATTTATCGGCATGTTTTCTCTTAATGGAGACTAAAACGAGTTTGTTATCTGTTGGAGAATTGACATCTTGGAGTGGAATCCAAGGTTGATACAGAATGCTAGACATTTTGTATTCTGTGACATTGGCTCGACTTGAATCAATTCTGTTGCCAGGAAGGGTTGGTAGTGAGTACTGTGTTGGAATGCGCCACAGTAGACAAGTGCCTAAGTGAAAGTACCTGAGAACTGCCTCCATTTTATACTCTGTGGGCCCTTCCCGTTTGCTTTCCACCATCGATGTACATAATGGCATCCCTACACTCAATGCCATTGAACTTTCAAATTTCACACAAGCGAAATTTTTTGCAAATGCATTATTTGCGCAGAGAAAGAATCTGAACCTAGCAGGTAAAAAAAAATTGGCAGAGAATTGGAGTCTTGATGGATTTATTGAGATTGGTTACGAGACAAACCCACGAGGTATATAAAATGTCAGGCGAGGAGTGTAGAGGAGAGAGACCAGAGTACTCGAGTGTTTAGATAGATATACAGGTTTTACTGTGTTCCTCGACACCACCTCAAGGGAAGGGCCTCTTCCTTTCTTTGAGTTTGCTTTTAGCTATTGTGTAGTGTGGCATATTGCTGGAATCACTTTTACAAGATTCCAGCGTCCTATTGAATGTTCAAAAAGAGAATGGCCCAGTGGCTCCCTCCGTCTCTGAAGCACTACCACCCGTTATAGGAAGTCGTGCCGTCCTCACTTCGCCCTCTAGATGGGGCAGACAACCTGTGTGACCAGCCTTCTTGGGACTGAAGGTTTTTTGATGCCAAATTTGTGCTTTTTTGTTTGAATTGTTTAAAAAAACCTATTTACTTGGCAGATATTGCTACGCACATACCCTCTATATTTCCTGTTTGTAAAAAAACCCTATCATTTAACAAATATGGACTCCATCTCTCCTCTATCAAAACTTTACTAAAAAAGGCAAAAAAAGTTATAAATATATTTAGAAACAATTTGGAGATATGAATTTAGTTTTAGTTTTTTGGCATTAAAAGTATCTCTTGTGCATATATATTATTATTATTAATAGATTTGTTGTATTATGATAATTGCTATATATATATTTTAATTTTTGGTTTTGGTGGCCCACTTAAATGTTTGCATGATTTTTTTCAAAGTTGAGGGGGGTTTTTCTTTTTTTGTGCTTGGTGTTGATTGGCTGAGGGATGGGCGGCAAATGGATGTCTTGAGTAGGAGGCGGCCCCTCGGCTTGGTGCCCCTGGTTCATACCGCCCCCCTGGAGCCACCCCCGGAGGTTTGGTCCCTGGAGACAAGCCACCCCTTGGGGACCCGGAACCAGTTGGCGCACCGCTAAAGGCCAGCCCCTCTAAATGCAATGTTTTTGTTTTTCTTTTCACTACCACATCCCTCCCCCCCCTCTCCCTCCACACCACAAAGCCATCTTTTCAATTACCTTTTTATTATTATCATGTTTGTTATTATTATGTTTTATTATTACACATTGTTACTTGTTTTTTTTTTAATATGGTTTTTTTTTTGTGACTTTCATCATGATGTTACATGGAGTGAGGCGCCGCCACATGATGAGGAGGACAAAGGAAGGATTGATTGTTACTGTGTACAGAGTAAAATATAAACAAGGACTGTGATGATGTTGGAAATGTTGAAAGAGTCTATATGTATAGTGCCTTTTTATATACCACTCAACCTTTTGGTTCTTCTAACACCCCCCCCCCTCCCTTTTTTTTTATTATTTACATAATCATGGCTTAGAGCATTTTTTTTTTTGTTGCTGCAATTCTTATTTTTTATCGTTTTATTATTATAATGTTTTTATTATATTATTATTATTATTATATATTATTATTCCCCTGCAAAATGATGTTTTTTTTTTTAAATGAAATTGTTTTGTTTTTGTTTTTTTAACACTCTTGTGAAAAGAAAATGATAAGAAAAAAAAAAACTGATGGGGATGGCATTTTTTAATTGTTCAACTCTTATTATTATTATTATTACTTTTATTATTATTATTATATGAATTATATTATAACCACGTTGGATTTGTTATTTGACACTTCTCTTTAACTTTGCTTTTTATTGTTCTCTAAAACTTTAGCTTTTGTATCTAGTCCCGCCCCCTTACTTCTTCTTCTTCCTGTCCTGCAATACACGGAGTTGTCCCTTGGCTGGAAGCATCACGAGGACATGATGATTTCTGTGATGATGATTGCCATTGATATGTATACCGTAAGCAGTGTTGAAATAAAATACTTTTTTTATATATATATATCTATACATCTCTATGTGTTTTCTTCACTGTTGGAAATTCCTCCGGTTTACATTTTTCCCTTATCCCTTTTTTTTTTTTCAATTCATATATAAATATATGTGATAAGATCCTGTCGACTCTCTCTATAGCTGTGGTAACCGAGGGTCAAACCTGTAGTAGCCGAGAGGGACAGTCAGGGCGTGGAGAGTTTTCCAGTACCTCTCTGCACCTTGGAGGACCTTTAACAGTTCTCACAGAGTACAGGCAGTCGTGGTCGAGGCAGAGTGGAAAGCTTGGGAATGTCCACACACAAAAAATGAAGAGGCACAGACGTAGTAGGAAGGTTCCGTGAACAGATAGGAGTCGAGCTAAGAGCAAGATGGAGTTAGAAGAGATCTTACTGTTTCTACATGGTCGATGAGGTGGTCCTGGGTACAACCGACAAGGGCCCACGCCGATGGTGAAGTGACCGTGATTTCGGCTAAAACCGAGGTTTTATATACCTTTGCCGAGGAGGGAGACATGCGAGAATTTGGACTTTGAACGGGTGCAAAGGGCGTGGGGCGTCTGCGCTATTCTGCACCCTTTGACCTTGATGGCAACGACTTGCCAAATTCCTCTTTAGGGTTGTTGAATTTCTATCTCTATCTCTTTCTTAGCTCAGCTCTATTACATAGTTTTATTTATTCATCCTCAGTTTGTACAAAGTACATTACATATGGTTATGCAATGACACATGTCAATCATACGTATAATTATTTATAGATGTGTTTCTATATACAACATGACAATCTTGTTATAAGTATTATACAATATAGGGTTGTTGGTTTAAATTACCATAGATGGGCCCCGGGAGTGAAAGGGTTTATCCAGGTTTAAACGGGTAAAGCCTCTCTAATACAGGTGAGTGACAAAGGT
>CP092877.1:1677229-1698405 GCA_030710605.1 Cordylochernes scorpioides | reverse complement strand
GATCTTTCCAAAACAGGAATAAGAACCTGACAATAACAGGAGCCAACCAGCCAAGAAGGTCATAAAGTTTTGCCACAAACAACAATATTCCTCTTTTGGTAGTCATACACATCATTGCTGGATGTCGCCCACATAAAACAATCTTGGTGGGGATTCCACCAAAGAGTTTTAACTACGGTAGAGTGTTTAAATTTAACCATTTTATAAGTTGGGATTCCTCCGGAATGTTGTACAGAATCTCCTAGGCTTGAGAAACTGCCATACTTTAACAAATCAAATTTTGAAATCCAATGCTTCTTCCAAATTATTTGCACCCGTAATAACATCATCCAGATTGGTGTCTTCCATGAGCACCCTGACTGCTCTAGGAAATTTGTCCTTTATCCTGCGCCAAATGTGTCATGGTTCTAATAGCTAAAAATAGAGTGGGAGCAGTGTCATATGTCACAGCATTGAGTCTAAATATCTTCTTCAAGCTGTTCTCTTGTGATCTCCAAAATATTCTCTTTATATCTGCATGGTCAAACAAGTTTTTTTCAGTAAATTTTTTCAATGTCTGCTGTAAAAACAACCTTATGCTGTCTCCAGTTCATGAGGATGTTGAATATATCCTTATGCAACTTTGGACTGGTGTAGAGGCTGTCGTTGAAGGACAATCCATTTGAAGTCTGCGAAGAGGTCTCAAACACTATTTGTAGTTTTTTTTTTTTTTTCGTAGCTTGTTGGAAGCCGACTACCACATGATAGGGCAAGAAACAACAGACATGTTGGTTAGTTGATGGAATATTCATTCACGAAGTCACAATAAGCCCGCCTGAATTCACTATCTTTAGACAGACATCTCTCAAGAGAGACCAGCCATTGAATACAAGAATTGAGAGAGGCTCCAAAATAATCCTGTGGTTTCACTTCAGGATCAAATGGAAGAGGCACCACACAGTGCCCATCAGCCATGCATTGAAAGTCCTTTTGATAGAGAGTTTGGCAGAATTCTTTTTCTTTTTACCTTTCGTTTCTTGAAGGCATTTCTTCAATTTCTCAGAAATGCTTCAATGTCTCATTGGTGCTCTCGATGCAATGAATAGAGATGTGGGATCAGTTATATCTTCTTCACCCAGACATTATCTAGCCCAACCTGTTCCTTTGAGTCAAGATTTTGGCTACTTGATTCTCCATACCTCTGGCAATAACAAGGAACCATAAGGCTCCTTTGATCAGGTATATTTTTCGTATAATTGGAATGTGTGTGTAGGTCAGAATACCAATTTTCTACTTTATCCCAATACTACAGAGGGACATCACATACTTATAAACATGTAGTTCAATAAGAGTACCATATTGTGAATTGTACTTGCAAGTGTAGTTAGGTTTGTACAAGAATCATGGTCATTAAGGTAATTTTTATTAGAAAAAAATGTATTCCAACACACACTAGTTTCTATCCTGGAAGTCTATTTTTACCACAAGGCCATCAATATCCTGGTTGTGTTCAGTAGGGAACCCCACAAGGGGGTTTGTTTAATCAATATAAAAAGGTTATTTCTTGCACCAACAATATTGTCCCATAATGATTATGAATGTTGATAAATGTTTATATCATTGAATCTGTTAATACCATGTTTGATGCACTTTCCAGACTAGGGTTTCTGTTGTATCTATGGATACTTTAACGATTTGTTCACAATACAAACTTTTAATTCTGCAAAATGACAACCCCATCACCATAATGATGGAGGCAGGAGAGATGATCTTATTTATAATCTCTTATCCTGGCCAGTAATATATTTAGGAATATTGAATTATATAAGGCAAAGGCCCATGATCTGTACTTATAAACTAATTTAAGAGAGCACAAATATTTATTTTCTACAATTAAAAAATAATTTATTACTGCAATGATAAAAATGTTTTGGTTTTCCCATGATCAAGAGCTTACGATGAGGCAAATCAGCAGCAGAAAGAGGGCATGTCCAGAAGGGTTTTTACAGAAGGATCACATGCTTGCAAAAAGAGGCAGGTATAGCATTGAACATGTGCAAGAGGATCTACACAGACCCACCTGAAATGTGCAGCACATAATGCACTAGGATGTATATGAGAAAAAGGCTCAGATATAATGAATGCACCATCACCAGGGTAATGTTCAATTGAGAGGCAGCATCTTTCTTTTCAGATGATCCTCAGAGTGTATCAATAATAGAGTAGATTTCTGTCAATCAAAGGACCTAGTAGGGAAACTAAACTTTGCCTGTGTGTCATTTTATGCTTCCTCCCTGTGTTCCAGTAAGTTGCTGCTAATTCTATATACAGTTACGAGCGTCATTCCTCATCAGTCGTCTCTGTCACCGTTTGCTTTTTTTTTTGAATGGCGCCCTCCTATTGGTTGGCTACGGTCACGCCACCTTTGTCACTCACCTGTGTTAGAGAGGCTTTACCCGTTTAAACCTGGATAAACCCTTTCACTCCAGGGGCCCATCTATGGTAATTTAAACCAACAACCCTATATTGTATAATACTTATAACAAGATTGTCATGTTGTATATAGAAACACATCTATAAATAATTATACGCATGATTGACATGTGTCATTGTATCACCATATGTAATGTACTTTGTACAAACTGAGGATGAATAAATAAAACTATGTAATAGATAAAGAGCTGAGCTAAGAAAGAGATAGAGATAGAAATTCAACAACCCTAAAGAGGAATTTGGCAAGTGCCATCAAGGTCAAAGGGTGCAGAATAGCCCAGACGCCCCACGCCCTTTGGACCCGTTCAAAGTCCAAATTCTCGCATGTCTCCCTCCTCAGCAAAGGTATATAAAACCTCGGTTTTTGCCGAAATCACGGTCAGTTCACCATCGGCGTGAGCCCTTGTCGGTTGTACCCAGGACCACCTCATCGACCATGTAAAACCGTAAGACTCTATTCTAACTCCATCTTGCTCTTAGCTCGACTCCTATCTGTTCATGGAACTTTCCTACTACAACTGTGTCTCTGCGTTTTTTGTGTGTGGACATTCCCAAGCTTTCCACTCTGCCTCGACCACGACTGCCTGTACTCTGTGAGAACTGTTAAAGGTCCTCCAAGGTGCAGAGAGGTACTGGAAAACTCTCCACGCCCTGACTGTCCCTCTCGGCTACTATAGGTTTGACCCTCAGTTACCACAGCTATAGAGAGAGTCGACAGGATCTTATCACATATATTTATATATGAATTGAAAAAAAAAAGGGATAAGGGAAAAAAGTAGACCGGAGGAATTTCCAACAGTGAAGAAAACACATAGAGATGTATAGATATATATATATAAAAAAAGTATTTTATTTCAACACTGCTTACGGTATACATATCAATGGCAATCATCATCACAGAAATCATCATGTCCTCGTGATGCTTCCAGCCAAGGGACAACTCCGTGTATTGCAGGACAGGAAGAAGAAAGAAGTAAGGGGGCGGGACTAGATACAAAAGCTAAAGTTTTAGAGAACAATAAAAAGCAAAGTTAGAAAGAAGTGTCAAATAACAAATCCAACGTGGTTATAATATAATTCATATAATAATAATAATAAAAGTAATAATAATAATAATAATAAGAGTTGAACAATTAAAAAATGCCATCCCCATCAGTTTTTTTTTTCTTATCGTTTTCTTTTCACAAGAGCGTTAAAAAAACAAAAACAAAACAATTTCATTAAAAAAAAAAAACATCATTTTGCAGGGGAATAATAATATATAATAATAATAATAATATAATAAAAACATTATAATAATAAAACGATAAAAAATAAGAATTGCAGCAACAAAAAAAAAATGCTCTAAGCCATGATTATGTAAATAATAAAAAAAAAAGGGAGGGGGGGGGTGTTAGAAGAACCAAAAGGTTGAGTGGTATATATAAAAGGCACTATACATATAGACTCTTTCAACATTTCCAACATCATCACAGTCCTTGTTTATATTTTACTCTGTACACAGTAACAATCAATCCTTCCTTTGTCCTCCTCATCAATGTGGCGGCGCCTCACTCCATGTAACATCATGATGAAAGTCACAAAAAAAAAAAACATTAAAAAAAAAAAAACAAGTAACAATGTGTAATAATAATAAAACATAATAATAACAAACATGATAATAATAAAAAGGTAATTGAAAAGATGGCTTTGTGGTGTGGAGGGAGAGGGGGGGGGAGGGATGTGGTAGTGAAAAGAAAAACAAAAACATTGCATTTAGAGGGGCTGGCCTTTAGCGGTGCGCCAACTGGTTCCGGGTCCCCAAGGGGTGGCTTGTCTCCAGGGGCCAAACCTCCGGGGGTGGCTCCAGGGGGGCGGTATGAACCAGGGGCACCAAGCCGAGGGGCCGCCTCCTACTCAAGACATCCATTTGCCGCCCATCCCTCAGCCAATCAACACCAAGCACAAAAAAAGAAAAACCCCCCTCAACTTTGAAAAAAATCATGCAAACATTTAAGTGGGCCACCAAAACCAAAAATTAAAATATATATATAGCAATTATCATAATACAACAAATCTATTAATAATAATAATAATATATATGCACAAGAGATACTTTTAATGCCAAAAAAACTAAAACTAAATTCATATCTCCAAATTGTTTCTAAATATATTTATAACTTTTTTTTGCCTTTTTTAGTAAAGTTTTGATAGAGGAGAGATGGAGTCCATATTTGTTAAATGATAGGGTTTTTTTTACAAACAGAAAATATAGAGGGTGTGTGCGTAGCAATATCTGCCAAGTAAATAGGTTTTTTTAAACAATTCAAACAAAAAAGCACAAATTTGGCATCAAAAAACCTTCAGTCCCAAGAAGGCTGGTCACACAGGTTGTCTGCCCCATCTAGAGGGCGAAGTGAGGACGGCACGACTTCCTATAACGGGTGGTAGTGCTTCAGAGACGGAGGGAGCCACTGGGCCATTCTCTTTTTGAACATTCAATAGGACGCTGGAATCTTGTAAAAGTGATTCCAGCAATATGCCACACTACACAATAGCTAAAAGCAAACTCAAAGAAAGGAAGAGGCCCTTCCCTTGAGGTGTGTTGAGGAACACAGTAAAACCTGTATATCTATCTAAACACTCGAGTACTCTGGTTTCTCTCCTCTACACTCCTCGCCTGACATTTTATATACCTCGTGGGTTTGTCTCGTAACCAATCTCAATAAATCCATCAAGACTCCAATTCTCTGCCAATTTTTTTTTACCTGCTAGGTTCAGATTCTTTCTCTGCGCAAATAATGCATTTGCAAAAAATTTCGCTTGTGTGAAATTTGAAAGTTCAATGGCATTGAGTGTAGGGATGCCATTATGTACATCGATGGTGGAAAGCAAACGGGAAGGGCCCACAGAGTATAAAATGGAGGCAGTTCTCAGGTACTTTCACTTAGGCACTTGTCTACTGTGGCGCATTCCAACACAGTACTCACTACCAACCTTCCTGGCAACAGAATTGATTCAAGTCGAGCCAATGTCACAGAATACAAAATGTCTAGCATTCTGTATCAACCTTGGATTCCACTCCAAGATGTCAATTCTCCAACAGATAACAAACTCGTTTTAGTCCCCATTGAGAGAAAACATGCCGATAAATCTTTATGGGTTTAAAATAATATAATTTTTTTGTAAATAGAGAATTTTTCAAAAATTATATATATACATAGCCAATCTTTAATAAAAATATAATTTATATACTTTTCAATTTTGAATAATTTGCTTTAGAGAGATTTACATTAGAATTTATTTCAGTAAAATAGTTTTGATTTTAAAAGACCTTTGTAAACTTGGCATAAACGGGGGGGGGGGTATATGATTTGTAAATAAAGTGCCATCTCTTTTTTCTCTTCAGTCCATATTTACACACATCACCAGTAATTGCATAAGAAAATACCGCAAAATGCCTTTCTGGCCGGCCACCTTAGAAATCACAGTCTTTCCGCCCAGATGGCCCCCAACTCTGCTTAGAAAAAAACCGCAGCACCACCACCACCTCATCTATACAATGTAGAGATAAAACCACCACCTTTAGTTACTAATATACATATATAATGTACAATATAGAAATATGCCATGCTACATATATGAAGAAATAGAACAATGCTAAATTTTTGACTGGCCACAATCTGTAGCTCTAAATTATAAAGGAGAGAGAGAGAGAGAAAGTCTAAAGGTAAGAAGACATCTAACTGAACCTAATTGCACTGCGCTTACTTACAGACAGATATATTAGTAAAAAAAGGCAGTTGGAGCTGGTGGGGTCAATACTAGAGCATAAAAAGCACTGGCCTCACCAGCAGCTGAAGAGTCAAAAAAGAAAAAAAAAGATATTGCACAGTCGCCTGTGTGACCAGTCTCAGCACTTGTTTGATTGTTTTTCCCAAACATCATCACTTGGCGGCCGTAGCAGCTGAGGCGGCAGGTCTGGGGGGGGGTCTAGCCGGTCGTCCTCGCGCACCAAACTTGTAGTCATAAAAGTCATCGTAATGTCCGTAAAAATCATCATAGTAGGGGTCGGCGTACCCTCCCCGATAGTCCTCGTAGCCATAGTAGGTGTAGTCATAATCTGGGTCACAAGGAGGACCTTTAAGAAGGCTGGCTGAATGGGGAACATGAGTGGTGGTGGTGGAAAAACTCAGAAACAAGAAAAAAAAAATGGTAGGCACAAAAAATCTGGGAGAATAAAAAATATGAGAACAAAAAAATAAAAAGAAAGAAATTAAAATGGGGGAAATAAAAGGGCAGTGGTCATGTTGGGAAAAACAAAAAAACAAACTTAAGAGAATAATAATAAGTAACTAAATAAAAGGTAACTTCTCACCCAAATTTCTGTTGTGGGGCTGTGGGGGCCGTCCTGTACGGGGGGGAAAGTTCAACATCCTGCACAACAACATTGTAATGTATGGTTTGCCACATGTACCCACCCACAGACACCTTTTATGGATCAAGATACGCAGACATGACAGCTTGTTGTTGTTGTTTCTTATCCCCTTGTGTAAAGATTACACGAATCCCATGAGTTCATGATCTCATGGAATGGGGTATAGGGGTGCAGCTTTCGTTGATCATGGCACCATGATCCAGGCACACTTTGGTGAAAGTCTGACTTTGCCTGTAGTTTGAGGCTGTTCCTAACATGGAAGCCTTTGCTGCACTTTAACATGAGTACGGACACAGCTCCTCCGTATTCCTGGAGTGGGACCCTTGTTGAAGACCATCAACCGGGTCAGTTGAACTCAGGATTTTTAATTAAATAAAAAAGAGAGAACTCTATACTGAGGCTATACATTCAGTAAAACTGTTACAATAAACATGGGATAGAGTGAACTTCCCTTATAACAAACCTTATTTTCACTGATAGATTCTACACTAGTTTGGCCTATATTGAAGAACTTTCTAGAATACAGAGTTACCTAATTGAGACCATTATGCCAAACCAACAAGGAATGGTACAGGAACTGAAAAAAAAAAAAAACTTTCGGTGGGGCAAACTCTTGCCTTCAGAAAGAAAAACTTATTCACACTCTTTTGAAAGAACAAACATGTGGTTCATCTTGCCTCTTCATTTTACACAGCTTCAACACAGCTAGCCACCAGGAAAATTAGACGTGGTTCAGAAGCCAACTGCCATTATAGACCACTTCAAATATGGGAGGTGTGGATGTTGCTGGGCATTATTGTAAAACTTTCTTAGAAAAACTGTAAAATGGTGGAGAAAATTACTTTTCTGGGTAGCTATTGTCAACATCATCTACACCCAAATTTTTCATGTAGACTTTGCATATTAGAGCGATAAATACAATGGATATTTTAAATGCTTATATTTCTTTAACAAGGTCTATTAAAGATGTTCGAATTTTCAGATTTTTTTTTTTTTGTGCCTATCATTTTATTCCACTCCAACTTTTTAAAAAGCCAAAACATTGTTCAATAAAAACATATGGTTAAAGAGCTTTTTCTACCAATATTTGTATACTAGAGATAACAACAAAAGTTCTTAATCACATTCAAATATTTTTAAATGGAAGCCAGTCCTTTCCGCGTGTGCAGACATGGGGTATATTTCAGTAAGAGCAGTCGCCAAATACTACCTACCAAGAATATCATGGAATGTACCAAGTGCACTGGGGATTTAAAAAAATTTTTTTTTTTTTTTTTTTTTTTTTTTAAGTTGAAATTTAAACATAGGAAAGAAAGCCTTAATGGTGAGGATCAATAAAAGACAAGTAAAACTGAAGCACAATTTCTATTACTGTGAAATAATACCCCATGAATTTGTTCCTAATGGACAGACTGTTGATTAGCATTATTATCTGAAAGAAATGTTGAAGCAACATCAAACAGAACCTCAGGTCATTAGATTCTGGTGTGATAAAGATATTCCCAATATATAAGTTTCTAGTCACACATTCAATTCCTAAACTTCTACACCCACCCTATTCCCTGTGAGGGGGACTGGGGAACAGACAAGAAGAAGCTAAAAAGTTATCCATATATTTTACATTTTATTTTTCAATTCTACAGACTACCCTGCTAATCTTTTCGGTAAAACTCTAAAGTAAATATATGATATCATCTTATTCTCTTATGGTTTAAAAAGAGATGATTTATCATTGTGAGCTTATTTTACCGAAAAATAACAAATTACCAAAAAGCTTAATACCAATCAAATTACCACCAAGAACATCTTCATAAAATTAATTTTTCCCATTATATTCAGTAACGTTGTTGTTTCTTATCCCCTTGTGTAAAGATTACACGAAGTCCATGAGTTCATGATCTCATGGAATGGGGTATAGGGGTGCAGCTTTCGTTGATCATGGCACCATGATCCAGGCACACTTTGGTGAAAGTCTGACTTTGCCTGTAATTTGAGGCCATTCCTAACATGGAAGCCTTTGCTGCCGACTCTAACATGAGTACAGACCCAACTCCTTCATATCCCTGGAGTGGGACCATTGCTGAGGTCCATCAACAGGGTCAGTTGAACTCAGGATTTTTAAAGAGGGAGTGTCCCTTCTGGTTACAGCCAGTAACATTCAAGCATTATCTCAAGACCATTTATTTCTATTAGAACAAAGCCTCCAGACAATTGGCAGAACCATTTGATACAGGTAAACATTTTATTTGTTGTTAATTTTTTGTTTGTATGCCAATGAAGCCTGGTATAAAACTCTGGGCAAGTAGGAGTGTAGGCTACTCACATGGCCCTCTGCTGCATCATGAGCATGAGCCTCCTCTCCCTATTTCTGAGGATCTCTTCCTTCTTCTTCTTGTCAGAGGGGGGTTTGGCCAGGCTGACCTCCATGCGGGAGCCCACCCCCATCTCCCGGCCGTGCAGGGCATCCATGGCAGCCAGGGCATTGTCCCGCTCCTCAAAGTGGATGAAGGCATAGTCTTTGATCTTCTTCACTCGCTCTACCTTGCCAAACATCTCAAACATCTCCTTGAGCTTCTCCTCAGTGATCTCTGAAGTCAGGTTCTTGGCATAGAGCACCTTCACCTGGCACACAAATGGACCACCAGTTCAGCACACTTTGGTCCTTCTATTATGAATGAAACATTTTGTTTATGACATCATTGAAAAAAAAAATAGGCATTACTTGCATTTTATACAAAAAAGGCAGAAAACAATGAAAATTTTAAAAAAAAATTTAATTATTGAAAATGTATTGACAGTATAACTCCTCTAACCGACTATATTTCAACTTGTGAAGATACAGTAACTATTTTAAATCAACACTATATATCATTTCATTATATACCAAAATTACATACACTATAACAGCAACTTGTTTATGACATCATAAATCTAGACCCAAGAGTTTTAACCATGGTTATAACAACATATAATACTGGTCCCAAGTCATGGCAGTAAGGACAGTAGAGAGTTTGTAAAAGAAAAATTTATAATTTATAGTATATATATATGGTGTGTTATTTCTTTATAATTAATTCTATAAAGAATTCAATATAATTTCAAATGCTTTTTCATTGACTCAAAGATAACCACATTTGTCAAATTTCTATAATGTACAATTTTTTTATTGGTTATGTGGTACTTCAAATCTGTTCAGAATCAGAAACAAGATTAGCCTAAATGTTTATGTGAAGTGTAAGATGAAACTCCTCTGACCTCTCGCCCACTGGTGATGGACACAACAGAGCAGTCATAACACTGCCCTAAAGTAAATTCTATATACAGTTACAAGCGTCATCATCTCTGTCACCGTTTGCTTTTTTTTTTTTTGGAATGGCGCTCTCCTATTGGTTGGCTACGATCACGTGGCTACGATGGCGCCGCCACTACGCGAGACACTTTGTTTTTGACTTTGCCCCCCCCCCACTCGCTTTTTGGTTTTTGTAACTATTGTGTTGGAGCGGGTCGCTCCTTAAATAAATGCATATATTAGTTAATAACTAAATGGAATCCTCTCTTTCCTTTTCCCAGTAAGAGACGCCTACGGAAGCCAACAGTACATAGACAGATAAAGCACATAGGCTATAGTTATTAACTAATATATGCATTTATTTAAGGCGCCAATTTATAATTGTAACAAATAGTATTTGAATCAAAACATTCAATCGGGTAAAACACGGGCGTTGCCCGGGTCATTCGGCTAGTAGTTTATAATAAGGAGAAATACATAAAATATAATAGGACAACTAGACAGCTTCAAACAGGAACTGCAGTATAGTTTGACTTGGTTTAAAATAATGTAAATAATTTCATCTCTACAGCATAAATAATCTTAAACATGGCTGTTGGAATACCTAGCACACAGCTGACATGGGGACTGACTGGTGAAGTAAGGGGGTATACGATATATTTTATTACAATTTATTTATTTCCGGTAAGATCAGTTCTACGCCTAAATATAGTTTAGATTTTGTATTATTTTATATATATTTGCGAAATCGGCCTGATGATAGGCTAACGCCTGAAAGCTTGCCAAATTTCAGAATAAAGAAACTTGCTGCAAAAATTTTTTCTTCCTTTCATTCATTAAACAAAGTCAAGTAATGAGCACTCTCTTGGATTCCAATCTTTTATGTATTTCAGTAAGCATTCATTTCAAACAGGTATTCCTCCTCACTTATATGAATGGGGGAGATATTTAGTTCTATGTAACAAATACTTGTTGCATTTTTGAGGCAACCAATAAATTTATCCATTATAAATGTTTAAAATTCCAACTTCCCTAATGCTATTTCTAGGTAAGTGATAATCATAAAAGGCCAAAACTTCAAATTTCTTTTTAAAGGTTTATATAGTTTGACCCCAAAATTCTCGGTTGAGGGGCCTGTCAGGGAGAGTACAACTATCCCAGTGATGGTTTGATGCCATGTGCAGCAATTGGCCAATGAAAATTAGAGCATTTGTCTTCTTCTTTCTTATCTCTGAAGTAGAAAGTGGCTGCCTTTGTCATCAAGACTGGGAGCACTACTCAGTGGCAGGCCGACTTAGCTCCAAAAGAAATGGCTGCCTGAGGAACAGACGCCATGTGCAGCCGCTCCTAACATGGAGTACAAACGCTGCTCATCCTGTATCCCTGGATTAGGAGCCCTCATAGGGTACTATCAGCAGGGCCAACTGAGCACAGGTTTTTTAGTGAGCTTGTTACTGCTCCCCCCCCTTCTTTTTCATCCGGGCTTGGGACCGGCCAAGGCGGAGCAGCATTTGTTAACAATGCAAAGCATTAGTGAGGTCTCATACAACTGTCCATCAAAGAAGGGTAGGGAAATGGAGAAACATCCTATATAGATGGCAGTACATTAAACAACAAAGAGTATAAATTTGTTATATAAATCCTTTCCAGAACTGACACCAAGTCAGACTGAGGTAATGAATTATAAATATCAATACAACATATTTCAACTTCTAATAGTCATTTAAAAATAGCAATACTATATAATTTCTTATTATAATTCTTCTAAGTATAATTTTGATATCTTCATAATTAGAACATTCATCATCATAAATATCAAAATTTATTAGAAATAAATCACAAATCCAAAGCACACAATGATACTACAGTAGAACCTCCCTGTAAAGGACACCTAATTTCAGAACCAAAGTGTCTTTTAGAGAGAGGAGTCCTCTTACCAGAGAGTTGCAAAGTAGTAAAAATGGTAATTTTGCAAATGAAAACTGTCCTTTGTAGAGAGGTGTCCTCTAGCGTGAGTGTCCTCTAATGGAGGTTCTACTGTACTAAATTTGAAAAATTTATGACCACGCCACCAGTGGCTATCTACTTCTGTCAGGCTGTGTCTCACCTTGGCCATGGTCTCTTCATCAGGCTCCTCCTGAGGATCGGCCCAGTCTACGATGATGTCGCAGCCCCACACCTTGATGCGGCCGGTGCTCAACCTCCTCTTGGCCAGGGAAGCTGCCTTGTGGGACTCGTACTCCAGGAAGCAGAAGCCACGGTTCTTCTTCTTGTCATCCGGACTGCTGTAGATTATCACCTCCACCAGCCCCGCTACAAAGCCATACTTCAGTCCCCTCCATCCCACAGCCAGGCCTCTCCGCCAGGGATTACTCACGTGCATGCTTAGAAAACTCCTCAAGCAACTCGTCTTTGCCTCTATTCTTTGGAATATTTCCCACAAACAAGCGGTGGTTGTTAATGGATATTGTCACCCCAATGAACTTTCCTTTTCTAATTTCATAGTTATCCAGCTGAAAGAACGAGAAAAAAAGCGTGAGCACCACAGACAAGAGTCACTCTTGCCAGATCTCCTCTTGATCTGAACCGAGTGCTGGGCTACAGGAAAAGAGAGGGAAGTGAGAGAAGAAAGAGAGAGAATAACTGATCACATTCTCAGAGAATAAACAAAACTAAAGAAAATAAATAAAAAATTATAAAAAGAGGGCAAAGAGCAAACAAGAGGAGATCCAACAAGAAAATAAAATATGGCAGAAGTAGAATAATAAATAAAAATGGCAAAGATGGGGAAAACTAAATAAATAAAAAGATGTATGTATCTGTTATGTGTGAATAAATTAAGTTGAATGAAAGATAATCGCAGAAAAAGGAAGATAAACAAAAGGGTAAAGAAGGGGAATAATAATGTGTGGGCCAAGTGCTTTTTTCTTTTCTTTTGCATAACTTTTTGTTACTTTTAAATTAAGCTTTGTTATCTTTCATTTAACCCCGGATATTATTTGTTTTAAAAATAAAAGAGAGCTACTCCATTAATCTCCACCGTGTATGTTATATGTATATATGGATAGAATCTTTTAATGTAAAGGTAGGTAAAGTCAAACCTATCTTAGGCATTTTGTTTGTTTCTATTAAATCGGCATTTACATATTTCAGTTTTAAAATACACAAATGAAGCTATCTGTGGTCTAAGATAGGTTGGACTGTGAGCATAACTAAGCCCTAGTGTTCTTCCACTGTTGTAAGAGTAGTGAGAGAGTGGACATATTTCTCTATGTGTAACATCTGAGAGGTAGGTCACAGTTGGGACCATCCTCTAATGTACACCACATATATCCACACAATGAGATAGTTTAGGCTACATATTACAATGGAGTTTTCTCATACACAGTAAAACTTCCCCAACCACCAAGGGAGGTAACAAAACACACATTATACACAGAGGGTATTTATCTCTAGGTATATAGAGGGGTAAGACATGCAGCAAGAAAGATACCACCATGTGTAGAGGAGGAGCTCACCATCTTGACAGCTGCGAGGGCAGACTGTCGCTCGCAGTAGGTGATGAAGGCGTAGCCGCGGTTCTGACAGGTCAAGGGGTCCATCATGAGACGTAGGTCCCAGATCTGGCCTGCCCGCTCAAACAGGGGGATAAGATCATCCTCAAATATTTCCTTGGGGATCTTGCCTACAAACACTTCGCAACCTGCGGGGGGCGGGGGACCTGTCCACCCGGGCGGGGGGCCCCCATACTTGCGTTGGCCTGTTGTCACATCCAAGCGGTAGCCTGTCCTGTCCAGGATGGCCTGCCCACACACACCAGCACATAATCACCAAGATTTGGGGTCAACAAGTAGAGATGTGTATCTTGCTCTATCTTTTTTTATTAATAATATGAATGATATACCATTGGGACTTTTTCTTTTTCAGAATATTTAGAGATTTGATAAGACTAGAGCCTCCCACAATAAAACCACCCATGAATAACCACCTCCATGAACCAAAAGTGATCCAAGGTTATTCCCCCTGTGTACAAGTTATATGCGAATGAGAACTTTTGGCAACCTTCCAAATACTTCACCATAACCTAGCGTTTACCTTTATCTTGGCCTCATCAGGTCCCTTGGGTGGCGAGGGGGTGGTGGCATTAGCTGTTGTCATCTTGCTCTTCTGCCGGTAAGTCTTCATGACGCCACAGAGGAAGGCACTCTTGTTGGAGACATGCTCCAGGCTGGAGTCTGTGAACTCTCTCAGGACAGCCAGGGCTCCTTCTACTGGGAACTCCTTAAGGGCATCCAGAGCCCTCTCATCCAGATCAATGTACTCTAGCTTGCCTGCACATACCCACACTTCTTTACAACCAAGCCTATGTGGGGATAAACTGAATCATCAGTTATGGGTAATATGGGTAGCAAAGTGACCTTAAGGCAATTGATTTTCTAAATGTTGTCATTTTGAATGTACCATTGTTACACTATTGCTACCATCTTCAGGCTAATGAGGCGCAACTCTATCCATAACTATCTCTGGTGTCATTTTGTTGGTTTTTAACCGCTACAACCTGGGATCATATCCGGCATTAGACACTTTTTTCTAATTTAAAAAAATGCTTCAATGGCCCCTGATTCTTGCAAAAGTCCAACCCCACCAACAAGTGCAAGCAATCAAATGGGGCTCTGGCACAATTGTATGTGCAAAAGTTGAACTGCTTTTCACACATGAATAAAAGCAGTTGCCAACTTCTACCCACCATGATTATCATGGTCTATACCACGTGTACTAGAGATAATAATAAAAAAAAATTTATAGCACGAGGACTAAAGTCACTTCCCTCACCCAGACTAAATCTTTGCAACGACTTCCGTCGCCTCCCGCACCCAAAGGGTTAAGTGCATGATGCTTATTGCATTATATGCATGCTGCATTAGCTTATAAGATGCATCTAACAAAAAGATGCTTCAGCGATATTTAAAAAATAATAATTTGTCCAGGTTTTTAAGATCCTCACTGTTCTTGACTTGATTTTTATGCCCACCGCTCTGAAGGATACTTGGATACCCTGCACATAAAAATAAGGTGTCCTACCCACCTGTTTTAAAGATTTCTTCTAAAGTTCTAACAACTTTGTCATGTAGACCGTAGTCTATAAGTCGGGCGGATTCCTCCGAGTGGTTGTCTGTAGACATTTGATTGTTGTTTACTGTTTGGCAACAGCCTTCTGCCATCCTGAAATAACAACAGTGACATCAACACCACCATTTACCAATACCTGCATTAAAGGAAGTTTCAAAAATGAACATATCACAATGGGCCTGATTCCTATTCCACTAGTGAGGGTAAATACTCAAACAAAGCATTTCTAAGTGTAAAGGTCAAAGTGTTTTTACATTTTAGACATGTGGCATAATTACAATATTGGCAGCTACAAACCATGATTATCATGGTCTGTACCATGTGTGTATGAGATATGTACTACTCTAGCCACAAATATACTCAAAAACCTATGGACAATAATTAGTGAGAAGAAGAAGGAACATTCCTATTAAGACTTTCCTATCTTTCTTTAAGTACTGGTCTCTCCTGATTGCCTTATATCAGAACTGGCAGTCATATGTGTTATCTGTTCCCAGAACAGGATACAGAGAGCGTTCAGAACCAACAAGACCAAAATGTGGCATTTATCAAGAAGGGTTTGATAGTAACAAAGTTCACTTATTTGTATTCATTAATTGTTGCCCCAACTTAATTTTCAATCTCAAAATTCTTACCAATTTATTCACTAAATGACGGGATGATGGACAGAATAATAGGCCTGAAATTCTAACAATTCAGTTGGTAAAAATACTTGCAAGAACCTAAATTGGGTGCTTTAAAAACATGAACTGAAAAGATGTTACAGTAAAACACTCAAAATCACTTTTGTAAAATGATAAATGGCTTGAACTGAGCTAAGCTCCAGAAGGTGGTCTCTCATAGGTCTGCAGGGTACTGGAAAGAAGGTGAGGCAAGACCAAATGACCTGGATCATATTTTGCAACTGATAATATCTTGACGTTCCCATCAAATCTAACACTTTTTTTATTATCCAATAGAATTAATATATTCACACAGGCACTTTTTTCCCCTTCTTTCAATTTTACAAAGTTGTGATGAAATGCCTCAGCCTTGGTTGGATGACATCTTATGTAACAACTCTCTATCTTGGCACCCTCTCTCCAGCTACACTTTAGCCATTCTCACAAGTGGTAGGTGATATAAACACAATTATACAATGATAATGCACAATTTGGATTATAAACACAAGGAAATAAGACCAAATAAATAAAGTGTGTGACATTTCGGTAACAGCATTGTTACATCTTCAGATAAAAGTACTAAGTAATTATATTATTTATTATAAGACAATAGTACTTCAGTACTTTTGTCTGAAGATGGTAACAATGCTGGTTACCGAAACGTCACACACTATTTATTTGGTCTTATTACCTTGTGTTTATAATCTATAATCCAAATTGTGCATTGTATTTGGTCTTATTACCTTGTGTTTATAATCTATAATCCAAATTGTGCATTGTATTTGGTCTTATTACCTTGTGTTTATAATCTATAATCCAAATTGTGCATTATCATTGTATTTGGTCTTATTACCTTGTGTTTACAATTATACAATATCATCAGTTCCATTTTTCACTTTTTCCAATGGAGAACAAATCTTTGTGAATCGGAACTACCTGCAGAATATTTATAACACTTTGGACCCAAAGATGTGAATTCGCTTCCCTAATTTCTAAATATAAATATAAAATCACAGGAGGCCAAACGCAAATTCGCGTTTACCGGGAATCTTGTCCCATACCTTCTTGCTGATCTGTCAGTGGGTTGGGATATCGGAGCGACCTACAAGGCAGTGTAGTCCAGGTTGGACGTGTCAGTGTGGAGCGGAACGTTTCACAAGAGTGACATCCACGGCGTCAAGGATCCTTCTGACGGGGAAGTTGAAGGCAAGTCCCACTTATTGTACTCTTTCTGTTCAGTGTGACGTGTAATAAGTGTGACGGTGTCTTAAAGAGTAAAATAAATTATTTATCCTTTTCTTTATCTTCTAAATTGATTTGTTTTCTTCCCATTGCATTTATTCACTTTGATTAAAATAGTATTTGTAATTCTTCCTTTGTTTAAAAATGTATTAAGGCAATTTTATCCATTGCTAAAGCTTGATCATGAATCATTCTAAAAAAAAAAAAGTCATAATGGTATCGATACCATTATTAATTAAAATAAATTACAATGGTATTTTCTAAAAGTATTATTTTAATTATATATTTGGTCATTATATAAAAATGTGATGAAATCATCTAACTTACTTTAATTCAGATCCCTTGAGGTGAGGTTGGAATATTCTCAAAAATTATGCCTAGTACAAATATAGCTTTAATCAAGGCAAAATTTTAATATGCCATTAAAATATAACTTTGAAGTGTGTGTTTCAGCAAAACAAATTTAAGAACCACTAGTTTAGAAATAACTTTTTCTTATACTTCTTTTATTTTAGATTTGTCATTCCTACTCTGGTAACACCTAGACTTAGGACTATGGCCAGTGCTACTCCTTTCTCTCTCTGAGAGATTGTGAAGAAGCCCTTGAGCTATCTGGGCTGATAAGCCAACTTATCTACCCATACAGAGCTAAAATGTATCCAATGAAATATATTGTTCATAATACGATGGAAATCTAGGTGAATATATTTTAAACTCATAGACCAATCAACAAAATGAGTATTCTTATTTACACTTCAGGTTGGAATCCTAGTTTTTGTGGCTACATTTTACTTTCGTGGTTGCTTGTAAATAAGTGAGAAGCACTTTGAGGTGTTAACAAATTATAGAACCACTAGTTTAGAAATGACTTTTCTTAATCTTCTTTTATTTTAGATTTGTCATTCCTACTCTGGTAACATCACTTACATCTTTTGAAGAAGCTGACTGGATATGTCCAACTTTAGGATCTACATCAAGTTTTTTAGTATTCGAACCCAATTGAGAGGCCTTTCTTATGCTGGAGAGTTAGGCGACCCTATTCAAATTACTATAAGATTGTGTGGTAGAGAAACTGCTGCCACATCTCAGGTTTGGCCATCATGGAATGCAATTTCACTCAATTTGTCTCTGCCGTCTACCTATTCCAGAGCACTCTTGAGAACTTCAAACCTATCTTTCCTTGTTTGACTCTCTCTTTGAGATGCATCTAGTATGGTCAATAAGCAATCTCCGCTCAAAGTATTCTGCTCATTATCTTCCAAGGATATATCACAAAAACTTTCCACCCATTTAATCTTGAGGATTATTCTAAGTACATCAAATATCAAAAGAGAGCTAATTTTCCTTTCAATTCTTTGGTAATTGTCCAAGCTTCACATCCTTTCAGAAGAATTGACCAAACACAATATTTTAAAATGATTTTCTTCAGTCTCATATTTACATCTTTCTCAATAAACACAAGGTAATAAGACCATTTATTGATTTGGTCTTATTACCTTATGTTTATAATCTATAACCCAAATTGTGCCTATCTTTCTCAATAGTTATTTATTGCTCCAAGAAGCATCTTATACCTTTGCCCTTCTCCCCTTGAAAAAAAAAAATCTTGATAACCACTCAAAGATCCAAACTCTCTCCGCCATTAATGACTGTGTATGGAATAAAACTTGACTGGCAAAAGACAAAATGAGGTGATGAATGTAAAATTCCAGTGATGGTATTAATTCTAAATCCAAGTTGGTTTTTATAGAAATTAGTTTATATAGACAATTGGTGAGGGGCAATGGTCCCAAAACTGATTTACCACTACCCCAAGTTACAACAGGAATGAAGTTCCCTTGTGTTTCCCACAACCTCTACTGGCTTGATTCTAGGATTGACAAAAGCTGAGATTTGGGTACAACACTATAGCTAGTCAGTCAGACAAGGTTGGATTTAAGCAAATATGACTTTAGCCATTGCCTTAGTCTGTACGCCTTTTGTCTATCTTGGGTAATAAGTTCTAAAATATTAATTTTAATGAAAATATATCTTCTTCTTCTTTCAGATCTCCACTCAATCATATTAGGGTATCATGCTTGTATAGCTTGAGACTTTTGATGATGTCTGCTAGGGATGAGTAGAGCTCATCAATGGACGAGTCAATACAGTCAATAATGTGTTTTAATGTGTAATTTTAAACTAATTAATGTGTTTTCACCCAAAATATTATCAATTATAGTTTATTTTATGTGTGTTGTGTGGTGAAACATAAATAGATAAGAGACATTTGTGCTAAATACAATATTCTATAAATATTCAACATATATTTTAAGAAGAATCCTACGGTTGTTCCAAGATAATATGATTGGTAGACTGGTTCTATTTTTAAAGCCTGAATTCAATATAACATAAACTAGCCTAATATAATAGTGAATTGATTGACTGATATATACAGTCTATCCACTTTAAGCGACATCCCAAGAGATTCATGGTAAACGGATTGCAGATTTCGACAATTTAGAAAGAGGGGTTCATATATCGCCGCAACTCTTTTTACACTATAGTTAGCTGAAGAAGGGCTTGCCCGAAAGCTTCCTTTAATCGCGTTAATAAAAAAGAGTTGCGGCGATATATGATCTCCTCTTTCTAAATCCCAAGAGATCAATCTTTCGGTTAAATTAAAGTAAGTTAGATGATTTCATCACAACATTCACAGCTAGTGGACATTTTACTAAGATAAACAAATATGTAATTAAATAATAATTTTCTAAAATACTTTTATATGGTGGTGCTTATCTATACTTTTATATAGGAAAGGGCGTACCTGGATCTCTCTGTAAAAAAATAATAATTTTTTCTCAAAATATTTTGAGATCGCTCCCTCTTTATCAATTTATTGCATAAAATACTGTTGTGTAATTTTAATTATTAATGTGAATTTTTGAATACTATATTGGGTATTCTTTATTTAATTTTTCAAAATGTTTTAATGATTACCTTTAACTGATGGATAAAATTGCATTAATACATTTGTGAACAAAGGAAAAATAATTTCAATATTATTTTAATAAAATTTTTAATAAATGCAATGGTAAAAAAAGTGAATATGTTTAGAAAATAAAGGCTCTAAGACAACTATTGTTTACATCGGTGAAAGTTAGGTCTATATCAGCATCATTGACGCAGATTTTGTGACGCATTTTAAGACTTTTAAGCACAGTGTGCGTACACTATGTGCCCGCTTTGCCAAAGTATTGTATATTCAGAAATAAAGTTGTATTTAAAAATAATTATCTAATAGGTTAAAATTTGATTTTAAAAATAGGTCAAATTATAGATGGTGTCAACTTTGCCTTTGCCGGTCCCAAGCCCGGATGAAAAAGGAGGAGGGGGAGCAGTAACAAGCTCACTAAAAAAACCTGGGTTCAGCTGGCCCGGCTGATAGTACCCTGTAAGGGCTCCTAATCCAGGTATACAGGATGAGCAGCGTTTGTATTCCATGTTAGGAGCGGCTGCACATGGCGTCTGTTCCTCATGTCAGAGGCGGCCATTTCTTTTGGAGCTAAGTCGGACTGCCACTGAGTAGTGCTCCCAGTCTTAATGACAAAGGCAGACGCATTCTACTTCACCCAATCATGATGATTGTCAACTTTACAAGCTTGACACCCTAATATGATTGAGTGGAGATAAGAAAGAAGATAGATGGTGTCCTATTATCGTTTGGTCGAATTCATTATTGGATAGGCTGCAGGTCGTGATATGAAAATGTGATCGAATTATCGCAAGCATGAAATTATAGGGTGTCAAATTAATGGAGGGTTATACTGTATTTAAAAGTTACTAAATACAAAAGTGCCAATAAGAAAAATTTGTAATATTAATACTTAACTTCAAAATATTGTTATTCAAATTCCTAATGTATTTTTTAAGTCATGTGAAAATTATACCCAATGACACTGTTTATTTACATTGCCAATTGAGC
>CP092877.1:1637559-1677129 GCA_030710605.1 Cordylochernes scorpioides | reverse complement strand
AATATTTGGATTTCTTTCTGCCTTAAGTTTTGAATAATCATTGAAGAATTCAAGTAGCTACTTCCAACAGTTTTTCAACCAGCCAGATATCTAAAAATTTGTACACCTGCAATGGTAGTTGGAGTGTGCGAGTGTTCAAAATTAAGGACTTCCATGTGGTCTGGAATCATATTAAAATAAAATTATAAAATTCGAAAAGCATTCAGATTCCTATGTGCTCTAGAATTACGCTAAATTCCCCTCGATATTTATTCAGGAACAGAAATTAATGATTCAAAAACTTTTAAATTTATTAGATTTTGAATAATATTGATATGATAACTAAATGACACTCACATTAGATCGCTCCAATGCGATGGAGGGATATCTGAACCAAAAAGCTAATGATTTTCATTCACAAACACAACACACATACCTAAATCTATATATATTTTAAATCTATGAAAACATATAAAGCTCAAGTTGGGAATCAGCTTGTAGCGTGAACATAGGGACATGGATATCTTTTCTCTCCTAATGCCAAATATATTAAAAAGTAATCAACTTTATACCTGAGAGAAATATCAATTGAATTATTCTATTGCTTAATTGAAGATGAAATGAATATTAAAACTTTAAAATAAAATAATTTTTTCAAACTAAGAATTATAAAATTGGAAATATATATCTACTTATATATTTGCCTTATTCTGTCTGTTTGTCTGTATGTCTGAAGCTCACGGATAGAATGCGCGCCAATTGGCTGCCAGCGAACACGTGGCCTCCCTGCCCCCCTCTAGACAACCCTGTTATCAGCTGTGCGATACATACACCTGTCTATAGCGGCCACTCTAGACAACCCTGTTATCAGCAGTGTGCTACATCCACCTGTCTAAACAGACCACTCTGTCTATAGCGGCCACTCTAGACAACCCTGTTATCAGCTGTGTGATACATCCACCTGTCTATACAGACCACCCTGTCTATAGCGGTCACTCTAGACAACCCTGTTATCATCAGTGTGTTACATTCACCTGTCTATACAGACCACCCTGTCTATAGCGGTCACTCTAGGCAACCCTGTTAACAGCAGTGTGATACATACACCTGTCTATACAGACCACCCTGACTATAGCGACCACTCTAGACAACCCTGTTATCAGCTGCCTGTCTATACAGACCACCCTGTCTATAGCGGTCACCTTAGGCAACCCTGTTATCATCAGTGTGTTACATTCACCTGTCTATACAGACCACCCTGTCTATAGCGGTCACCTTAGGCAACCCTGTTATCAGCAGTGTGATACATCCACCTGTCTGTACAGACCACCCTGTCTATAGCGGTCACTCTAGACAACCTTGTTATCATCAGTGTGTTACATTCACCTGTCTATACAGACCACCCTGTCTATAGCGGTCACTCTAGGCAACCCTGTTAACAGCAGTGTGATACATACACCTGTCTATACAGACCACCCTGACTATAGCGACCACTCTAGACAACCCTGTTATCAGCTGCCTGTCTATACAGACCACCCTGTCTATAGCGGTCACCTTAGGCAACCCTGTTATCATCAGTGTGTTACATTCACCTGTCTTTACAGACCACCCTGTCTGTAGCGGTCACCTTAGGCAACCCTGTTATCAGCAGTGTGATACATCCACCTGTCTATACAGACCACCCTGTCTATAGCGACAACTCTAGACAACCCTGTTATCAGCTGTGTGATACATCCACCTGTCTATACAGACCACCCTGTCAATAGCGACCACCCAAGACAACGGTTTCGCACTCGGGTAAACCCCGGGCGTCCCGGCCATTCGTCTAGTTGTCTATAAATGGAATGAATTGTTGTTATGATAATAACAATGGAAGCGTGAGATGGTGTTATTTAAGTGTAAATATTGACTTAAAAGGGTAAAACCTATTTATGGGGAGAATAAAAATAGATATAAAAAGTCCCTCAATATCAAGTTTTAAATATAAGAAAATGTTATTATTTAGTTGCAGATATTACTCTTTATTTTCATAAGGTTGTTATGAACACATTATATATTGCAGCAAAGTATTTATTATTTTATTTACCTATTATCAATTTTGATGTTTATATTATTTATTACTTTGTGTAAACTTTCCTCATTGATTTTATTATATTTTATAAATTTCAGTTTGTTCTTGTGACTTAAAAAAATTGCTGTGTCAGCCTGAAGTTTGTGTTTCCTAAATTTTCTACCTCACATTTGGCGGAGAATTGGGTAGATTAGTGAAGACAAACTGAAGATCGCCGAGAATACCTCAAGGTCATGGGGTGCTGTGATCTACATTTTCCGAGACTGACTCCAGGATTCCACCGCCATGTCAAAGCCAAGACTTCCTTCCAATATGACAATATCCCTATAGACGATATGACGACCAAGCCGCTCTTCACGCCGCAAGAGAAAGACGCAAAGCTACTAGGAACAGATTTCCAAGACTCCGAGGGAATCCTTAGCAGAAGCACGTCAGATCTAAGTCAGTATCTACAATATTTACAAGCTGTGGGTCACAGCTACAATAGGGAAGGAGCTATGTAGCAAATATTTATTATTTTATTAACAGATTATTAATTTTGATGTCTATATATTTTATTACTCTGCGTAAACTTTCCTCATTGGTTCTTTTGTATTTTTAAATCAATTTTATTATAAAGTAAATAAAGCTTCCAGGGTTAAGTTTCTTGTTCAAATTTTTATTTTCAAGCTTTCCAGACTTGTTAGTCCTTCTACAGGAGTATCACGATAATAAATTGATGATATATATACTATTTTTATATACAAATTAATTTTTACATATTTCAAATATTAATGATATTGAAAATAAATATTACCTTCTTTGTGTGTTATAAACAATTTTTGAAATTTTTCAATTTTTTTTTATGTTTATATTTTTTTATATATTTACAATATATTTGTAATATTTTTTTTCTCCCCTTTCAATATCATTAATATTTAAAATACGTAAAAAAAATAATTTGTATATAAAAAAATAGTATATATATCATCAATTTATTATCGTGATACTCCTGTAGAAGGACTAACAAGTCCGAAAGCTTGAAAATTAAAATTTGAACAAGAAACTTAATCCTGGAAGCTTTATCTACTTTATAATATTATAAATCAGGGAAGAACGTTTATATAAAATCAATTTTAGTTTGAGATTGTGCCTTAAATAAATTTCTGTGTCAGCCTGAAGTTTGGCTTTCTTAAATTTTCTACATTACAATATATTATTTTACATTTGAAAAAGTAAACTTAAAATTTTCAAATGCCGATTTTAAACTTCGAAATATCGTTTTGTAAATTTCAAAATTTTGCCATTAAATCTAAAAATACTAACTATCAAACTTAAAAATATTGTCTTAAAAGTGCAAATATTAAAAAAATATATCGTAAATGAAATATAAAATGTCCCCCCTCATAATAATTTATTAAACGAAAAATGTCCATTATACACATTAATTACATTTGTTAATTCTCACTCAAATTAAAAATTGAAAAATTTATAACTAATAACTAACTTTTATTTATTTAACCCTTTTACTTTTAAACCCTTTTTTAAACTCTAATTTAACCCTATCCTCTATTAGTTATCATCGTTTTGGTATTAAGTGATCAAAATATGAAAGTTTAATTTCTTTTATATACACAAAAAGCATATATATATTAAAAATAAAATATAAATAAATACCACTATATTTTGTTATGTGTGGTTGTTTTCTTATTAGATATTTTAGATTGAGGTATATGTTTTTTTTTTTTTTGTTTAATGAGATGAGAGAGCGCTGAATTGACTGGGGCATCCCCGTAGCAGGGGTCAATCACGTTGTCATGATATAATGTCTGTAAAAATACGTTCTACATATAGACTAGTTTTTTCATTAATTATCCATTAAAGGTAAGGAGGTTTCCTAAAAACTTAATTAATAAATATCAGATTAGGTAAGTTCTGGCCTCTCTTCGAAGATATAAGGAATGACATTTATTTATTTGTTAAATAAACTAACTTTCACAACTTTGCCCTAAAGACATTCAAGTTGGGCCTAAACATTTCAAAGAAATTAATAATAAATATACGCACAAGTCATGTATAGAAAGTAAGTATTGCCTCAAGTGTTATTCAGAATGCCTTTGTAGATATGACATAACGTGTAACAATATTACTCGAATATTGTCAACAAAATGGCGGCAAACATTTTAGCACGTTTGGCGGCAAACGTTACATTTGTACACAAACACACCTTATTGCATTTAACTTCAATTAAATCAATGTCAATTGTGTTTGGACATGTCTTTATATAAATACGAATAAACCTGTCAATAGATTGCCGTTGTGAGGATACTTTTTTTTTTTTGCTTTTCCCATATTCATTTAGCTTAGGAAAAAAAAAGTGACCCCGATTTAAAATTGCTTGATTCAAGGGCCTTGACATATATATTATTGACCCATAGTTCCTACTCTATATATTTGAGGTTTTTAAGGAGTTTGTATTAAAAAGTGTTAAGAAATGTAATAAAAATGCCTGATTTTCAAAGAGTCAACTCAATTACATTGTACTATTAAGTTACTTTCCATCATCCCTGTTCAATCAATCAATACCTTTATTAAGACTTATATACACAGATTTTCTTTAGAGATACAGCAACTGAGTGGAAAAATAGTGAGAAAGAAATATGAAATTATAAATTTATGTATCTCTTAGAATATATATAGAGCTATAATTATTCTTATACATTATATACATAGAGGTTATAGGTATTCTCCTGTTCTCAATTCTTCATACAGGTCAAGTTATGGGAGAAGGAAGGAAAATGCTGTATATAATCAACACGCAACAACAAAAATATATATATATTCCGCTATATTGCCTATATACATCGCTTATATTTTTTAGAGAAAGAAATTTGAAATAATATATTCACAGAATTGCCTTTCTTTTAATTGCATCTTGGTAAAAATTATATAGATTGAGCAAAGAAACGGCTTGGCACGGCACTGGTCAAGATCACTTTAATTGAAATAATTTGGCAGTTGTTAACTTTTGAAATGAATGTTCTTTTTTAACTAAACCAGTAGAACCTCCCTGTAAAAGACACCTAATTGCAAAGCCAAAGTGTCCTTTAGGGAAAGGTGTCTTCTTACCGAAGAGTTACTAAATAGTTAAAATGGTAATTTTGCAAATGGAAACTGTCCTTTGTAGAGAGTTGTCCTCTAGCGTGAGTGTCCTCTCGTGGAGGTTCTACTGTACATCATCCCTATTGAGCAGAGAGAATTGGTATATTACTAAGTTTCTAACAAAAAGGAGAAACTCCCATTATGATGATTGAAGTTTTTTTTCGTTCCGGCGCATTTTCTGATTCCATCAGGGAATTGTCTTTATTACCTCAGGGTGAGGAGATAAGCACTTTGCTGTGCCATGTTAAAAAAAGGATTTCAAAAAGTAATCAGTGGTTTGAGGTGGTATATATTTATACAAAGATGAACAGCATTAACCTGCTGCCTTCAGTGGTTTATCACACTACACCTTCCTCAGGTTTATACCCAAAATATATAAATTATAATCAAAAAGGCATATCCTGACTATGAGCACATGAGCTTTTTAGATGGCAGAGTGCCATCTAGTGAAACAAATCAGGAAACAGGTTAATCAACGTTTAGTTGATTTCTGTTCCACTAGATGTTTCTCTGTTCAAAACTATAAGTCTGAGGGATAAGTGTCTTATGCATAAGACACTTATCCCTCAGACTTATAGTTTTGAACATTCTATTAGGGGATTAGCCGATTAGATGTTTCTCTGCCATCTAAAAAGCTCATGTTTGATTTTAATACTAACACCCGACCTTTTTTATTTTTAAATTATTTTTTCACACATGTGAATTTATATATATATAAAAAAAATTGTCAAATCAACACTAAATCTGTAATTACCACTGAAAGACTACATAATTATTCCCAAAAAATATGGAGAGAATCCTAGTTTTGTCTTAAGTTTTACATTTTTTAGTTCAGGAAGATGTATGAAGTCACATTAAACCACAGCAATCCAAGGCATCATGTGTAAATAGGTGGGGTGCACATCCATCATGATCAACACGGGGGGTCGGTGGAAGGCTGGTTAAACCGTTTGGTTTTCGACCTAACTATGGCTGCTGTGCCATCAGTATTGTATTCTCTGCAAAAAATTTGTATTTAAACAATCATCTAACATGTCAAAATTTTATTTTAAAAATCAGTCAAATTAGTTCGAATAATCATTTGGGCAAATTAACGTTCGTTATCTAATAGGTTGCAGTTTGGAATATTAAAATGTTGAATTATCGCAAGTGTTGAATTATTGGGTGTGGGATTAACAAGGTTTATGTATTTGGAAACACATTCAGTACTTTTGTCTGAAGATGGTAACAATGCTGTTACCAAAACGTCGCACACTATTTATTTATTTGGATTTGGTCTTATTACCTTGTGTTTATAATCTATAATCCAAATTGTACCTTATCATCATATTTGGGAGAAGTCAGTAAAGATCTATTTGTCCACTCAAGTAATAGAAAGGAGAATAATTCTAACTTGTTGAACTCCATGCCACTTGTAAACCCCTTTTAAAATTTATGGTTAATATTGCAGCAGTAATGGCAGAACTATATAGCAGCCATCTCACACTGGGACATCTGGGTATGCAATATTCACATTCTTGATGCACATTCATACATAAGAAGGATAAATAGTTATTCACATAGAGTACAATTTGGATTATAGAATAGAAATACAAGGTTATAAGATCAAATTGATGTGTGACAATTCTGTTAATGAAACATCACATATTTATTTGAATTGGTCCTATTACCTTGTGTGGGGGTCGGTGGAAGGCTGGTTAAAACCGTTTGGTTTTCGAACACTATGACCCGGGCTCAATTCCCGCATTGGACACTTTTTTCTGTTTAAAAAAAAAAAATGCTCCAATGCCCCCGATTTTTGCAAAAGTCCAGCCCCACCAGCGAGTGCAAGTAACCAAATGGGGCTCTGGCACATTTGTAAATGCAAAGTCGAACTGCTTTTCACATGTGTAGACATGTGGTGCGCTTACAGTAAAAGCAGTCGCTAACTACCCCCCATGATGGCCTGTACCACGTGTACTAGGGATAAGCAAAAAAAAAATACCTTGTGTTTATTCACATGAGTAACATAACTAAAATGTCATTGGCTGATCAACTAAGATATCAGTGTTAACTTGAGAGTGGTGGTTGCATAAATAGAATTAAGATATTTGGCTAGATCTGAAACAATGCCTCCGATTGGCAATGTAAATAAACAGTGTCATTGGGTATAATTTTCACATGACTTAAAAATACATTAGGAATTTGAATAACAATATTTTGAAGTTAAGTATTAATATTACAAATTTTTCTATTTACACTTTTGTATTTAGTAACTTTTAAATACAGTATAACCCTCCGTTAATTTGACACCCTATATTTTTACGCTTGCAATAATTCGATCACATTTTCATATCACGACCTGCAACCTATCCAATAACGAATATGACACCATCTATCTTCTTCTTTCTTATCTCCACTCAATCATATTAGGGTGTCAAGCTTGTAAAGTTGACAACCATCATGATTGGGTGAAGTAGAATGCGTTTGCCTTTGTCATTAAGACTGGGAGCACTACTCAGTGGCAGGCCGACTTAGCTCAAAAAGAAATGGCCGCCTCTGACATGAGGAACAGACGCCATGTGCAAGCCTCTCCTAACATGGAGTACAAACGCTGCTCATCCTGTATCCCTGGATTAGGAGCCCTTACAGGGTACTATCAGCCGGGCCAGCTGAGCCCAGGTTTGTTAGTGAGCTTGTTACTGCTCCCCCTCCTCCTTTTACATCCGGGCTTGGGACCGGCAGAGTTGACACCGTCTATAATTTGACCTATTTTAAAAATCAAATTTTAACCTATTAGATAATTATTTTTAAATACAACTTTATTGCTGAAGAATATACAATACTTTGGCAAAGCGGGCACATGGTGTACGCACACTGTGCTTAAAAGTCTTAAAATGTGTCACAAAATCTGCGCCAATGATGCTGATATAGACCTAACTTTCACCGATGTAAACAATAGGTGTCTTAGAGCCTTTATTTTCTAAACATATCCACTTTTTTCTTACCATTGCATTTATTCAAAATTATATTTAAAAAATATTGAAATTATTTTTCCTTTGTTCACAAATGTATTAATGCAATTTTATCCATCAGTTAAAGGCAATCATGAAACATTCTGAAAAAAATTAAATAAAGAATACCCAATATGGTATCAAAAATTCACATTAATAATTAAAATTACACAACAGTATTTTATGCAATAAATTGATAAAGAGGGAGCGATCTCAAAATATTTTGAGAAAAAATTATTATTATTTTTTTACAGATCCAGGTACCCCCCTTTTCTATATAAAAGTATAGACAAGCACCACCATATAAAATTATTTTAGAAAATTATTATTTAATTACATATTTATCTTAGAAAAATACCCACTAGCTGTGAATGTTGTGATGAAATCATCTAACTTACTTTAATTTAACCGAAAGATTGATCTCTTGGGATTTAGAAAGAGGGGATCATATATTGCCGCAACTCTTTTTTATTAATGCGATTAAAGGAAGCTTTCGGGCAAGCCCTTCTTCAGCTAACTATAGTGTAAAAAGAGTTGCGACGATATATGATCCCCTCTTTCTAAACTATAAAGGACTGCGGCGGGTGATTATAAACAATACTTAAAGTTGCACCGCATAAGTTTCTTTTCTATGAAAAATCAATATTTCAAAGAGAAATATTTACTATTTCTAACTTTTTTTGAATGAAGTATGAGAGGGTGAAAATATGAAGAGTAATGGCGAACGGAATCCCGCCCCTGGACACTTTTATTTTTCCGTTCGCCATTACTCTTCATATTTTCACCCTCTCATACTTCATTCAAAAAAAGTTAGAAATAGTAAATATTTCTCTTTGAAATAAATATTGATATTTCTAAATTGTCGAAATCCGCAATCCGTTTACCATGAATCTCTTGGGATGTCGCTTAAAGTGGATAGACTATATATATATCAGTCAATCAATTCACTATTATATTAGGCTAGTTTATGTTAGATTGAATTCAGATTTTAAAAATAGAACCAGTCTACCAATCATATTATCTTGGAACAACCGTAGGATTCTTCTAAAAATATATGTTGAATATTTATAGAATATTGTATTTAGCACAAATGTCTCTTATCTATTCATGTTTCACCACACAACACACATAAAAATAAACTATAATTGATAATATTTTGGGTGAAAACACATTAATTAGTTTAAAATTACACATTAAAACACATTATTGACTGTATTGACTCGTCCATTGATGAGCTCTACTCATCCCCAGCAGACATCATCAAAAGTCTCAAGCTTTACAAGCATGATACCCTAATATGATGGAGTGGAGATCAGAAAGAAGAAGAAGATATATTTTCATTAAAATTAATATTTTAGAACTTATTACCCAAGATAAGACAAAAGGCACACAGACTAAGGCATGGCTAAAGTCAAATTTGCTTAAGTCCAACCTTGTCTGACTGACTAGCTATAGTGTTGTACCCAAATCTCAGCTTTTGTCAATCCTAGAATCAAGCCAGTAGAGGTTGTGGGAAACACAAGGGAAATATTAACTTCATGCATGTTGTAACTTGGGCTAGTGTTAATTCAGTTTTGGGACCATTGCCCCTCACCAATTGTCTATATGAAATGATTTGTATAAAAGCCAACTTGGATTTAGAATTAATACCATCACTGGAATTTTACATTCATCACCTCATTTTGTCTTTTGCTAGTCAAGTTTTTTCAATATACAGCAATTTTAAGACAACCTGTCTAGCTGTTGTGAGCTGAGGCAACTAGATGGACTAGTTTGGATCTTTGAGTGGTTATCAAGATAGTCTTTTCAAGGGAGAATGGCAAAGGTATATGATGCTTCTTGAAGCAATAAATAACTATTGTGAAAGATGAAACTGAAGAAAATCATTCTAAAATGCTTTGTTTGGTCAATTCTTCTGTAAGGATGTGAAGCTTGGACAATTACCAAAGAATTGAAAGGAAAATTAGCTCTCTTTTGATATTTGATGTACTAGAATAATCCTCAAGATTAAATGGGTGGAAAGTTTTTGTGATATATACTTGGAAGATAATGAGCAGAGATTGCCCATTGACCATACTCTCAAAGGGAAAGTCAAACAATGAAAGATAGGTTTGAATATCTCAAGAGTGGTCTGGAATTGGTAGACGGCGGAGACAAACTGAGTGAAATTGCATTCCATGATGGCCTAACCTGAGATGTGGCAGCAGTTTCTCTACCACACAATCTTATAGTAATTTGAATAGGGTCGCCTCACTCTTGAGCATAAGAAATGCCTCTCTCAATTGGGTTCGAATACTAAAAAACTTGATGTAGATCCTAAAGTTGGACATATCCAGTCAGCTTCTTCAAAAGATGTAAGTGATGTTACCAGAGTAGGAATGACAAATCTAAAATAAAAGAAGATTAAGAAAAGTCATTTCTAAACTAGTGGTTCTATAATTTGTTTTGCTGCAACATAACACTTCAAAGTGTTTATCACTTGCTTACAAGCAACCACGGAAGTAGAATGTAGCCACAAAAACTAGGATTCCAACCTGAAGTGTAAATAAGAATACTCATTTTGTTGATTGGTCTATGAGTTTGGAATATATACACCAAGATTTCCATCGTATTATGAACAATATATTTCATTGGATACATTTTAGCTCTGTATGGGTAGATAAGTTGGCTTATCAGCCCAGATAGCTCAAGGGCTTCTTCACAATCTCTCAGAGAGAGAAAGAAGTAGCACTGGCCATAGTCCTAAGTCTAGGTGTTTCCAGAGTAGGAATGACAAATCTAAAATAAAAGAAGTATAAGAAAAAGTTATTTCTAAACTAGTGCTTCTTAAATTTGTTTTGCTGAAACACACACTTCAAAGTTATATTTTGATGGCATATTAAAATTTTGCCTTGATTAAAGTTATATTTGTACTAGGCATAATTTTTGAGAATATTCCAACCTCACCTCAAGGGATCTGAATTAAAGTAAGTTAGATGATTTCATCACAACATTTTTATACAATGACCAAATATATAATTAAAATAATAATTTTAGAAAATACCATTGTAATATATTTTAATTAATGGTATTGATACCATTATGACTTTTTTTTTTTTTTCAGAATGATTCATGATCAAATTTTAGCAATGGATAATTGCATTAATACATTTTTAAACAAAGGAAAAATCACAAATACTATTTTAATCAAAGTGAATAAATGCAATGGGAAGAAAACAAATCAATTTAGAAGATAAAGAAAAGGATAAATAATTTAGTTTACTCTTTAAGACACCGTAACACCGGATGCCACAATTATACACACGTGAGTTCAAAGGGATGCAAAGGTTAGCGCTTTATTATACGTCTCACTAAACAGAAGGAGTAAAATAAGTGGGACTTGCCTTCAACTTCCCCGTCAGAAGGATCCTTGACGCCGTGGATGTCACTCTTATGAAACGTTCCGCTCCACACTAACATGTCCAACCTGGACTGCACTGCCTTGTAGGTCGCTCCGATACCCCAACCCACTGATCGGCAAGAAGGTATAGGACAAGATCCCGGTAGACGCGAATTTGCGTTGGCCTCCTGTGATTTTATATTTAGAAATTAGGGATGCAAATTCACGTCCTTTGGGTCCAAAGTTATAAATATTCTGCAGGTAGTTCAGATTCACAAAGATTTGTTCTCCATATTGGAAAGAGTGAAAAATGGAACTGATGATATTGTATAATTGTAAACACAAGGTAATAAGACCAAATACAATGATAATGCACAATTTGAATTATACATTATAAACACAAGGTAATAAGACCAAATAAATAAATAGTGTGTGACGTTTCGGTAACAGCGTTGTTACCATCTTCAAACAAAAGTACTGAAGTACTATTGTATAATTGTGTTTATATACAACCTACCACTTGTGAGAATGGCTAAAGTGTAGCTGGAGAGAGGGTGCCAAGATAGAGAGTTGTTACATAAGATGTCATCCAACCAAGGCTGAGACATTTCATCACAACTTTGTAAAATTGAAAGAAGTGGAAAAAAGTGCCTGTGTGAATATATTAATTCTATTGGAGAATAAAAAAAGTGTTAGATTTGATGGGAACGTCAAGATATTATCAGTTGCAAAATATGATCCAGGTCATTTGGTCTTGCCTCACCTTCTTTCCAGTACCCTGCAGACCTATGAGAGACCACTCCACCTTCTGGAGCTTAGCTCAGTTCAAGCCATTTATCATTTTACAAAAGTGATTTTGAGTGTTTTACTGTAATGTCTTTTCAGTTCATGTTTTTAAAGCACCCAATTTAGGTTCTTGCAAGTTTTTTTTACCAACTGAATTGTTAGAATTTCAGGCCTGTTATTCTGTCCATCACCTCGTCATTTAGTGAATAAATTGGTAAGAATTTTGAGATTGAAAATTAAGTTGGGGCAACAATTAATGAATACAAATAAGTGAACTTTGTTACTATCAAACCCTTCTTGATAAATGTCACATTTTGGTCTTGTTGGTTCTGAACCCTCTCTGTATCCTGTTCTGGGAACAGATAACACATGACTGCCAGTTCTGATATTAGGCAATCAGGAGAGACCAGTACTTAAAGAAAGATAGGAAAGTCTTGATAGGAATGTTCCTTCTTCTTCTCACTAATTATTGTCCATAGGTTTTTGAGTATATTTGTGGCTAGAGTAGTACATATCTCAGACACACATGGTACAGACCATGATAATCATGGTTTGTAGCTGCCAATATTGTAATTATGCCACATGTCTAAAATGTAAAAACACTTTGACCTTTACACTTAGAAGTGCTTTGTTTGAGTATTTGCCCTCACTAGTGGAATAGGAATCAGGCCCATTGTGTTATGTTCATTTTTGAAACTTCCTTTAATGCCGGTATTGATGTCACTGTTGTTGTTTCAGGATGGCAGAAGGCTGTTGCCAAACAGTAAACAACAATCAAATGTCTACAGACAACCACTCGGAGGAATCCGCCCGACTTATAGACTACGGTCTACATGACAAAGTTGTTAGAACTTTAGAAGAAATCTTTAAAACAGGTGGGTGTGACACCTTATTTTTATGTGCAGGGTATCCAAGTATCCTTCAGAGCGGTGGGCATAAAAATCAAGTCAAGAACAGTGAGGACCTTAAAAACCTGGACAAATTATATTTTTAAAATATCGCTGAAGCTTCTTTTCTTTTTGTTAGATGCATCTTATAAGCTAATGCAGCATGCATATAATGCAATAAGCATCATGCATCTTAACCCTTTGGGTGCGGGAGGCGACGAAAGTCGTTGCAAAGTTTTAGTCTGTGGGTGAGGGAAGTGACTTTAGTCCTCGTGCTATAATTTTTTATTTATTATTATCTCTAGTACACGTGGTACAGACCGTGATAATCATGGTGGGTAGAAGTTGGCAACTGCTTTTATTAATGTGTGAAAGCAGTTTGACTTTTGCACATACAAACAACATTAGAACATCAATTGCCTTAAGGTCACTTTGCTACCCATATTACCCATAACTGATAATTCAGTTTATCCCCACGTAGGCTTGGTTGTAAAGAAGTGTGGGTATGTGCAGGCAAGCTAGAGTACATTGATCTGGATGAAAGGGCTCTGGATGCCCTTAAGGAGTTCCCAGTAGAAGGAGCCCTGGCTGTCCTGCGAGAGTTCACAGACTCCAGCCTGGAGCATGTCTCCAACAAGAGTGCCTTCCTCTGTGGCGTCATGAAGACTTACCGCCAGAAGAGCAAGATGACAACAGCTAATGCCACCACCCCCTCGCCACCCAAGGGACCTGATGAGGCCAAGATAAAGGTAAACGCTAGGTTATGGTGAAGTATTTGGAAGGTTGCCAAAAGTTCTCATTCACATATAACTTTACACAGGGGGAATACATAACACCTTGGATCACTTTTGGTTCATGGAGGTGGTTATTCATGGGTGGTTTTAGTGTGGGAAGGCTCTGGTCTTATCAAATCTCTAAATATTCTGAAAAAAAAAAAAAGTCCCAATGGTATATCATTCATATTATTAATAAAAAAAGATAGAGCAAGATAGACATCTCTACTTGTTGACCCCAAATGTTGGTGATTATGTGCTGGTGTGTGTGGGCAGGCCATCCTGGACAGGACAGGCTACCGCTTGGATGTGACAACAGGCCAGCGCAAGTATGGGGGCCCCCCGCCCGGGTGGACAGGTCCCCCGCCCCCCGCAGGTTGCGAAGTGTTTGTAGGCAAGATCCCCAAGGAAATATTTGAGGATGATCTTATCCCCCTGTTTGAGCGGGCAGGCCAGATCTGGGACCTACGTCTCATGATGGACCCCTTGACCTGTCAGAACCGCGGCTACGCCTTCATCACCTACTGCGAGCGACAGTCTGCCCTCGCAGCTGTCAAGATGGTGAGCTCCTCCTCTACACATGGTGGTATCTTTCTTGCTGCATGTCCCTTTATATACCTAGAGATAAATACCCCCTCTGTGTATAATGTGTGTTTTGTTACCTCCCTTGGTGGTTGGTCTCTTGGGAAGTTTTACTGTGTATGAGAAAACTCCATTGTAATATGTAGCCTAAAATATCTCATTGTGTGGATATATGTGGTGTACATTAGAGGATGGTCCCAACTGTGACCTACCTCTCAGATGTTACACATAGGGAAATATGTCCACTCTCTCACTACTCTTACAACAGTGGAAGAACACTAGGGTTTAGTTATGCTCACAGTCCAACCTATCTTAGACCAGATATTTGTGTATTTTAAAACTGAAATATGTAAATGCTGATTTAATAGAACCAAACAAACAAAATGCCTAAGATAGGTTTGACTTTACCTACCTTTACATTAAAAGATTCTATCCATATATACATATAACATACACGGTGGAGATTAATGGAGTAGCTCTCTTTTATTTTTTAAAACAAATAATATCCGGGGTTAAATGAAAGATAACAAAGCTTAATTTAAAAGTAACAAAAAGTTATGCAAAAGAAAAGAAAAAAGCACTTGGCCCACACATTATTATTCCCCTTCTTTACCCTTTTGTTTATCTTCCTTTTTCTGCGATTATCTTTCATTCAACTTAATTTATTCACACATAACAGATACATACATCTTTTTATTTATTTAGTTTTCCCCATCTTTGCCATTTTTATTTATTATTCTACTTCTGCCATATTTTATTTTCTTGTTGGATCTCCTCTTGTTTGCTCTTTGCCCTCTTTTTATAATTTTTTATTTATTTTCTTTAGTTTTGTTTATTCTCTGAGAATGTGATCAGTTATTCTCTCTCTTTCTTCTCTCACTTCCCTCTCTTTTCCTGTAGCCCAGCACTCGGTTCAGATCAAGAGGAGATCTGGCAAGAGTGACTCTTGTCTGTGGTGCTCACGCTTTTTTTCTCGTTCTTTCAGCTGGATAACTATGAAATTAGAAAAGGAAAGTTCATTGGGGTGACAATATCCATTAACAACCACCGCTTGTTTGTGGGAAATATTCCAAAGAATAGAGGCAAAGACGAGTTGCTTGAGGAGTTTTCTAAGCATGCACGTGAGTAATCCCTGGCGGAGAGGCCTGGCTGTGGGATGGAGGGGACTGAAGTATGGCTTTGTAGCGGGGCTGGTGGAGGTGATAATCTACAGCAGTCCGGATGACAAGAAGAAGAACCGTGGCTTCTGCTTCCTGGAGTACGAGTCCCACAAGGCAGCTTCCCTGGCCAAGAGGAGGTTGAGCACCGGCCGCATCAAGGTGTGGGGCTGCGACATCATCGTGGACTGGGCCGACCCTCAGGAGGAGCCCGATGAGGAGACCATGGCCAAGGTGAGACACAGCCTGACAGAAGTAGATAGCCACTGGTGGCGTGGCCATACATTTTTCAAATTTAGTACAGTAGAACCTCCATTAGAGGACACTCGCGCTAGAGGACACCTCTCTACAAAGGACAGTTTTCATTTGCAAAATTACCATTTTTACTACTTTGCAACTCTCTGGTAAGAGGACACCTCTCTCTAAAAGACACTTTGGTTCTGAAATTAGGTGTCCTTTACAGGGAGGTTCTACTGTAGTATCATTGTGTTCTTTGGATTTGTGATATATTTCTAATAAATTTTGATATTTCTTATGATGAATGTTCTAATTATGAAGATATCAAAATTATACTTAGAAGAATTATAATAAGAAATTATATAGTATTGCTATTTTAAGCTATTTTTAAATGACTATTTGAAGTTGAAATATGTTGTGGTATTGATATTTATAATTCATTACCTCAGCCTGACTTGGTCAGTTCTGGAAAGGATTTATATAACAAATGTATAGTCTTTGTTGTTTAATGTACTGCCATCTATATAGGATGTTTCTCCATTTCCCTACCCTTCTTTGATGGACAGTTGTATGAGACCTCACTAATGCTTTGCATTGTTAACAAATGCTGCTCCGCCTTGGCCGGTCCCAAGCCCGGATGAAAAAGGAGGGGGGGGGGGGGGAGCAGTAACAAGCTCATTAAAAAACCTGGGCTCAGTTGGCCCTGCTGATAGTACCCTGTGAGGGCTCCTAATCCAGGGATACAGGATGAGCAGCATTTGTACTCCATGTTAGGAGCGGCTGCACATGGCGTCTGTTCCTCATGTCAGAGGCAGCCATTTCTTTTGGAGCTAAGTCGGCCTGCCACTGAGTAGTGCTCCCAGTCTTGATGACAAAGGCAGATGCTTTCTACTTCAGAGATAAGAAAGAAGAAGACAAATGCTGCAATTTTCATTGGCCAATTGCTGCACATGGCATCAAACCATCACTGGGATAGTTGTGCTCTCCCTGACAGGCCCCTCAACCGAGAATTTTGGGGTCAAACTATATAAACCTTTAAAAAGAAATTTTAGGTTTATGACTTTTATGATGTATCATTTACCTAGAAATAGCATTAGGGAAAGTGAATTTTTAACAATTTATAATGGATGAATTTATTAGTTGCCTCAAAAATGTAACATTGTCACATAGAACTAAATATCTCCCCCATTCATATAAGTGAGGAGGAATACCTGTTTGAAATGAATGCTTACTGAAATACATAAAAGATTGGAATCCAAGAGAGTGCTCATTACTTGACTTTGTTTCTACAACCTTACTTCACCAGTCAGTCCCCATGTCAGCTGTGTGCTAGGTATTCCAACAGCCATGTTTAAGATTATTTATGCTGTAGAGATGAAATTATACATTATTTAAACCAAGTCAAACTATACTGCAGTTCCTGTTTGAAGCTGTCTAGTTGTCCTATTATATTTTATGTATTTCTCCTTATTATAAACTACTAGCTGAATGACCCGGGCAACGCCCGTGTTTTACCCCGATTGAATGTTTTGATTCAAATACTATTTGTTACAATTATAAATTGGCGCCTTAAATAAATGCATATATTAGTTAATAACTATAGCCTATGTGCTTTATCTGTCTATGTACTGTTGGCTTCCGTAGGCGTCTCTTACTGGAAAAAGAAAGAGAGGATTCCATTTAGTTATTAACTAATATATTCATTTATTTAAGAAGCGACCCGCTCCAACACAATAGTTACAAAAACCAAAAAGCGAGTGGGGCGGGCAAAGTCAAAAACAAAGTGTCTCGCGTAGTGGCGGCGCCATCGTAGCCACGTGATCGTAGCCAACCAATAGGAGAGCGCCATTCCAAAAAAAAAAAGCAAACGGTGACAGAGATGATGACGCTTGTAACTGTATATAGAATTTACTTTAGGGCAGTGTTATGAATGCTCTGTTGTGTCCATCATCAGTGGGCGAGAGGTCAGAGGAGTTTCTTCTTACACTTCACATAAACATTTAGGCTAATCTTGTTTCTGATTCTGAACAGATTTGAAGTACCACATAACCAATAAAAAAAATTGTACATTATAGAAATTTGACAAATCTGGTTATCTTTGAGTCAATGAAAAAGCATTTGAAATTATATTGAATTCTTTATAGAAAATTAATTATAAAGAAATAACACATCATATATACCATAAATTATAATTTTTTCTTTTACAAACAAAACTCTCTACTGTCCTTACTGCCATGACTTGGGACCAGTATTATATGCTGGTATAACCATGGTTAAAACTCTTGGGTCTAGATTTATGATGTCAAGTTGCTGTTATAGTGTATGTAATTTTGGTATATAATGAAATGATGTATAGTGTTGATTTAAAATAGTTATTGTATTTTTTTCACAAGTTGAATTATAGTCGGTTAGAGGGGTTATACTGTCAATACATTTTCAATAATTTTTTTTTTTAATTTTCATTGTTTTCTGCTTTTTTTGTATAAAATGCAAGTAATGCCTATTTTTTTTTTTCAATGATGTCATAAAATGTTTCATTCATAATAGAAGGACCAAAGTGTGCTGAACTGGTCCATTGGTGTGCCAGGTGAAGGTGCTCTATGCCAAGAACCTGACTTCAGAGATCACTGAGGAGAAGCTCAAGGAGATGTTTGAGATGTTTGGCAAGGTAGAGCGAGTGAAGAAGATCAAAGACTATGCCTTCATCCACTTTGAGGAGCGGGACAATGCCCTGGCTGCCATGGACGCCCTGCACGGCCGGGAGATGGGGGTGGGCTCCCGCATGGAGGTCAGCCTGGCCAAACCCCCCTCTGACAAGAAGAAGAAGGAAGAGATCCTCAGAAATAGGGAGAGGAGGCTCATGCTCATGATGCAGCAGAGGGCCATGTGAGTAGCCTACACTCCTACTTGCCCAGAGTTTTATACCAGGCTTCATTGGCATACAAACAAAAAATTAACAACAAATAAAATGTTTACCTGTATCAAATGGTTCTGCCAATTGTCTGGAGGCTTTGTTCTAATAGAAATAAACGGTCTTGAGATAATGCTTGAATGTTACTGGCTGTAACCAGGAGGGACACTCCCTCTTTAAAAATCCTGAGTTCAACTGACCCTGTTGATGGACCTCAGCAATGGTCCCACTCCAGGGATATGAAGGAGCTGCGTCTGTACTCATGTTAGAGTCGGCAGCAAAGGCTTCCATGTTAGGAACAGCCTCAAATTACAGGCAAAGTCAGACTTTCACCAAAGTGTGCCTGGATCATGGTGCCATGATCAACGAAAGCTGCACCCCTATACCCCATTCCATGAGATCATGAACTCATGGACTTTGTGTAATCTTTACACAAGGGGATAAGAAACAACAATGTTACTGAATATAATGGGAAAAATTAATTTTATGAAGATGTTCTTGGTGGTAATTTGATTGGTATTAAGCTTTTTGGTAATTTGTTATTTTTCGGTAAAATAAGCTCACAATGATAAATCATCTCTTTTTAAACCATAAGAGAATAAGATGATATCATATATTTACTTTAGAGTTTTCCCCGAAAAGATTAGCAGGGTAGTCTGTAGAATTTAAAAATAAAATTTAAAATATATGGATAACTTTTTAGCTTCTTCTTGTCAGTTCCCCTCACAGGGAATAGGGTGGGTGTAGAAGTTTAGGAATTGAATGTGTGACTAGAAACATATATATTGGGAATGTCTTTATCACACAACAGAATCTAATGACCGGAAGTTCTGTTTGATGTTGCTTCAACATTTCTTCCAGATAATAATGTAATCAACAGTCTGTCCATTAGGAACAAATTCATGGGGTATTATTTCACAGTAATAGAAATTGTGCTTCAGTTTTACTTGTCATGATTGATCCTCACCATTAAGGCTCTCTTTCCTATGTTTAAATTTTAACTTAAAAAAAAAAAAAAAATTTTTTTTTTTAATCCCCAGTGCACGTGGTACATTCCATGATAATCTTGGTAGGTAGTATTTGGCGACTGCTCTTACTGAAATATACCCCATGTCTGCACATGCGGAAAGGATTGGCTTCCATTTAAAAATATTTGAATGTGATTAAGAACTTTTGTTGTTATCTCTAGTACACAATTATTGGTAGAAAGCTTTTCAACCTTATGTTTTTACTGAACAATCTTTTGGCTTTTTAAAAAGTTGGAGTGGGATAAAATGATATGCACAAAAAAAAATAAAAATCAGAAAATTCGAACATCTTTAATAGACCTTGTTAAAGAAATATAATAATTTAAAATATCAATTGTAAAAATCGCAATCGCAAAGTATTTATTATTTTATTAACAGAGTATCATTTTTGATGTTTATATTTTGCTACTCTGTAAACTTACCTCATTGCTTATCTTTTGTGTATCATTCTTAGTTTGTTCATTGCCTTAAATAAATTGCATTGTCATCCCGAAGTTTGTCTTCCCTAGTTTTCCACGTGGCAATATCAATTGTATATATCGCTCTAATTTGCAAAGTCTACATGAAAAATTTGGGTGTAGATGATGTTGACAATAGCTACCCAGAAAAGTAATTTTCTCCACCATTTTACAGTTTTTCTAGGAAAGTTGTACAAGAATGCCCAGCAACATCCACACCTCCCATATTTGAAGTGGTCTATAATGGCAGTTGGCTTCTGAACCACGTCTAATTTTCCTGGTGGCTAGCTGTGTTGAAGCTGTGTGGAATGAAGAGGCAAGATGAACCACATGTTTGTTCTTTCAACAGAGTGTGAATTAAGTTTTTCTTTCTGAAGGCAAGAGTTTGCCCCACTGAAAGTTTTTTTTTTCAGTTCCTGCACCATTCCTTGTTGGTTTGGCATAATGGTCTCAAATAGGTAACTCTGTATTCTAGAAAGTTCTTCAATATAGGCCAAACTAGTGTAGAATCTATCAGTGAAGGTTTGTCATAAGAGAAGTTCACTCTATCCCAGGTTTATTGTAACAGTTTTACTGAATGTATAGCCTCAGTATAGAGTTCTCTCTTTTATTTAATTAAAAATCCCGAGTTCAAAAAACTGACCCTGTTGATGGTCTTCAACAAGGGTCCCACTCCAGGAATACGGAGGAGCTGTGTCCGTACTCATGTTAGAGTGCAGCAAAGGCTTCCATGTTAGGAACAGCCTCAAACTACAGGCAAAGTCAGACTTTCACCAAAGTGTGCCTGGATCATGGTGCAATGATCAACGAAAGCTGCACCCCTATACCCCATTCCATGAGATCATGAACTCATGGGATTCGTGTAATCTTTACACAAGGGGATAAGAAACAACAACAACAACAACAAGCTGTCATGTCTGCGTATCTTGATCCATCAATGGTGTCTGTGGGTGGGTACATGTGGCAAGCCATACATTACAATGTTGTGGTGCAGGATGTTGAACTTTCCCCCCCGTACAGGACGGCCCCCACAGCCCCACAACAGAAATTTGGGTGAGAAGTTACCTTTTATTTAGTTACTTATTATTATTCTCTTAAGTTTGTTTTTTTGTTTTTCCCAACATGACCACTGCCCTTTTATTTCCCCCATTTTAATTTCTTTCTTTTTATTTTTTTGTTCTCATATTTTTTATTCTCCCAGATTTTTTTGTGCTTGCCTTTTTTTTTTTTTTTTGTTTTCTGAGTTTTTCCACCACCACCACCACTCATGTTCCCCATTCAGCCAGCCTTCTTAAAGGTCCTCCTTGTGACCCAGATTATGACTACACCTACTATGGCTACGAGGACTATCGGGGAGGGTACGCCGACCCCTACTATGATGATTTTTACGGACATTACGATGACTTTTATGACTACAAGTTTGGTGCGCGAGGACGACCGGCTAGACCCCCCCCAGACCTGCCGCCTCAGCTGCTACGGCCGCCAAGTGATGATGTTTGGGAAAAACAATCAAACAAGTGCTGAGACTGGTCACACAGGCGACTGTGCAATATCTTTTTTTCTTTTTTGACTCTTCAGCTGCTGGTGAGGCCAGTGCTTTTTATGCTCTAGCATTGACCCCACCAGCTCCAACTGCCTTTTTTTACTAATATATCTGTCTGTAAGTAAGCGCAGTGCAATTAGGTTCAGTTAGATGTCTTCTTACCTTTAGACTTTCTCTCTCTCTCTCTCCTTTATAATTTAGAGCTACAGATTGTGGCCAGTCAAAAATTTAGCATTGTTCTATTTCTTCATATATGTAGCATGGCATATTTCTATATTGTACATTATATATATATATATTAGTAACTAAAGGTGGTGGTTTTATCTCTACATTGTATAGATGAGGTGGTGGTGGTGCTGCGGTTTTTTCTAAGCAGAGTTGGGGGCCATCTGGGCGGAAAGACTGTGATTTCTAAGGTGGCCGGCCAGAAAGGCATTTTGCGGTATTTTCTTATGCAATTACTGGTGATGTGTGTAAATATGGACTGAAGAGAAAAAAGAGATGGCACTTTATTTACAAATCATATACCCCCCCCCCCCGTTTATGCCAAGTTTACAAAGGTCTTTTAAAATCAAAACTATTTTACTGAAATAAATTCTAATGTAAATCTCTCTAAAGCAAATTATTCAAAATTGAAAAGTATATAAATTATATTTTTATTAAAGATTGGCTATGTATATATATAATTTTTGAAAAATTCTCTATTTACAAAAAAATTATATTATTTTAAACCCATAAAGATTTATCGGCATGTTTTCTCTCAATGGGGACTAAAACGAGTTTGTTATCTGTTGGAGAATTGACATCTTGGAGTGGAATCCAAGGTTGATACAGAATGCTAGACATTTTGTATTCTGTGACATTGGCTCGACTTGAATCAATTCTGTTGCCAGGAAGGTTGGTAGTGAGTACTGTGTTGGAATGCGCCACAGTAGACAAGTGCCTAAGTGAAAGTACCTGAGAACTGCCTCCATTTTATACTCTGTGGGCCCTTCCCGTTTGCTTTCCACCATCGATGTACATAATGGCATCCCTACACTCAATGCCATTGAACTTTCAAATTTCACACAAGCGAAATTTTTTGCAAATGCATTATTTGCGCAGAGAAAGAATCTGAACCTAGCAGGTAAAAAAAAATTGGCAGAGAATTGGAGTCTTGATGGATTTATTGAGATTGGTTACGAGACAAACCCACGAGGTATATAAAATGTCAGGCGAGGAGTGTAGAGGAGAGAGACCAGAGTACTCGAGTGTTTAGATAGATATACAGGTTTTACTGTGTTCCTCAACACACCTCAAGGGAAGGGCCTCTTCCTTTCTTTGAGTTTGCTTTTAGCTATTGTGTAGTGTGGCATATTGCTGGAATCACTTTACAAGATTCCAGCGTCCTATTGAATGTTCAAAAAGAGAATGGCCCAGTGGCTCCCTCCGTCTCTGAAGCACTACCACCCGTTATAGGAAGTCGTGCCGTCCTCACTTCGCCCTCTAGATGGGGCAGACAACCTGTGTGACCAGCCTTCTTGGGACTGAAGGTTTTTTGATGCCAAATTTGTGCTTTTTTGTTTGAATTGTTTAAAAAAAACCTATTTACTTGGCAGATATTGCTACGCACACACCCTCTATATTTCCTGTTTGTAAAAAAAAACCCTATCATTTAACAAATATGGACTCCATCTCTCCTCTATCAAAACTTTACTAAAAAAGGCAAAAAAAAGTTATAAATATATTTAGAAACAATTTGGAGATATGAATTTAGTTTTAGTTTTTTTGGCATTAAAAGTATCTCTTGTGCATATATATTATTATTATTATTAATAGATTTGTTGTATTATGATAATTGCTATATATATATTTTAATTTTTGGTTTTGGTGGCCCACTTAAATGTTTGCATGATTTTTTTCAAAGTTGAGGGGGGTTTTTCTTTTTTTGTGCTTGGTGTTGATTGGCTGAGGGATGGGCGGCAAATGGATGTCTTGAGTAGGAGGCGGCCCCTCGGCTTGGTGCCCCTGGTTCATACCGCCCCCCTGGAGCCACCCCCGGAGGTTTGGCCCCTGGAGACAAGCCACCCCTTGGGGACCCGGAACCAGTTGGCGCACCGCTAAAGGCCAGCCCCTCTAAATGCAATGTTTTTGTTTTTCTTTTCACTACCACATCCCTCCCCCCCCCTCTCCCTCCACACCACAAAGCCATCTTTTCAATTACCTTTTTATTATTATCATGTTTGTTATTATTATGTTTTATTATTATTACACATTGTTACTTGTTTTTTTTTTTTTTAATGTTTTTTTTTTTTGTGACTTTCATCATGATGTTACATGGAGTGAGGCGCCGCCACATTGATGAGGAGGACAAAGGAAGGATTGATTGTTACTGTGTACAGAGTAAAATATAAACAAGGACTGTGATGATGTTGGAAATGTTGAAAGAGTCTATATGTATAGTGCCTTTTATATATACCACTCAACCTTTTGGTTCTTCTAACACCCCCCCCCCTCCCTTTTTTTTTTTATATTTACATAATCATGGCTTAGAGCATTTTTTTTTTTGTTGCTGCAATTCTTATTTTTTATCGTTTTATTATTATAATGTTTTTATTATATTATTATTATTATATATTATTATTCCCCTGCAAAATGATGTTTTTTTTTTTAAATGAAATTGTTTTGTTTTTGTTTTTTTAACGCTCTTGTGAAAAGAAAACTATAAGAAAAAAAAAACTGATGGGGATGGCATTTTTTAATTGTTCAACTCTTATTATTATTATTATTATTACTTTTATTATTATTATTATATGAATTATATTATAACCACGTTGGATTTGTTATTTGACACTTCTCTTTAACTTTGCTTTTTATTGTTCTCTAAAACTTTAGCTTTTGTATCTAGTCCCGCCCCCTTACTTCTTCTTCTTCCTGTCCTGCAATACACGGAGTTGTCCCTTGGCTGGAAGCATCACGAGGACATGATGATTTCTGTGATGATGATTGCCATTGATATGTATACCGTAAGCAGTGTTGAAATAAAATACTTTTTTTTATATATATCTATACATCTATGTGTTTTCTTCACTGTTGGAAATTCCTCCGGTCTACTTTTTTCCCCTATCCCTTTTTTTTTTCAATTCATATATAAATATATGTGATAAGATCCTGTCGACTCTCTCTATAGCTGTGGTAACCGAGGGTCAAACCAGTAGTAACCGAGAGGGACAGTCAGGGCGTGGAGAGTTTTCCAGTACCTCTCTGCACCTTGGAAGACCTTCAACAGTTCTCACAGAGTACAGGCAGTGGTGGTCGAGGCAGAGTGGAAAGCTTGGGAATGTCCACACACAAAAAACGCAGAGACACAGTTGTAGTAGGAAAGTTCCATGAACAGATAGGAGTCGAGCTAAGAGCAAGATGGAGTTAGAATAGAGTCTTATGGTTTTACATGGTCGATGAGGTGGTCCTGGGTACAATCAACAAGGGCTCACGCCGATGGTGAAGTGACCGTGATTTCGGCTAAAACCGAGGTTTTATATACCTTTGCCGAGGAGGGAGACATGCAAGAATTTGGACTTTGAACAGGTCCAAAGGGCGTGGGGCGTCTGCGCTATTCTGCACCCTTTGACCTTGATGGCAACGACTTGCCAAATTCCTCTTTAGGGTTGTTGGATTTCTATCTCTATCTCTTTCTTAGCTCAGCTCTTAATCTATTACATAGTTTTATTTATTCATCCTCAGTTTGTACAAAGTACATTACATATGGTGATGCAATGACACATGTCAATCATGCGTATAATTATTTATAGATGTGTTTCTATATACAACATGACAATCTTGTTATAAGTATTATACAATATAGGGTTGTTGGTTTAAATTACCATAGATGGGCCCCGGGAGTGAAAGGGTTTATCCAGGTTTAAACGGGTAAAGCCTCTCTAACACAGGTGAGTGACAAAGGTGGCGTGACCGTAGCCAACCAATAGGAGGGCGCCATTCAAAAACAACCAATAGGAGGGCGCCATTCAAAAAAAAAAGCAAACAATGACAGAGACGACTGATGAGGAATGACGCTCGTAACTGTATATAAAATTAGCAGCAACTTACTGGAACACAGGGAGGAAGCCTAAAATAACACACAGGCAAAGTTTAGTTTACCTACTAGGTCCTTTGACAGAAATCTACTCTATGGTTGATACACTCTGAGGATCATCTGAAAAGAAAGATGCTGCCTCTCAATTGAACATTACCCTGGTGATGGTGCATTCATTATCTCTGAGCCTTTTTCTCATATCCATCCTAGTGCATTATGTGCTGCACATTTCAGGTGGGTCTGTGTAGATCCTCTTGCACATGTTCAATGCTATTCCTGCCTCTTTTTGCAAGCATGTGATCCTTCTGTAAAAACCCTTCTGGACCGGCCCTCTTTCTGCTGCTGATTTGCCTCATCGTAAGCTCTTGATCATGGGAAAACCAAAACATTTTTTATCATTGCAGTAATAAATTATTTTTTAATTGTAGAAAATAAATATTTGTGCTCTCTTAAATTAGGATCAGACATACTTTAGCCACGTTTTAAAAGTTAAAAGAGAAAACGAAAATATAACGTGGCGAGTTTCTTTTTATTGAAAATACAAGCTTTCAAGCAAAACGCTTTTCTTCAGGTAATCCAAGAAAGAAATTAGTTTATAAGTACAGATCATGGGCCTTTGCCTTGTATAATTCAATATTTCTAAATATATTAATGGCCAGGATGAGAGATTATAAATAAGATCATCTCTCCTGCTTCCATTATTATGGTGATGGGGTTGTTATTCTGCAGAAATAAAGTTTGTATTGTGAAAAAATGGTTAAAGTATCCATAGACACAACAGAAACCCTAGTCTGGAAAGTACATCAAACATGGTATTAACAGATTCAATGATATAAACATTTATCAACATTCATAATCATTATGGGAAAATATTGTTGGTGCAAGAAATAACCATTTTATATTGATTAAACTAAACACAACCAGGATATTGATGGCCTTGTGGTAAAAATAGACTTCCAGGATAGAAACCAGTGTGTGTGTATGTTGGAATACCTTTTTTTCTAATAAAAATTACCTTAATAACCATGATTCTTGTACAAACCTAACTACACTCACAAGTACAATTCACAATATGGGACTCTTATTGAACTACATGTTTATAAGTATGTGATGCCCCTCTGTAGTATTGGGATAAAGTAGAAAATTGGTATCCTGACCTACACACACATTCCAATTATATGGAAAATATACCTGATCAAAGGAGCCTTATGGTTCCTTGTTATTGCCAGAGGTATGGAGAATCAAGTAGCCAAAATCTTGACTCAAAGGAACAGGTTGGGCTAGATAATGTCTGGGTGAAGAAGATATAACTGATCCCACATCTCTATTCATTTCATCGAGAGCACCAATGAGACATTGAAGCATTTCTGAGAAATTGAAGAAGTGCCTTCAAGAGACGAAAGGTAAAAAGAATTCTGCCAAACTCTCTATCAAAAGGACTTTCAATGCATGGCTGATGGGCACTGTGTGGTGCCCCTTCCATTTGAACCTGAAGTGAAACCACAGGATTATTTTGGAGCCTCTCTCAATTCTTGTATTCAATGGCTGGTCTTTCTAGAAAGATGGTGAATTCAGGTGGGCTTATTGTGACTTCGTGAATGAATATGAAAGGTTGGGACACGTGGCATATTGATTTTCCATCAACTAACCAAAATGTCTGTTGTTTCTTGCCCCATCATGTGGTAGTCAGCATACAACAATCTACGAAAAAAGAAAAAAAAAAATTGTTTGAGGCCTCTTCGAAGACATCAAATGGATCCTCCTTCAATGACGACTCTACACCAGTCCAAAGTGGCAGAAGGATATATTCAACATCCTCATGAACTGGAGACAGCATAAGGCTGTTTTCATGGTAGACATTGAAAAAATTTACTGAAAAAAATTGTTTAACCATGCAGATAAAAAGAGAATATTTTGGAGATCACAAGAGAACAGCTTGAAGATATTTAGACTCAATACTGTGACATATGACACTGCTCCTGCTCTATTTTTAGCTATTAGAACCTAGATACATTTGGCGCGGGATAAAGGACAAATTTCCTAGAGCAGTCAGGGTGCTCATGGAAGACACCAATCTGGATGATGTTATTACGGGTGCAAATAATTTGGAAGAAGCATTGGATTTCAAAATTTGATTTGATAAAGTTTCTCAAGCCTAGGAGATTATGTACAACATTCCGGAGGAATCCCAATTATAAAATGGTTAAATTTAAAACACTCGACGTTGTTGGAATCCCCACCAAGATTGTTTTATGTGTGATGTCATCTATGATGTCATTATGATGACATCCAGCAGTGATGTCTATGACTACCAAAAGAGGAATATTGTCTTTTGTGGCAAAACTTTATGACCCTCTTGGCTGGTTGACTCCTGTTATTGTGAGGTTATTATTCCTATTTTGGAAAGATCCTGATGCAGAAGCTGTGGATCACTGGATTGTACTGGGACAACTACATCGAAGAGTCTGTGAACAGAGAGTGGAGGGCCAGCCGTAGGGCAACATGTGCGTCGTGCCCCGAGAAGCAGTTGCGACGCAGGTCGGCTCAGGAGATGGTGCGGGACACATCCACGGTGGGGGTCCACCGCTCTGCTAGCTCAGTAACAGGATGCTCCTGGAGCCGTGCCTAATCCAGTGCCCGGCGCACCCTCTGGCTGGTGAGGCTGGTAATGGGGGTCGCCGATCCCCGCAGGACGCTGGTCTCCGCCTCGTACTCCGCATGATAGCCGGAGCTGGCGTTTTCCCACAGAAGACGTTGGTAGAAGGCCCTCAGATGCTGCGCGTCCAGGAGCGCGGCCCGCGTTGAGCCACCTTCGGAGAAGTCACCGACAGTCGCCCGTAGCCAGCGCTCTGGAGCCAGCAGGTCTGGCGCCCGCAGGAACCTGTTGTCTCCTCAAAGACGAAGATACCTCAGGCAGGCTGGCCGCAGAACCCGGTGGTCCAGCTCAAGGATGCTTGAGACGGCCTCCCAGAGACTCAGCAGCCTTTTCCTCCTCGGTGAGATCCAGACCTCAGGAGCCGGCGGTGTCAGCCACTCCCGGCTGCGGACCAGCCAAGAGTAGCCGTTGGTGGCGCCGCGAAGAGAGGCCTAGTGCCCCTTCAGGCAGGCGAGCCGAAGCTGGCCCGCGATGTCAAGCAGGCCGACGCCACCCTCGGAAACTGGACGAGCCAGGATGCGCCCAGGGAGTCACAAGACTCGGCTCGTACCCACACGAAGCGCGCCTGCAGCGACAGGCCGCGGGTGAAGGATGACCACCTCGCGATGGCTCGCTCCAGCCACCCCATCAGGTGGGAGGCATGGGAGGTGACGGTATTCCTGGTGGTGATGGTGCAGCCCAGAACGGTCAGCAACTTGGATGTCCAGGAGATTCCCAGAGGAGAATCCGACCGGTGCTTCCATGAACCGCATCAGAGCCCGCAGCTCTTTCCGAAGTTGACAGTCACCCCGGAGGCCATGCTAAACTCTTCGAAGATCAGGGGCGCGAGCTCAAACTGAGCGTCATTCCTGATGAAGAGTACGATGTCATCCGCATAGGCGACCACGCTACCGCGACCCAGGATCCTCTCGAGACGACGTAGCAGAGACCCAACTACGATGCTGAAGAGGGCGACGCTGAGGTGGCAGCCCTGCCTCACACCATTGAGAAGTGAGAAGGCCCCGGTGTAGACATCTCCGACCCGGATGGAGGCGTCTGCTTCCCCGTAGAGGACAGCAGTCCACCCGAAGAAGGTAGATAGTAGGCTTAGCTTCTCCAACAGGACGAACAGGTAGCTCCTGTTCAGGGTGTCGAAGGCCGACTTCAGGTCCAGAGAGATGACAGCCAACGGCGTGTCATGTCTGGATGCCCCGGCGGCTTCGTCAGACACTCGCGCGATTTTCCAGGAAGTTGACCGTCCTGGAACGGCGTAGGTCTGACATTGGGGCACCAGGTCTGGCAGATGATGTCGCAGACGGGCCATGAGCACGCCGCTGAGGACCCTGTAGTCGGTCGTTGGTAGGCTGATTGGCCGGAATGCCTATAGACCTGGACCACCGTGCACCTTCGTGGATGACCTTGCTGCGCCTTGAGGATGGAGGTAAGGCCTCGCGGAGTCGAGAAGCCTCGAAGACTTGCTAAAGAACTTCGGGGAAGAAATCTTCAAAGGCTTTGACAAATGGTAAACCGTCCCATCCCGAGGCACCGCCGTTTGGCAGGCGATGGATGGCTGCCGCTATCTGGTCGCGGGAGATGTCAGCGAGGAAGAGCTGGTCCCACTCGTCGAACTCCAGGGGTGTCACTTCAGCTAGGAAGTCGGCGATGGCTTCTTCCGAGCTTGGAGCCTGAGCTAGAAGGAAACGCCTAAGCTGGCCCCCGGAGTTGACGTTGACGTCGTTGTCGGTGAAGGTGGAAGGAGAGCGACGTCTGGCTCGGAGTGAACGCCCGAGGTACGACAAGGAAGGATAGTCGGAGCGGGCAGTGTCGTCCTCCAGTCTCCGCCTCAGGAAGAGGCTTGCTCTCTCGATGTATCCACCGCCGGAATCGGTAACGGCAGGCACGAGTGACCGTATCTCCGCGATCAGATTTGCCTTAATCCTGGTCCATTGTTCCCATAACATCGGAGGTGAAAGATTTGCCAGGTCTTCAAACATTTCATCGATTAATGTTTCCATTCGATCGACAAAGAGGTCTGACCGTAGCAGCTTTCCTATGCAGGAAAGTATTGTAGGAGCTGGTTTTCCTACTTGAATCAAGACGGTGGTCCGAGTAGACATAGTCAATGATTTGGTATTGAGTGACGCGGTCGCAGAAACCTGATGGAAGTAGGATTCTGTCCAGACGACGCGCGTCAACCCGGCTTCCAATAGTAGCAACCCTGGTGTGCTCCAGTGCAGCATCGAAGAAGGTGGCGACGTCGATGAGGTCGGCTTGGTCCAGGAGCCCCGCGAGGGCTTCTGTTGAACCTGATGCCAGGTCCTTCGCCGACTCCTCGGAGATGTTCAGGTCACCGAGGATCCACGCACCTTCTTCACGCGCCAAAGCTGCGATGATCTGGAGCTGGCGGCAGCGCTCTTCAGGAGCATGAGAGACGTGGGCGTTGACACACGTCATGGAGTAACCACGGACGGTGAGGGCGATGACAGCCATCTTGCCAGGCAATAGGATCTGCTGCCGGTGAACAACGACGTCGGCCCTGAAGACGCAGGCGAGGCCTGATCCCATGGTGGTCGTTGAAGGCACAACGACGGCGCTGTAGCCGTGGCAGAAGTCTCTTTCTTCGTCCAGGGATATGACGTTGGTCTCCTGCAGGAAGCAGATGTCAATCTCATGCTCCTTGGTGAAACAGCAGAGCTGGATTCTCAGTCGAAGAGCGGCGATGCCGCGCGAGTTCAGGGTTGCAACTCGGAAGCTCATTGTCTGCCGGGCAGAAGTTCTGGCACGTGATAACCTTTCATACAGGGTGCTGCTTGTACCCCCTATAAGAGCCATCAACGTGCTGACCAAGGTGTCAAGGCCTTCTTCTGCTCGTAATTGGATTTAGCCAGAAGCGTATTCATCTTGCCATTGTGGGTAAAAGCCTGAAGGAGTTCACCTCTCTCCAAACCCAACGGCTCGACTTCTGTAAATGCTTCTGTCGCCTTTTCATTCTGTAGAAGAGTGTCCATTTGAATTTGTGCCGTATTCCGCCTCAGAAGTATAGGGTGAAGGAGCTTTAGCGGCTGAGGGAGGAACTTGGGAAGAGAAGGGCTTGCTCCAAGCACTCGGGCGCTCAGCAGGCTGTTGTTCAAGGATGACTCTTCTGTCCTAAATTCCAGACCTCCGGGGGCAATTAGCTCTTTTAAGGCCCATTTTGTGGCAAAGGGAGCATCGTATGCCATATGACTCATAGATAGGAGCGACGAATCACTTGGACCTCACCTCAAGACGAGGGGGGTTATGGGACAACTTCACGCCGTCGTGTAGCTTGATGAACGCCTCACGACGTGAATCCGCCCAGCAGGTATGAGGTTGATGGGCAACCTCCAGCTCCACATTAGTTTCTGGGTGATTGACACCACCTGCCCATAGGGTCTGAGCACTGCTACCAGGTCATCGTTTGTTACGAAGAACAGAACGCTACTGTGTCATCAATGCCCAGCTCCTCTTCAATCAGCCTGTCGGCAAGCTGCACGCTGGAGAGGCCGACCAGGATTTGCCCCTCCATCTTTGTCAGCTGGTACACCGTGCCTTTGCCCAGTTTTCCCTCCAGCGCCAGATAGTAATGGGACTGGCTAAAATCCGGGCAAAATTCCAAGTAGACACATTTTTCTACCTTGCCGGCCGCCGACTTGGCTCGGAAGTCCGCCTGCTTCTGCCTTGAGTTGGTACATTCTTGTACTCGGGGCTTGGCAGAAGGGGTTGTTTCCCACCATTTGGGTTCGGGGCGCTGTCTGGACACAACCCTTCTTGTTCTTCCGGCCCACAGCTTCAGAGTCGGAAGGTCTTTTACGGCCTGCGCCAACCGTGGTGAAGCCGGTGATGTCTTCCTCCATTGGGAGTTGTTTTTTTCTGGTCGACAAGCTCAGCCCAGTAGGTTGAAGATTTGCCTGTTCCAGGCCCGGGTTGCTCTGTTTCCCCATCAGATGCCGCAGTGGCGCTGATTACATCAGCAGGTCCAGATGGCAATTGGCTTTCAGCCAAGGCCATTGTAGTGTCGAGGGGTGGGGAATCCCCCATAATAAAAAAAAAAAAATTCTTCTCGTTCGGAGGCGGTTGAAGAGAGAGATAATATATGGTCACACCTTTGTCGACACCGATATAAATAATCCCCCTTTGTTAATCAAAATTTTTCGTTTAATACTTATAACTAAGATTAATCATTGAATAATCACATAATCCATATTAAAGAGCTTTATTTTAAGTAAAAAGTTATATATATTGTACTAATACAAATATACACACACAAAATAAATAAAATATAAAAAGTAAGTATTTATGTTTGCTTATTGTGAAGAAAAATCTGGTAATCGTTTCACAAAACACTGATGCGAAATTCGGTAGAAGAATTCGCAGTGATGATTCTTTTGTGGGGTGTTGCAAAAGGATTTGATTCAGATAACTAAATAGTAGAAAGGAGAGGGTAAAAGTCTCCTTCAAACTAACTTTATTAAAACATGTTAAGAGGACAGAGGAAAATACCAAACTCGTCAGCAGACCAGGCCGTGCTCTCTTCCTTTGTTGCAGGCTGGCGCCGCTGGCGGGTATGTTTGTTTGATGTCACCCAATCTGTCTGGCCGACGTGGATCACCATTATTCCACATACTCCCACCTGTTTTCCTCTAGGCCCACAATAGGAAAACAATAATAATCGTCCTTTACTTTGGTTGAAGATCGGAGGTTGTTGATGAATCTTCTAAACCACAGCATCATCCGCCCATTTTTTATGAACGAAGAGAAATATTTCATGTACCAATGATCGGTACTCTTAACTGTTGTCACAACAGCAATTTTCTTTCTTTCCGCACAGATTTTTTCTTCATTCAGGTCTTTATACCTGGAAGGCCAATGTTCTTCAGAGAGTTTTAACCAGGAAGGCCCCTCCCACCATCTAAACTGCATCAGTTGGGAGAGGCTGCATCCTCTGGAGGGTAAATCAGCTGGATTGCACTCGCTAGGAACATATCTCCAATCTCCAGGATCACTAATTCTGCATATCTCTTTAACGCGATTCCCGACAAAGGTACCCCACTGGTCATCGCGCTTTATCCAAGCGAGGGCTGTTGTGCCATCAGACCAGAAAACATTTGTGATATATTTCAACTCTAGAGCTTCAGAGATCATCTTGTTTAACCGTGCTCCTACAACATAGGCTAAAAGCTCAAGTCTTGGTATCGTAGGTCTCTTGAGAGGAGCGATTCGAGACTTAGCCGCCATCATATGCACTTCAATTTGTCAGAAACCCGTGTCCGAAGGAAGGCCACAGCAGCATAAGCTTCACTACTAGCATCAACAAACGTGTGTATCTGCCAGTCCTTCTGCGGTACCATCAATGGATTGAAATTCCTAGGAATTTCCATGCCTTTGTGCAGCTGAAGGTCGTCGAACCATAGGCTTAGTTCATCCTTGTAGTGACGGTCCAATTCATCGTCCCATGCCAACTTCAGAGTCCAAGCTTTTTGCAATAGAATTTAGGCTTTATTAATATTGGGTTCAGAAACCCAATAGGGTCATATATCTGAGCTAAGCAGGACAGGATACTCCTTTTGGTTATCTTGGGGGGTATGGCTACGGAAATTTCACATGACAATCTTCCATTTTATCCCAAAACATACCAAGCACTTTAGATATATTTTCTCTTTCACAGGGGTAAGTATCGGAGGCCACGTCCAGATTATTCTCCCAACGGCTTAGCTCCATCCGAGCATTTTTCATGATGGACGTTGCGGTCAATTTGATATCTTGTAACTCTTCCAAAGAGTTCACGCTTGTGACTAAATTGTTCACACAAAAGGATTTTTGCAACCTCTGAGCTAACAGTTTATGTTCTGGTCGAACATTGGACAGGTGGTATTCGATTACTGCCCCCAAAATGAAAGGACTACAGTTAACACCGAAAACGACAGTCTATGTCTGAATACTTCTGTCTTTTCTCCACTTTGGGATTACCACAGAAAATCTCTGTCCCTTTCATTCACCTCAATCTGTAGAAACGCTTTCTTAATGTCTGCCACGACTCCAAACTTGCCATTTCTAAACCTTAGCATAAAGTTGGGAATCATCTCTATGAGGTTAGGTCCTTTTTCAAGACAGTCATTTAAAGATGGGGATCTATAGACCTTGCTAGAAGCACAAAAACAGGCCTGACAGGCGTAGTGCCTGCAATAACTTTAGTGAAACGAAGAAAGAAAACTTTTATTGTTATATATTTTTATTATTATATCTACTTATATAATTGCCTTATTCTGTCTGTGTGAAGTTCACTGTGTGAAGTTCACGGATAGATTTTGGTCATCAACGCGCGCATCATCATTATGATCATTATCTAATGATAATAATAATTATTATTATCTACTTATATAATTGCCTTATTCTGTCTGTCTGAAGTTCACTGTGTGAAGTTCACGGATAGATTTTGGTCAGAATGGATAAAATAAAAAAAGTGTCAAGGGATGGGAATCGAACCCACGACCTTCCATTTACCGGGCAGATGCCATGACCACTAGGCTACCCTGGACATATTTTTCCGTTCATAAAGTTAATATAAAGTTAATTTATTACTATGCAGTTTTCTATTTAGTCAATATACCTAAGTTCATGTTGCAAATGTAATTATCTCTATCGATTTAGTAGGTGAAATGCAAAAAAAAAAAAAAAATCGACATGATGAAATCTTTATGAAAATTCACATTTTTATTTTTATATTTTCAAGACACACACAGTTTGGGGCGGGACGTTTCACAAGAGAGACATCCACGGCGCCAATTTATAATTGTAACAAATAGTATTTTAATTAAAACATTTTAAAAACACACAGTTTGGGGCGGGACGTTTCACAAGAGAGACATCCACGGCGCCAATTTATAATTGTAACGAATAGTATTTGAATTAAAAGGGATTCTCCGCTAGGAGGCGGCACGAATAGGCTGCAAGCAACGTCGCTCTCGGTAAGTGAACTGTCTTACTAAAATATTTCCTCTATTTTTGCTAAAGTTCAAACTCAATATATCTGAAATGAAACCTTCATATCCAATATATCTTACCATCATAATTTTATGTCTATTAGACAAGAATTCTGAGTTAAATTTACATACTTTCAAGCCGGATACATACGGCGGCAAAAAGATTTGCTTATCACGCGTCAATATTTCACTTTCAAAATATTTCCGAAACTTTCTCCTTATATGTGTAGTTTTAATGCTCTTGGTATTAGCTGGTATTGAACAAAATCCAGGCCCTAGGATGTCCAAACAAACGACGTTGGAAACAAGCTTAGATAGGGATAAAGAGATCAAAGATCTGATAAATGCACTCACCAAAAGGCTGGATAACTGGGGTGAGAGGCTGGAATCCCGTCCTTTCGGCAATCGACGATAGAGTAGAAAATATAAATCAAAGACTGCAACAATTAGAGGAATCTTCTGCCGTTACAAAGGCAGCACTCTCTCAAAACTCCAAAAAAATAAAAGACTTAGAAGACCAGCTTGAATACTTGGATGCAAAGAGCAGAGAAAGGAACCTTATTTTTTACGGAATAGAACAAGACATTAACGAGGACTGCCGAGAACGGATACGGAGGGTTATCGAAGAAAATATGCGGACAACGGAGAAGATAAACATCACGCGATGCCACCGAGTATCCAGAAAACCTGGTGCACCGATCCTGGTTGAAGTCCCAGAACAAAACGATAGAACAACTCTATTCAAAGCTGCTTTCAATCTAAGAGGAACTATGATTTCACTATCGAAGGACTATAGTATGAAGATGAGAGAACAACGACGCGTTCTGAATGTCAAAAGAAGAGAACTCGTCGAAAAAGGTACTCTAGCTAAGCTAAGGGACAATAAGTTAATAATTAATGGCATAACATATAAGGTCTGTGATGGACAAATTGTAGATGCCAATGGACATTCATTGTAGCAGGCAGATAGGAAACAATCACTTGTAAATAGTCAACCCATTGATAAACTGATCTCTAATACAATGTCCATACAGCCACTTTATGATAAAACACTCACGGCTAAAACTTCTAAAATTAAAAACTCAAAGGCTATGGATAATATATCAGATAGAAATACAACTAAAATTAGGTATACACATACGAAAAACTGTGAATCGGCAATAAAAGACAAACAAGTAACTCAGGCCAAACATATAGATACTAAAATTAAAATATTACAATGGAATATAAATGGATTCAATAGAATAACATCAATATTTCCACTCGTTGAATACCTAAAAAAATACGAACTTTTTGCACTAATGAAACATGGATCACTGGTGTTATTGAATTGTTAACTGATGAATATTACATAATTCAAAGCCCAGCAATGAAGACAGAACTAAAGGGAAGGGGCTCGGGGGAATTCTGATTGGAATAAAAACTTCCAACATACGGTTAGAAAAATCGAAACAAACCCTTACTGGATATCGGTCTTGACACACAAATTTCTAGACAAAACCACCGAGAGTATATGTTTGCTGTTTGCTTATTTACCTCCTAATGCATTACAAGAACAAAATTTAACAAATTTACTTAGGCATATTGATTATCACATGAGTGAAGGTAACGAAGTACTAATAGCTGGTGACATCAATATTAGAATAGGCAATGCTGGAGGCTTCCATAACCCACTGAAACTAAATTCACCCCTCAACAAATATAGGAAATCTAAAGACCTAATATCTTCGAAACTATCTGAAAAACTAATTTCCTTCACTGATTCAAATTCTATAACAATAGCTAATGGAAGAACTAAGGGTGACACGCACGGCTCATTCACTTTTATTTCAGAAAGAGGTTCATCGGTTTTGGATTATTTCATGTACACACACGGTTTAACACAGATCATATCGGATATGTGGATCGAAGAACTTTCATATTCAGACCACTTACCAATTGTTTACAATTAATACTGGGTATGAAGCTATTAAATCCTCGTACAAAAATGAAATACTAACACGAAAATTCATTTGGACGAAATAAAATGTGGAGATGCTAAAACATAATTTAAGTGATATTGAAGTTGGAAATGAAACCGATATTAACACAGAAACAGCAAATTTTACTAAACAGATCTACACGGCAATGGAATCGGCAAATATAATTAAATTGGCTAAACGACGACACCAACTTTCAAAACCTTGGTATGACAAAGATTGCTATATTATGAAAAAAACGACCAAAGTAAGTTTACAAAGATGTAGGAACTCAAATAACATACACGACCGCCAAAAATATATTGAGGCTAGGAGGGAATATTTTAAGCTCCTGCAAAGAAAAAGAGATGAATTCAATAAGGACAAGAATGAAAGGATAAAGAACGCCAAAGATCCCAAATCCTTCTGGAATGCCATTGCATCCTTCAGAAAAAAACCAATAATACAAGGTGAGATTGATATAAAAGAATGGTTTTTATTTTATAAAAATTTACTGAACAAAGAAAATAAAGAAGCTACTTTTACGGTAAACCAGATGATCGGTTGGAAAGATCCAGATTTAGACGCGGAAATAACCCTTGAAGAGATCCATGATGTAGTAAAAAAACTAGCGAACGGCAAAGCAGTGGGACTCGATGGTATACCAAATGAGTTGCTAAAGAAATTTACCAATACCGACTTTAAATAAATTGAAAAACCTATTCAACAAAATAATGTCCACAGAAAAATACCCGCAACTCTGGACGAACTCAATAGTACACCCTATATATAAAGCGGTGATAAGAATAACCCAACAAATTACAGAGGGATTGCCCTCTGCAGTAATATATCTAAATTATTTACTACAATACTAAGAAACAGATTAAACAACTGGATAGAAAAAAGAATGATTATTTTAGAAAACCAAGCAGGTTTCCGTAAGAACCGATCATGCACTGACCACATAATACTACTGAATTCACTCATCCAATTATCTCTGAGAAGAAAACGAGGCAAGCTATATGTCTTCTTCGTCGATTTGACTAAAGCTTTCGACACAGTCCCACATGATTTACTTTGGCAAAAATTGCATAAAATGGGCATTAGCAATAAATTTGTAATGCTGATAAAAAACTTTTACCAAGAAGCTAAGATCACTATCCGATGGAAAAGACAATATTCAAATAATGTGAAAATTAATTCTGGAGTGTTGCAGGGAGAATCACTTTCCCCACTTTTATTTATACTATATATGGCCGACCTAATAGAACTTTATAATAACTCAGCACTTACAGGATTTCATCTCCCTGATTTTGGCGTTTTACACCTACTTATGTATGCGGATGACATAGCCATAATTGGAGAATCGAAAATTAATCTTCAAATTAAAATCAATTTACTAAAGTCTTACCTGGATAAGAACAAATTAGTTTTAAATGAAAATAAGTCCAAAATAATAGTATTCAGAAATGGAGGAAGACCGGCAAGACACGAAAACTGGTACTGGGGTGACACCCCACTGACTGTTGCGTCCAATATTACATATCTGGGATATCATTCACTTCCACTATTAATAGTAAAAAGGTAGCCCTCTTTTATAAAGCCAAAGCAAATACGGCAATAAATGCAACTATTAGACTGATAAAAAAGAAAAAATTAACTCATTAAAAGTTGCTCTGAATCTATTTGACTCAGTTATTAAATCAATACTGCTCTATGCGGCCCCTGTGTGGGCTTGGGACAATACGGATATTATAGACCAATTACAGAATACGTTTATCAAAAATTTTCTGAATCTACCAAGATATATACCAGGGTACATTGTAAGGCTGGAAACAGGCAGAATATCTTTGACTTTTACAACGATCAAATTAATTTTGAAATATTTCATTAGATTACAAAAAATGGAAGACAATAGACTACCTAAGCTATGCTGGAATAGATTGAAGGAAATTTCCTTAATGACAAAAAAAACC
>CP092877.1:1552569-1637459 GCA_030710605.1 Cordylochernes scorpioides | reverse complement strand
TCTGCGCCAAGCGGTGAAAGGCTGGAACTAACGATTTTTGGTATTACATTTTTTTAAAAAGCACATTAACCTTTTTTAGTTTTTTGAATAGCCATATGTTAAACGAAATCTTTAGCAACCTACATGCGAAATTTCATAATGATTGATTCTGTAGATTTTGCGCAACGCGATAAAAAACATCGATTTTGGATTTCATTTTTATAGATATATAAAGGAAGGAAGGATATAAAATAATTTTACGAACAAGCATAAAAGATAATAAAGAAACTCATTGCGAAAGGTTGTAGTTTTATTTTTAAAATTTGTAACGCAATTTTTTCGTTTACTTCATAATTATAAATAAAAATATCTAGAGATATACTACATTATCTTAGCTAAAAGGCCGAGAAACGATATTTATATAGAGAGATAACCTGGCTTTGTGTGTCTTCTGCTCGAGTGAATGTTCCGCTGGTATATTTTGTTCCTGCCTACTAAAAATTATTATCTGGCTTCGCCCGTGATCTGCTTTATTGAATATTTCCCTAAAGATTTGTTTATGTCCATCAAGCATGATACAGCAATATTGTCATAATCATTTCTGAATAAAAAATAATTGTTGCTCAGTACATGGTTAATTATAATTTTCTTGGTTAATAGTGCGACAAAAAAACTCTTCCAGATTTAACTCTCTGCACTGTTCATATTTCAGCGAAATTAGTCATATATGATGGCTTGCATAGCCAACAAACACATATATATATATATCAAGGAAAAGGCACTCCTTATCGTGCAACTGAAAGTTGCTGATGGCTTGCGCCATCTATTGGAATAAATCAACTATTCTCGTTTTTTTTCACATATATGTTCCTGGCTTCGCCCGGTTTTTAACCGAGTAAAAGTTTGCCTAACGAACATTTGTTAAAATGATTCTAGAAAAAAATCCAATCCACCTATATATAGATTTATAAACATACTAGCGGATGTACCCGGCTTCGCCCGGGTTTTACCCGAGTAAAGGTTTGTCCAACGAATCTCTCGATAAAGTGAACATTTTTTCCCGGTCCCTTGAAAAATACTTGATAAGTTGAATAAAATCAATATTAATTGGTTCCCTCGGTAATTGGAAGTTAAAGGAATAGTATTTTGCCTTGGAATTGTATCATTATTCTTGTCACAAATAAATTGCCGTGTCATCCTGAATTTGTCTTTCCTAATTTTCTACATTACAAAATCATCGTATCATCATGATAATATTTAGAGCAGATTGTTGAATTATAAAAGATAAATTAGAATATTTATCTTGATTATTTTAAGCGAAAAGTTATTTCAAAAATTTAGTTGCTAGAAACCTTCCCAGTACTATTCTAAATAACTTCCCAAAGTTTCATGGCGTTCCAATGAGTGGTTTGGTCAGGCAAAAGGACACACACACCACACACACACACACCACACATTCATTTTATATATATAGATATCAAAAGTAATTTTCAAAACTAAAGAGGTGACTTGACATATTTCTGAAAACACACACACAGACAGATTCATTTTTATATATATAGATTAGCAGTAATTTTAAACGTAACAGTAAGAGAAAATGTTGATTTTAATATATTTTAATTTTTTCATATTTTAATATATGTAAATAGAGTCTCTTAAGAAAGACCACCTAAAAACATGACTCAACTTGTTTCTCCTGTAGGTGGTCTCTCATTGAAGATTCTAATTGCTATTTAAGAATCTCTAATAGACCTTTAATAAGAGACTGCCTCTTGGAGGGACGGGTTAAGCTACGAAATGGATGTACCCGGCTTTGCCCGGGTTTTACCCGAGTAAAGGTTTGTCTAACGAACATTTGTTAAAACAATTCTCTATAAACTTATAAAAAAATATATATTTTGATAATTTGAAACTCGTAAATTTGAATCTCTCGATAAAGTGAACATTTTTTTCCCGGTCTGTGTGCCGTGTCATCCTGAATTTTGTCTTTCCTAATTTTCTACATTACAAAATCATCGTTTTATCTAGTGAACATTTTTTCCCGGTCCCTTGAAAAATACTCGATAAGTTGAATAAATCAATATTAATTGGTTCCCTCGGTAATAGGAAGTTAAAGGAATAGTATCTTTGCCTTGGAATTGTATCATTATTCTTGTCTCAAATAAATTGCCGTGTCATCCTGAATTTTGTCTTTCCTAATTTTCTACATTAAAAAATCATCGTTTTATCTAGTGAACATTTTTTCCCGGTCCCTTGAAAAATACTCGATAAGTTGAATAAAATCAATATTAATTGGTTCCCTCGGTAATAGGAAGTTAAAGGAATAGTACCTTTGCCTTGGAATTGTATCATTATTCTTGTCTCAAATAAATTGCCGTGTCAACCTGAATTTTGTCTTTCTTAATTTTCTACATTAAAAAATCTTAGTTTTATCTAGTGAACATTTTTCCCGGTCCCTTGAAAAATACTCGATAAGTTGAATAAAAATCAATATTAATTGGTTCCCTCGGTAATTGGAAGTTAAAGGAATAGTATCTTCGCCTTGAATTGTATCATTTTTCTTGTCTCAAATAAATTGCCGTGTCATCCTGAGATAATCTTACTTTATAAATAATCTTTAAGATAATAAATTTAGTGATAATAAAAACTTATAGATAAAAAACTTGTTTATCATCGACGCAATGGTGGCGCTGCTTGCGAGTTAAATCTACAAATCTGCAAATAACTCTAAGGATATTCAAGAAATTATTTTCAGAAACCTTCCCAGTTCTATACTAAATAATTTCCCAAAATTTCATGGCGTTCCAATGAGTGGTTTGGTCAGGCATAAAGGACAGACAGACAGACACACACACACACATACATACATTTTTATATACAGTGGACCCTCGGTTTGCGAGCATAATCCGTTCCAGAGCCATGCTCGTACTCCAAAACGCTCGTAGTGCGAAACTAATTTCTTATTTTTAATAATTGAAACTCGGGCAATTCTTCTTGCTACGAACAATTGCACAGTTTCCCATATTTTACATATTTCCCGAATCTGATCTGAAGGGAGGGATCCCAGTGAATTTTCATCCATCACGATTACGGGCAACCATCACGAGTTGCTCGTAATGCGAAATTTCACTCGTAATCCGAGGTAAAATTTTTCAAAAAATTTTGCTCGTACTGCGAAAAGCTCGTACTCCAAGGTGCTCGTAAACCGAGGGTCCACTGTATATAAAGATAAAATATTGTTATATGCGTTTAAATATATTTTTTGAAAACATTTATTAAATTTTAAATAAGATATTTTCTTTAAATATATTAATATTCAAATGCCAAGTTTTTTACAACGTCATTGGAATATTATATTACTAAATCCTCCAATTAAATATTGAATTTAGTATACTTGGAACACATTTCAGAATTTTTACAATTTATAAATGTAATTTCACTTAGATACCGCGAGAGGCGATGCTTGCGAGTGAAAGTAGAAAATTTGCAAATAAAATTGCAAAGAAAATTTATTTCAAATCTAATTCAAACCAGAAACCTTCCCAGTAATATAGTAAAAACCTTCCTAAAGTTTAAAGGCGATTGGATAATCTTACCTTTTTAAAAAACATTCATCGTGTAAACAAACTGCGTGTTAAATTATTAACCAATCAAATTCATTTATCATCGCGACCAGTGCTGCGCCAAGCGGTGAAAGGCTGGAACTAACGATTTTTGTATTACATTTTTTTAAAAAGCACATTAACCTTTTTAGTTTTTTGAATAGCCTATATGTTAAACGAAATCTTTAGCTACCTACATGTGCAATTTCATAATGATTGATTCCGTTGATTTTGCGCAACGCGATAAAAAAACATTGATTTTGGATTTCATTTTTATAGATATATAAAGGATGGAAGGATATAAAATATTTTACGAACAAACAAACCATTCTTTCTACTGAATAGATTTTTAAAAAGATATATATAAATAAAAATATCTAGAGATATACTACATGATCTTAGCCAAAAGGCCGAGAAACGATATCCTTGTTATTATATATAAAAATGAAATGCGAAATCGATGTTTGTTATCGCATCACGCAAAATCTACTGACTCAATCATTATGGAATTTCGCATGTAGGTAGCTGAAGATTTCGTTTAACATATAGGCTATTCAAAAAACTGAAAAAGTTAATGTGCTTTTTTTTAAAATAAAAAACCAAAAAGCGTTAGTTCCAGTCTTTTACCGCTAGGGCGCAGCACTGGTCGCGACGATAAATGAATTTGATTTTTTTAAAGCATCGGTGGTTCAGTGGTAGAATGCTCGCCTGCCACGCGGGCGGCCAGGGTTCGATTCCCGGCCGATGCATTTTTTTTTAACAATTTTTAAAACTTATTTATATTATATCTTCTATATTAATAAAATGCAAATTTCATAAGTGTTGTTCACTAAAAACTTTCGTTACAATGCATCAATTTCGTATATTAATAAAATGCAAATTTCATAAGTGGGGTTCGCTAAAAACTTTCGTTACAATGCATCAATTTTGACCAAATTTTCAACATTTATGTAAAACGAGATGGAGCAGGTTTTGCTTAACATCAAAATATTTTTCCTAACTTTAACATGCGTAACTTCGCTGTTACCGATTAAATACAAAAAAAATCAACAGAGTTAATTTTATTTATATATAATAAACAAAAAAATTCAGCAATTCATTCAACTCAATCTAAAAAAATATTCAAAACAAGCAATTTTAAGATAACACCATATGTAAAAAATTCGGCCAAGAAAACAACAACGATATTACATCTTTCTCACATATTCACACACAATCTTGATTAATAATTAAAACTAATCTTTAACATTGTTTATTATACTTCATAATATATAATATTCGTTAGGCAAACTTTCACTCGGATAAAACCCGGGCGAAGCCGGGTACACATCCGCTAGTATTTTATATATAGAGATGACCTGGCTTGTGATTTTTTTCTGCTCGAGTGAATGTTTCGCTGGTAGAATTTTGTTCCTGCCTACTAAAAATTTTTATCTGGCTCCCGCCCGTGGACTGCTTAAGTGAATATTCCCCTAAAGAATTTTGTTTATGTCACTCAAGCATGATACAGCAATATTGTCATTATCATTTCTGACTAAAAAAATATTGTTGCTCAGTACTTGGTTAATTATAATTTTTCTTGGTTAAAGTGCGACAGAAAAAAACTTCCAGATTTAAATCTCTGTACTGTTCAAATTTCAGCGAGATTAGTTACATATTGAAGGCGTGCATAGCCGACAAACATATATTATATGTTCCCGGCTTCGCCCGATTTTTCTCCGAATAAAAGTTTGCCTAACAAACATTTGTTAAAACGATTCTAGCAAACATCCAATCCCTACTGATTCTATACTTGTCTATACTCTTGTTAATTTGAAATATTTCCCGGTCCCTTGAAAAATACTCGATAAGTTGGAAAATGAATCAGTATTATTTGGTCCACCTCGGTAATTTGAAGTTGAATGAATAGTATATTGCCACAAACGAATATTTCTAAATAGCTTTATTTAGCGAATGTACCCGGCTTCGCCCGGTTTTTTATCTGAGTAAAGTTTGCCTAACGAACATTTGTTAAAACGATTCTAGAAAACATCCAATCCACCTATATATTGATTTATAAACGTATATAAATATAAATATTGTTATATGCGTTTAAATATATTTTTGAAACACATAATTTTTTGAAAACATTTATTATATTTTAAATAAGACTAGCAAATTTAAAGCGCAAAAAATGTTTGTTTGTTTGTTCCCTAACTCCTCTCTTAATATTTTCTTTTATACGACAATATTTCGCATACATATTACATTTAGTCCCGGAATTATTCAGGTAACTTCAAAATTATATTTAAACTTTTAAAAATAACGCAGTTAGCAAAAATACGCATTTAGCTCGACGTTAAGCTCGACGTTAGCGACACGCTCGGCCATTGATTGAAATAAAACGAAATAATTTGCTATATAAATATTCGTAATTTAAATTTGTTAGTTAAATTTTTAAATTAATTCGTAATTTAAATATAATAATTAAATATAATTATTTGATTTTAAAATAAAATATTTGATAATATTCATTACATAATTTACACTTTAAATACTTTTCATACTTGCCTTCTCTTTTCTAATTTTTATAGTCTAAATATTTAAATGCGTACTTTTCATTTTAGTAAATCATTTTACACTTTAATAATCATTTTTAACTTTTATTTTTTCTTTTTCAAACTACTTTTGCAACACTTTTATTACAAATAAATGTGTTCATTTTAGCACCGTTTTAAGATTGTTAAGGTCATTTTTCATATTTTTTTATATCTATTTTATACGCCAATATTTAATTACGCCAGAAATTGCTATTTTAATATTGCTTATATTAAATATGCCTATGCGTATTTTTTATTTTATTAAATATTAATTTTTACAAACATATATTTATATTCTTTATTCGATATTTAGTTAATATTCAAAATAGACGCTCAAAATAAAATAGAATAAAATTTCAATATATATCGAATATTGTAATTTTAAACTTATTGATCTCTCTTTATGACACATTGTTATATTTATAGTGTATATAGTGTTATATTATAGTGTAACGTTTTTTTTGCATTTTTACACTATACATTTTTACACTATACTATAAAATGTTGATATTATGCCGTGAGAGTACAACTGAGAGTACACACTAAATAAAATAGTAAGAATAATTTAATTATATAATATAATTATAAATGCAATATATTAAAATATTTGAATGTTATCAAAAAGGTGCTTTTTAAATTAAATTAAAAGGACCTTAACAAAACTAAAACAGTACTCTAAAAATAATGTTATTTCCAATTAAGGTTTTTCAATAACGAAAACATATTGATGTTAGAGTTTCAAAGAAAATGAAAATGTTGTTAAAGTAAAAAATTAAATTGTGCTGTCTTATATTATTGTTTTTTATTGTTGTCTCTTATAAATGTCTTAAAGTTGCAAAACCTAAATATATAAAGAAAAAAGAATGACCGTTTCTCTTTATTATATTATTTAATATATACCTCAATTGTTTTTGACTTATAACTTTATATTCGATAGTGTCGTTTTTGTTTGTGTGATTTTCTTCATAAATGTTATTATGTCTGTAAGAAGGCAGGATTGTATGTGCTTTAATTTATTTTATTAGAGCGGGTTGTCTAGAGTGGTCGCTATAGACAGGATGGTCTGTATAGACAGGTGGATGTTTCACACCACAGCATGGATAACAGGGTTGTCTAGAGTGGCCGCTATAGACAGTTGGTTCTGTATAGACAGGTGTATGTGAGTGGCCGCTATAGACAGGGTGGTTTGTATAGACAGATGTAGTATCACAGGCGATAACAGGTTGTCTGAGTGGCCGCTATAGACAGGGTGGTTGTATAGACAGGTATGTATCACACAGCTGATAACAGGGTAGCCTAAGGTGACCGCTATTGACAGGGTGGTCTGTATAGACAGGTGATGTAACACACTGATAACAGGGTTGCCTAAGGTGACCGCTATAGACAGGGTGGTCTGTATTGACAGGTGATGTATCACACAGCTGATAAACAGGGTTGTCTAGAGTGGCCGCTATAGACAGGTGTATGTATCACACAGCTGATAACAGGGTTGTCTAGAGGGGGGCAGGAAGGTCACGTGTTCGCCGGCGGCAGCCAATGGGCGCGTATTCTATCCGTGAACGGTGACGGTGAGCTTCAGAATAAGGCAAATAATATAAGTAGATTACATGATGACCAAACTGGTGCGTTGGATTGTGTCTACATGTTTGGCTGTTACACTATAATTATATTACATAATGGCCAAACTGGCGAGTTGGATTGTGTAATCATGTTTGATTGTTACACTATAATTATATTACATAATGGTCAAACTGGCGAGTTGGATTGTGTCTACATGTTTGGCTGTTACACTCTAACTACTGTATATTACATAATGGTCAAACTGGCGAGCTGGATTGTGTAAACATGTTTGGTTGTTACACTATAACTATATTACACTAGCCGAATGACCCGGGCAACGCCCGTGTTTTACCCGATTGAATGTTTTCATTCAAATACTATTTGTTACAATTATAAATTGGCGCCTTAATATAAATTGGCGTGATCTTAGCCAACCAATACGAGGGCGCCATTCCAAAAAAAAAGCAAACGGTGACACACATGAAAAATGAATGACGGATTAAGAACGCATGACGCTCGTAACTGTATAGTCTAATAATGACCAAACTGGCGAGTTGGATTGTGTCTACATGTTTGGTTGTTACACTATAACTATATTACATAAAGGCCAAACTGGCGAGTTGGATTGTGTACATGTTTGGTTGTTACACTATATTTATATTACATGATGGCCAAACTGGTGCGTTGGATTGTGTCTACATGTTTGGTTGTTACACTATAATTATATTACATAATGGCCAAACTGGCGAGTTGGATTGTGTCTACATGTTTGGCTGTTACACTATAACTATTTTACATAATGGCCAAACTGGCGAGCTGGATTGTGTCTACAAGTTTGGCTGTTACACTATAACTATATTACATAATGGCCAAACTGGCGAGCTGGATTGTGTCTACAAGTTTGGCTGTTACACTATAACTATATTACACAATGGCCAAACTGGCGAGCTGGATTGTGTCTACATGTTTGGCTGTTACACTATATTACATATGGATATCAAATATATATTTAAATATATAAACATATTTATATATTTATCGACTATAAATATAATGAACCCAGTTTCCTGTAGATATAAATGATTTAATATTTTATTGTAAAAAAAAATATATTTATAAAATATATCAATGAAAATATATGAAAAAATAATGCATCATAACAGATTTATTATATATTTGTACAATCTTCACATATTTTATAACTTCGTCTCGTTCAATGCTTTTTAAAATATATGTAAAATTAAATAATAAACTAACTACGCCTTGATTCACTGAAAAAATTCTTTCAACCCTTTAAATTTCGACGGAATTTTTAAAAATGGAATTAAAAATAAATTTGTTCCGAGCAATAAGGAATGGGAACTTAGAGGAAGTGAAGAAGTTATTAGAAGAAGGTGTAGAGGTAAATGTAGAGTTTGACTCAGAAGAGATGTCAGAATACAATCATGAAGTAATGGAAGATGGTTGGAGTGGGTTCTTATAGATTGTGATACCCCACTTCATCTGGCTACAAAGATGAAAAATTTTGACATGTTCAGATTCTTAGTAGACAATGGAGCAAATATAAATGCAAGTAATGCAAATGGCAAAACGGTTTTATATAATTCTATATACTATGAACATTTTGAAATATTCTATAACTTGATTGATTTAGGGGCAGATTATAATGCAGAGCTACGTTGCGGTGGTACTCCATTAATGCTTGCTTCAGGTAAATATAATACACGCTTTATGAAGGAATTGCTTAAAAGGGGAGTTGATGTAGAGGCCAAAGATATAAGGGCGCACAGCAATCTACTTCACACTCAGGGCAAATTTTGAAAATTTCAGAATATTATATGACGCGGGAGCCGACATCAACATTTGTCCTAAATTTTGAACCATTGTTAGGTGAGGCATGTATAGAACAGGCCCAAGAGGTTGTGGAATTCTTGATTAAACTAGGTGTAGATATAAATCAAAAAGGTCCACATGGCAACACTCCTCTAGCGAATACATCGGAAAATGATAGTAAAGAAATTGCTAAGTTATTAATAATGGCAGGTGCCATAATAGATTCCAGAAATGAAGATGAAGGTACCCCCCTGCATAGAGCAGCTTGGCAAATCGAATGAAAACATTGTAGAGACTCTTATTGAAGCTGGAGCTGATGCGAACCTGAGAAATGAAAATGGAGAAACACCTTTAATTACAGCTGCAAGATGTGTGTAGTATTAATTTTAGACAATAACTTTTATAATAAGATATGAGGACCCTAGAATTATTATTGAGAAATACTGGTGATATAGATTTAGAGATATTTTTAAGAAATAGGATGGTTAGAAATAATATTCTTATTTGTAGGCCAATCATAGAAGCAATGATAAAGTATTTCGTCATTCAGCATCCAACAATAAACAAGCCAGAAGATATTCGCTTGCAAAAGGATTTGTCTGACTGGTGGAATGACTGCCAGAGTCAGGTACAACTGATGCAAAATCAAATTTTAGGTAAAAGTGATATTTCTCTATACAGGTTCTTGACAGAAACTGATCAACACAAAGTAATGGGATTTCTGTCTAATGACGCCACAGGTCTACGACAAGCCATAGAGATGAACTTGTCTTTATACAATGATACTTTCCCTATTTACGCTGAGTTTATCAAAGAAAGTTTCAATAAAAGTGTTGAATGTGCAATTTCACTTTGCAAATGCTTCTCAACTGCTGAGAAACTTGATTTTACAAAGGCGAATAAATTATTTATGTTGAAGATTGTGAAGCAACTACATTTCTGGAATTGGGTACAGTACCTTCCTACTGACATCGTCACAGAGAGGACGAATGATTAGGTGAAAAACGACTTTTATCAAGTTCTCTGATATTATTGTATATATATAAATTTAATAAATCAATCTTGTATTAATATAAAAAATAGTCTCATATTGATTTAAATCTATTTGAAAATGTTAAATTAATATTGAATGATTTTTTATTGGTTCAGCAGGTTAATACTTAATAGATTCCTCACTTATGTTTTTTCTGCATTCATAACTAATTTGATTCATCCGAGAGAGTTTCCATATTTTCAATTACACACAAGAACAAATATGATAATAATTTTAACAATTATACCTCGCAAATTATTGTTATATTTCTTTTCTTGAATTCTTGTTAAAGTTCTTCACTTATGTAACTCCTGCCAAAGATTCCTGTCCGTGAATAAATCTTACAAATGATGTCATATAGTAGCAGCGTTATTGAATAAATATAATAAGTATAACCTATCAAAAAAAATATCAATTGAAAATATTTTGAAACTAATGTTAACATTGCTAATATATATATATACAGTTGAACCTGTCTATAGCGCCCCCTCTTGGGACTCACCAAAATAGGGTGCTATAGATAGGGGGTGCTATAGACAGGTCACTTTTAATGTAAATCGCATCGTACTACGTATTTAAAATCGGGCGCTTTTAGAGGAGGCGCTATAGACAGGTTTGACTATGTATATATATATATATTTTTTTTTTTTCAATTTAAGATTATATGTTTTTGACTAATTTCAATCAAACATGATGCAGCATTTCCCCAATATAGAGGTATTCACGTTCTTGTGAATTTTTGTTAATGCATTATTATAACAATACTAGAATAATGGCCAGTTCTACAAACAGGTGTAAACGACAGCCAGTCCTGAGCCTGTTTAAAGTCTTACTTTATTAAAGCTAAAAATAAAGTTCAGAAAGTCTATATATTTCACAAATGTATTTTAAATTTACTAAATGTGAATTAATGGGAGAAACTGTTCTTCACGATATAATGTTTAACACATAATTATTTTTTTCTATTCTCCGAATATATATATGAATATATATATTAAAAATAAAAAGCTATATCCTGACCAGGAGCAAATGTGCTTTTAAGAAGGCAGAGCGCCATCTGGTAGAACAGAAATCAACTAAACAAGGAACAGGTTAAATCAATGTTTAGTTGATTTTTGTTCTACCAGATGGCGCTTTGCCTTCTGAAAAGCATATGTGCTCCTGTTCAGGATATCCCTTTCTTATTTTTAATATATTTATATTCGGAGAATAGAAGAAAAAAATTACGTGTTAAACATTATATCGTGGAGAACAGTTTCTCCCATTAATTCAAATTTGGTGAATTTAAAATACATTTGTGAAATATATAGACTTTTCTGTACTTTATTTTTAACTTTAATAAAGTAAGACTTTAAACAGGGTCTGGACTGGCTGTCGTTCTACAACTGTGTGTAGAACTGGCCAATATTCTAGTATTGTTATAATAATGCATTAACAAAAATTCACAAGAACGTGAAGGGGAAATGCTGCATCATGTTTGTTTGAAATTAGTCAAAAACATATCATCTTATATTGAAATATATACATAAAACCCCGCTTATACGATACCCTGGATATAGGCGAACCTTCCCCTTAAAACGAACCCACGGCGATTCCCTATTCCAGTTTCCATTGAAAATAACCATCGTTATAACGAACTTTTGTATGATTTTTAAAATAAAGAACTACCCAATGACGAACCTATTTTCAGTCCCAAAATGATAAAAATTTATTAAAAATACAAGGCTTATAACGAACTTATAATTGAGATTTAATTTTTTTTTTAAACAACAAAATTTTGAGCATGTTTCTAGCTCACGGATCGCGATTTCAAAACAAAAAATTAATATTTTTGCTATATGTTGTATAAATTTTACACATTATACTTTTATTAATAGAATATCTTTGCATTCGACAATTTTGAAATAGAAGACAAATACAAATCGCTTCCAAAATAAAGAAAAAAATAAAGAATGGCGTTCTGAAAAAATAGTGGCAGCATGCCCTTTTAGAAGCGTTCTATATCAAGTTTAAACTTGGCTATATAATAATTTCAAATAATTTTAAAAGCCAGAAATGGTTTGAATAACAGGTTAAAATACAAAATTTAATATAAACTTCAGAAGAATATGTGGAAACTGGAATTGAAAGAAGAAGGAAAAAAAAACTACCCCCAAGTTCCCCGTGTCTCATGAGCCACAAACAAATCGACTTATAAATTCTCAAAAACTACCACTACAGTTCTATTTTTAGAATGGAATTCTTGTTAGGTATATGACTCATTCAGGGTTCGCAAATATTCCCCCTGGCCGGCCGTTTTACCACCGATTTTGTGTTTGTAAATTGGCGTTTTTTTATTCGCAATTTTACCGATCGCGCTATCGCATCAACATGTTTCGTGTCCGATTTTTCTGAATTGGATACTTTTGATTCATCCTCAATTGATTCAGAATACACGGAGCTTTATTCCTTTGATGGAAATAACGATATTTTAAGACAATTCTGATTTTCAAATTTTAATTTTCACTTTCAAACAACAAGGTATTAGAGACATTTTTTCAAATAAATTTAGTATTATTTGAGAAAGATGTTCTAAAATACTCTTATACATTTTAAATATATTATTAATAATGTTTTGTCTAGGGGATTTGGATTAATTTTTAATTAATACATAGGTTTATATATATAAACATGTATGCTAATGATAAGAATAACCTATTATAAAATGACTTCTTTTGATATTCAGCATTACTGTAAAGAAATAGGTCAATTTGGGAATTAAAACAAAGTGACCATTATTAAGTGGCTGCCTTTTCCTGTTTGTATGGCTGTTTTTTAATTATACGGTCTAAAAATTTAGTAAAAGTTGGAAAAAAATGGACAAACCGTGGCTATAGTGAACCAAAATCTCTGTCCCATTGGGGTTCACTATAGAGGGGTTTTACTGAATATATATATACATTTTAACCTTTATATAGCGCCCCCTCTAAATAGCGACTTCTTCTCTATAGCGCCCGATTTTAAATACGTAGTACGATGCGATTTACATTAAAAGTGACCTGTCTAAAGCACACCCTCTCTATAGCACCCCATTTTGGTGAGTCAAAAGAGAGGGAGCTATAGACAGGTTTAACTGTATCTATAAAAATGAAATCCAAAATCGATGTTTGTTTTCGCGTTGCGCAAAATCTACAGAATCAATCATTATGGAATTTCGCATGTAGGTGGCTGAAGATTTCGTTTAACATATAGCCTATTCAAAAAAAACTAAAAAGGTTAATGTGTTTTTTTTTTATAAAAAAACCTAAAAGTGTTAGTTCCAGCCTTTTACCGCTTGGCGCCGCACTGGTCGCGTCGATAAATGAATTTGATTGGTTAAGAATTTTAAATGTAATTTGTTTACACAATGAATGTTTTTAAAAGCAAAGATTATCCAATCGCCGTGAAACTTTAGGAAGTTATTTACTATACTACTGGGAGGTTTATGGTTTGATATTGATTTGAAATAAATATTCGTTGCAATTTTATTAGCAAATTTTCTACTCTTACTCGCAAACAGCGCCTCTCGCGGCATCTTGTGAAATTACATATATAAATTGTAAAAATGCTAAAATGTGTTCCAAGTATAAAAAATTTAATATTTAATTTGAGAATTTAGTAATATAATATCAATGACGTTGTAAAAACTTGGCATTTCAATTGTTGAAAAAATAGGAAGGAGAAGGCCGGGAATCGGCTTTAAAGATAGAAAGTTTTATTAAGTTGCTCTAATTTTACATAAAGTTAAAGTACACACACAGCTTGCTTTACATACTCCACTACTACAATGGTAGAAATAATTTATATACATAGCGGTCAATTGGTCAAAAAACAAATAAAAGAAGAGTAGAATGTTGAAATTGATTATTCCAACACCCCCCTCAATTTCTACATTCCCAATCCAGCAACATGTTTATCATACAAGACTCTTGGCAGACCTTTAGTAAGGATGTCGGCAACATTTTCCTGGGTTGGTATGTGAACGACCTCGATAAGACCATCGCTGCAAATGCTTCTAATATAATGCCATTTGATGTCAATGTGTTTAGTTCTGGCATGATGGACTGGATTTCTCGCCAGCTGTTGAGCGCCCTGGTTATCAGTCTTTAAAACCGTAGGTTCATTCAATAATTCACCAAATCCCATCTCATCCAACAGCGCTCTAAGATAGACTGCCTCCTTTCCCGCTTCACAAAGTGCTATGTACTCAGATTCCGTGCTCGAAAGGGCGACAGTCTGCTGCTTCTTCGATTCCCAAGCTATTGGACCTCCTGCTAAGAAGAAAACAAGTCCCGTTTGAGATTTTCTATCCGCGAGGTTTCCACCCCAATCAGCGTCGACACAACCATAAAGGGTCTCATTAGTTTTCTCGTAAGTTATTTTCAAACATAAAGTGCCCTTTAGATAGCGGAGGACACGCTTGGCCGCATTCCAGTGCTGTCTCCTAGGATCATTGCTGAACTGTCCCAAAGCACTAACCGCATAGGCTATATCAGGCCTTGTCGACACTGAAAGATATATTAACGATCCAATCAGTGATTGTATTCTACCTTTTTTACTGGCTCATTCTCACCCTCTATAGATGAAATCTTTGTTAACTTGGAGTTCGAGTCCATGGGTGTAGAAATCGGCTTGGCTTCCTTCATTCTATATTTCGCCAGAAGTTCTTCAATATATTTCTCTTGATCTATGGATATTGAGCCATCCTTTTCCGTTTGTATTCTTATACCCAAACAATAATTTATCTTTCCAAGATCTTTTATTTTGAATATCTTCTTCATACTTTCTTTAAAGGATATCAACGTGTCTTTTCTTTCAGCTGCAATTATCAAATCATCAACATAGATTGCCACCAGAAGAATGCCTTCATGATGTTTGATGTAGACACAGTTGTCAGATTGAATTTGCTTCAGTCCCAAATATTTTAATTCAGTGTCAAGCTTTTCATGCCAAACTATTCCAGCTTGTTTTAACCCATAAATGGCCTTCTTGAGTCGACATACCTTCTCTGGATATTTTCTTGATACAAAGTTCTCTGGCTGTGCCATATAAACTTCTTCCTTAATTTCTCCGTTCAAGTAAGCAGATTGAACATCAATTTGGTGGACTATCAAGTTGTATTCTACAGCCAAAGCGAAAAATACTCTAATTGTACTTTGGCGCACTACTGGAGCAAATGTTTCTTCGTAGTCGATTCCGTACTGCTGTGAAAACCCCTTTGCTACAAGACGAGCCTTATGGCGCTCAAGAGAACCATCACTACTGTACTTTCTCCTGAATACCCATTTGCTTCCAATTACGTTTTGGCCCTTAGGGGGATCAACCAGTTCCCAAGTTTTGTTTTTCAATCAATGAATCACACCATCCTTCATTGCTTCCTCCAAAAAAATAATCTTTTCCAGACAGCGCTTCCTCTGCGTCTTTTGGATCTGGGTACTTCACTTCTGAAAATTCTTGCGTGGATAAATTTGCCGTAGGATATTCCTTTCTGGTCGGCCAGGTTTTCCCGTTCTAATATACCTTGGTCTTCCTCTTCCTCTCTGCGATATGACTTCCATTGTTTCTGATGGTTCGCCTAAAAACTCCGAATCAGTTCCGGGCAAAGTGTTTTCATCATCCTGAAGACTTTCCTCCTCCAATGATATATCTACCTTTTTTCTGTGGTATAGCTTCAATTTGCACCACGTCATTCCTTAAGGTAGAATTTTCAGATTCAAGGAAACGTACATCTCGACTTTTTATCATCATGCCTGTTCCAGGCTTCCATAATCTGTACGCCTTTGATTCGGGAGAATAGCCAACCAGTCGGTATTGTCCCGCTTGGAAACGTCCCGCTCCAAACTTTGTGTCTGAGAAGCGATATTTTTATAAAGAGATGATCTGGCTTTGTGTCTTCTGCTCGAATGAATGTTTTTCTGTTAGAATTTTGTTCCTGCATACTAAAAATGAATGGCTTCACCCGCGTCTCTGCTTTTTGGAATTTTTCCGGTTATTATTTTGCATCTGATAAACAAATATGATACAGCAATATTGTCATAATCATTTTCTGACTAAAAAAAAAAACAACTATATTTGCCCAGAACCTGTCAATTTTAATTTTTCTTGGCTAAAAATGCGAAAAAATTTCTTCCATATTTTTTTCTATGTCCTGTTAAAACACGTTTTACATGTACATTAGTTCAGCTGATATTACCACCCATCTTCACCGCTAGAGGCGCTGCTTGCGAGCGAAAGCAAATTTGGCAAATTTGCAAATAACTCGAAGAATATTCGCGATAGAGACCTGAAATATTCAATATTAGTTTTTTCCAGATTCTACTATACATAATGCTAAAATTTCAGTCATATTAGTTACGTATTTTACGTATATTACGTAAGCATTCCATTTACAAAAGCAATCGATGACAGAATTGATGACTCTGATACTTGTATATTTAACTAGCCGAATGACCCGGGCAACGCCGGGTTTTACCCGATTAAATGTTTTTATTCAAATACTATTCATTACAATTATAAATTGGAGCCGTGGATGTCACTCTTGTGATACGTCCCTCTCCAAACCTTACATGTACATTAGGTCAGCTGGGATTACCCCCATTCTCACCGCTAGATGCGCGAGCGAAAGAGCAAATTTGCATATAACACGACGGATATTCGGAATAGAGACCTCAAATTTTCACTAAGAGTTTTTTCGATTCTACTTTATATACTGTTAAAATTTCAGTCAGATTAGTTACGTATTGTGGACGTGTATAGTTGACAAACATACATACATACGCTGACGATTATTGATTGTTGATAACTCTGATAACTGTATATTTTAATAATCCAAATTGTGACTTATCCTTGGATTTGATCTTATTACCTTGTGTTTATAATCTACTAGCCAAATGACCCGGGCAACGCCCGGGTTTTACCCGATTAAATGCTTTTATTCAAATACTATTCGTTACAATTATAAATTGGAGCCGTGGATGTCCTCTTGTGATATGTCCCGCTCCAAACTTTACATGTACATTAGGTCAGCTGGTATTATCCCCCATTTTCACCGCTAGAGGCGCGAGCGAAAGAGCAAATTTGCAAATAACACGACGGATATTCGGATAGAGACCTGAAATTTTTCACTAATAGTTTTTTCAGATTCTACTTTATATACTGTTAAAATTTCAGTCAGATTAGTTACGTATTATGGACGTGTATGGACAAACATACATACATACATACATACGCTGACTTTTATATATAGGGATAATAATATAAATGAGTTTTAAAAAATTGTAAAAATAATGCATCGGCCGGGAATCGAACCCGGGCCGCCCGCGTGGCAGGCGAGCATTCTACCACTGAACCACCGATGCTTATAAAAAATGGCCATATTTGGGTATTTATTCCATTCACAAAAGCAAACGGTGACAGAATTATTGATTGTTGATGACTCTGATAACTGTATTATACTAGCCGAATGACCCGGGCAACACCCGGGGTTTACCCGATTAAATGCTTTTTTCAAATACTATTCGTTACAATTATAAATTGGCGCCGTGGATGTCATTCTTGTATAATATATAATTGAGTTTTAAAAATATTTTAAAAAGCATCGCCGGGAATCGAACCCGGGCCGCCTGCGTAGCAGGCGAGCATCCTATCACTGAACCACCGATGGTTATTAAAAATGGCCATATTTGGGTATTTATTGCATTCACAAAAGCAAACGGTGACAGAATTGATTAAGAAAGAATTGAATATTACGCTGATAACTGTATATTTTAATTACATGATGGCCAAACAGGCGAGTTGGATTGTGTAAACATGTTTGGCTGTTACACTATAATTATATTACATAATGGTCAAGCTGGCGAGTTGGATTGTGTCTACATGTTTGGCTGTTACACTATAACTATATTACATAATGGCCAACTGGCGAGTTGGATTGTGTCTACATGTTTGGCTCTTACACTATAACTATATTACATAATGGCCAAACTGGCGAGTTGGATTGTGTCTACATGTTTGGCTTTACACTATAATTATATTACATAATGGCCAAACTGGCGAGTTGGATTGTGTCTACATGTTTGTCTGTTACACTATAACTATATTACATAATGGCCAAACTGGCGATTGGATTGTCTACATGTTTGGCTGTTACACTATAATTATATTACATAATGGTCAAACTGGCGAGTTGGATTGTGTCTACATGTTTGGCTGTTACACTATAACTATATTACATAATGGCCAAACTGGTGAGTTGTATTGTGTCTACATGTTTGGTTGTTACACTATAATATATTACATAATAGCCATACTGGCGAGTTGGATTGTGTCCACATGTTTGGTTGTTACACTATAATTATATTACACTAGAAGAAAGGCCCGGGCAACGCCCAGGTTACCCGAGTGCAAATATATTTTAAAAACGTTGTCTTGGGTGGTCGCTATAGACAGGGTGGTCTGTATAGACAGGTGTATGTATCACACAGCCGATAACAGGGTTGTCTTGGTGGCCGCTATAGACAGGTGTATGTATCACACAGCTGATAACAGGGTTATCTAGAATGGCCGCTATATACAGGGTGGTCTGTATAGACAGGTGGATGTATCACACAGCTGATAATAGGGTTGCCTAAGTGGCCGCTATAGACAGGGTGGTCTGTATAGACAGGTGAATGTATCACACAGCTGATAACAGGGTTGTCTAGGGTGGTCGCTATAGACAGGGTGGTCTGTATAGACAGGTGGATGTATCACACAGCTGATAACAGGGTTGTCTAGGGTGACCGCTATAGACAGGGTGATCTGTATAGACAGGTGTATGCATCACACAGCTGTGTATAGACAGGTGGATGTAACACCTATAGACAGGGTGGTCTGTATAGACAGGTGGATGTATAACACAACTGATAACAGGGTTGTCTAGAGTGGTCGCTATAGACAGGGTGGTCTGTATAGACAGGTGTATGCATCACACAGCTGATAACAGGGTTGTCTAGGGTGGTCGCTATAGACAGTGGATGTATCACACAGCTGATAACAGGGTGGTCTAGGGTGACCGCTATAGACAGGGTGGTCTGTATAGACAGGTGTATGCATCACACAGCTGATAACAGGGTAGTCTAGGGTGGTCGCTATAGACAGGGTGGCTGTATAGACAGGTGGATTGTATCACACAGCTGATAACAGGGTTGTCTAGGGTGGTCGCTATAGACAGGGTGGTCTGTATAGACAGTGGATGTATCACACAGCTGATAACAGGGTTGTCTAGGGTGGTCGCTATAGACAGGGTGGTCTGTATAGACAGGTGGATGTATCACACAGTTGATAGCAGGTTGTCTAGGGTGGTCGCTATAGACAGGGTGGTCTGTATAGACAGGTGGATGTATCACACAGCTGATAACAGGGTTGTCTAGAGTGGTCGCTATAGGCAGGGTGGTCTGTTCAGACAGTGTATGCATCACACAGCTGATAACAGGGTTGCCTAGGGTGACCACTAAGACAGGGTGGTCTGTATAGACAGGTGGATGTAACACCTATAGACAGGGTGTCTGTATAGACGGGTGGATGTATCACACAGCTGATAACAGGGTTGTCTAGAGTGGTCGCTATAGACAGGGTGGTCTGTATAGACAGGTGTATGCATCACACAGCTGATAACAGGGTTGTCTAGGGTGGTCGCTATAGACAGGGTGGTCTGTATAGACAGGTGGATGTATCACACAGCTGATAACAGGGTTTCTAGGGTGACCGCTATAGACAGGGTGGTCTGTATAGACAGGTGTATGCATCACACAGCTGTGTATAGACAGGTGGATGTAACACCTATAGACAGGGTGGTCTGTATAGACAGGTGGATGTATCACACAGCTGATAACAGGGTTGTCTAGGGTGGTCGCTATAGACAGGGTGGTCTGTATAGACAGGTGTATGCATCAAACAGCTGATAACAGAGTTGTCTAGGGTGGTCGCTATAGACAGGGTGGTCTGTATAGACAGGTGGATGTATCACACAGCTGATAACAGGGTTGTCTAGGGTGACCGCTATAGACAGGGTGGTCTGTATAGACAGGTGTATGCATCACACAGCTGATAACAGGGTTGTCTAGGGTGGTCGCTATAGACAGGTGGTCTGTATAGACAGGTGGATGTATCACACAGCTGATAACAGGGTTGTCTAGAGTGGTCGCTATAGGACGGGGGGTCTGTATAGACAGGTGTATGCATCACACAGCTGATAACAGGGTTGTCTATGGTGGTCGCTATAGACAGGGTGGTCAGTATAGACAGGTGGATGTATCACACAGCTGATAACAGGGTTGTCTAGGGTGGTCGCTATAGGACAGGGTGGTCTGTATAGACAGGTGGATGTATCACACAGCTGATAACAGGTTGTCTAGGAGAGTCGCTATAGACAGGGTGGGTCTGTATAGACAGGTGGATGTATCACACAGCTGATAACAGGGTTGTCTAGAGTGGTCGCTATAGACAGGGTGGTCTGTTTAGACAGGTGTATGCATCACACAGCTGATAACAGGGTTGCCTAGGGTGACCGCTATAGACAGGGTGGTCTGTATAGACAGGTGGATTAAACACACAGCTGATAACAGGGTTGTCTAGAGGGGGGGCGGGCAAGGAGGTCACGTGTTTGCTGGCGGCCAATGGCGCGCGATCTATCCGTAAGCTTCAGACAGACAGACAGACAGAATAAGGCAAATATATAAGTAGATAATGGCCATACTGGCGAGTTGGATTGTGTCTACATGTTTGGTTGTTACACTATAATTAACTACTTATATATTTGCCTTATTCTGTCTGTCTGTCTGTCTGTCTGAAGCTCACGGATAGAATGCGCGCCCATTGGCCGCCAGCAAACACGTGACCTCCCTGCCCGCCCCCCTCTAGACAACCCTGTTATCAGTTGTGTGTTACATCCACCTGTCTATACAGACCACCATGTCTATAGCGGTCACCCTAGGCAACCCTGTTATCAGCTGTGTGATGCATACACCTGTCTAAACAGACCACCCTGTCTATAGCGACCACTCTAGACAACCCTGTTATCAGCTGTGTGATACATCCACCTGTCTATACAGACCACCCTGTCTATAGCGACCACCCTAGACAACCCTGTTATCAGCTGGTGTGATACATCCACCTGTCTATACAGATCACCCTGTCTATAGCGACCACCCTAGAAAACCCTGTTATCAGCTGTGTGATACATCCACCTGTCTATACAGACCACCCTGTCTATAGCGACCACCCTAGACAACCCTGTTATCAGCTGTGTGATGCATACACCTGTCTATACAGACCACCCTGTCTATAGCGACCACTCTAGACAACCCTGTTATCAGCTGTGTGATACATCCACCTGTCTATACAGACCACCCTGTCTATAGCGACCACCCTAGACAACCCTGTTATCAGCTGTGTGATGCATACACCTGTCTATACAGACCACCCTGTCTATAGCGGTCACACTAGACAACCCTGTTATCAGCTGTGTGATACATCCACCTGTCTATACAGACCACCCTGTCTATAGCGACCACCCTAGACAACCCTGTTATCAGCTGTGTGATGAATACACCTGTCTATACAGACCACCCGTCTATAGCGACCACTCTAGACAACCCTGTTATCAGCTGTGTGATACATCCACCTGTCTATACAGACCACCCTGTCTATAGGTGTTACATCCACCTGTCTATACACAGCTGTGTGATGCATACACCTGTCTATACAGACACCCTGTCTATAGCGGTCACCCTAGACAACCCTGTATCAGCTGTGTGATACATCCACCTGTCTATACAGACCACCCTGTCTATAGCGACCACCCTAGACAACCCTGTTATCAGCTGTGTGATGCATACACCTGTCTATACAGACCACCCTGTCTATAGCGACCACCCTAGACAACCCTGTTATCAGCTGTGTGATGCATACACCTGTCTATACAGACCTCCCTGTCTATAGCGACCACTCTAGACAACCCTGTTATCAGTTGTGTGATACATCCACCTGTCTATACAGACCACCCTGTCTATAGGTGTTACATCCACCTGTCTATACACAGCTGTGTGATGCATAAACCTGTCTATACAGACCACCCTGTCTATAGCGACCACTCTAGACAACCTTATTATCAGCTGTGTGATACATCCACCTGTCTATACAAACCACCCTGTATATAGCGGCCATTCTAGATAACCCTGTTATCAGCTGTGTGATACATACACCTGTCTATAGCGGCCACCCAAGACAACCCTGTTATCGGCTGTGTGATACATACACCTGTCTATACAGACCACCCTGTCTATAGCGACCACCCAAGACAACGTTTTTAAAATATATTCGCACTCAGGTAAACCCTGGGCGTTGCCCGGGCCTTTCTTCTAGTATTACATAATGGCCAAACTGGCCTGTTGGATGTTTGGCTGTTATACTATAACTATATTACATAATGGTCAAACTGGCGAACTGGATTGTGTAAAAATGTTTGGTTGTTACACTATAACTATATTACATAACTAGCGAATGGGCCCGGGCAACGCCCGGGTTTTACCCGAGTGCGTATATATTTTAAAAACGTTTTAATTCAAATACTATTCGTTACAACTATAAATTGGCGCCGTGGATGTCTCTCTTGTGAAACGTCCCGCCCCAAACTGTGTGTGTCTTGATAATATAAAAATAAAAATGTGAATTTTCATAAAGATTTCATCATGTCGATTTTTTTTTTGCATTTCACCTACTAACTCGATAGAGATAATTACATTTGCAACATGAACTTAGGTATATTGACTAAATAGAAAACTGCATAGTAATAAAGATCATTTTTTAAAGGCACCATATCGTTTTTTTTTTTCAATAAAATCGAAACAAAAATTAACGATAAATAACGATAATTGCCTTAAAAAGAAATTGCCTTAAAAAAAAAACATTCGCGGTGATTTTGTCTTGCATTCGTTTATACAATTATTATATACGAATGACCCGGGGCAACGCCCGGGTTTTACCCGATTAAATGCTTTTATTCAAATACTATTCGTTACAATTATAAATTGGCGCCGTGGATGTCATTCTTGTATAATATATAAATGAGTTTTAAAAATTGTAAAAAAAAAAAAAATGCATCGGCCGGGAATCGAACCCGGGCCGCCGCGTGGCAGGCGAGCATTCTACCACTGAACCACCGATGGTTATGAAAAATCCCATCCGTGAGCTTTCAAACAGACAAACAGACAGAATAAGGCAAATATATAAGTAGATGACCAAACTGGCGAGTTGGATTGTGTCTACATGTTTGGTTGTTACACTATAACTATATTACATAATGGCCATACTGGCGAGTTGGATTGTGTCTACATGTTTGGTTGTTACACTATAATTATATTACATAATGGTCAAACTGGCGAGCTGGATTGTGTAAACATGTTTGGTTGTTACACTATAACTATATTACACTAGCCGAATGACCCGGGCAACGCCCGTGTTTTACCCGATTGAATGTTTTCATTCAAATACTATTTGTTACAATTATAAATTGGCGCCGTAATATAAATTGGCGTCGATCTTAGCCAACCAATACGAGGGGCGCCATTCCAAAAAAAAGAGCAAACGGTGACAGACATGAAAAATGAATGAAGGATTAAGAACGCATGACGCTCGTAACTGTATAGTCTAATAATGACCAAACTGGCGAGTTGGATTGTGTCTACATGTTTGGTTGTTACACTATAACTATATTACATATTGGCCAAACTGGCGAGTTGGATTCTGTAAACATGTTTGGTTGTTACACTATATTTATATTACATGATGGCCAAACTGGTGCGTTGGATTGTGTCTACATGTTTGGTTGTTACACTATAATTATATTACATAATGGCCAAACTGGCGAGTTGGATTGTGTCTACATGTTTGGCTGTTACACTATAACTATTTTACATAATGGCCAAACTGGCGAGCTGGATTGTGTCTACAAGTTTGGCTGTTACACTATAACTATATTACATAATGGCCAAACTGGCGAGCTGGATTGTGTCTACATGTTTGGCTGTTACACTATATTACATATGGATATCAAATATATATTTAAATATATTGAAACATATTATATATATTTATCGACTATAAATATATTAATGAACCCAGTTTCCTGTAGATATAAATGATTTAATATTTTATTGTAAAAAAAATATATATTTATAAAATATATCAATGAAAATATATGAAAAAATAATGCATCATAACAGATTTATTATATATTTGTACAATCTTCACATATTTTATAACTTCGTCTCGTTCAATGCTTTTAAAATATATGTAAAATTAAATAATAAAATAACTACGCCTTGATTCACTGAAAGCATTGAAAATTCTTTCAACCCTTTAAATTTCGACGGAATTTTTAAAATGGAATTAAAAATAAATTTGTTCCGAGCAATAAGGAATGGGAACTTAGAGGAAGTGAAGAAGTTATTAGAAGAAGGTGTAGAGGTAAATGTAGAGTTGGACTCAGAAGAGATGTCAGAATACAATCATGAAGTAATGGAAGATGGTTGGAGAGGGGTTCTTATAGATTGTGATACCCCACTTCATCTAGCTACAAAGATGAAAATTTTGACATGTTCAGATTCTTAGTAGACAATGGAGCAAATATAAATGCAAGTAATGCAAATGGCAAAACGGTTTTATATAATTCTATATACTATGAACATTTTGAAATATTCTATAACTTGATTGATTTAGGGGCAGATTATAATGCAGAGCTACGTTGCGGTGGTACTCTATTAATGCTTGCTTCAGGTAAATATAATACACGCTTTATGAAGGAATTGCTTAAAAGGGGAGTTGATGTAGAGGCCAAAGATTATATAGGGCGCACAGCAATCTACTTCACACTCAGGGCAAATTTTGAAAATTTCAGAATATTATATGACGCGGGAGCCGACATCAACATTTGTCCTAATTTATGGAACCATTGTTAGGAGAGGCATGTATAGAACAGGCCCCAAGAGGTTGTGGAATTCTTGATTAAACTAGGTGTAGATATAAATCAAAAAGGTCCACATGGCAACACTCCTCTAGCGAATACATCGGAAAATGATAGTAAAGAAATTGCTAAGTTATTAATAATGGCAGGTGCCATAATAGATTCCAGAAATAAAGAGGAAGATACCCCCCTGCATAGAGCAGCTTGGAAATCGAATGAAAACATTGTAGAGACTCTTATTGAAGCTGGAGCTGATGCGAACCTGAGAAATGAAAATGGAGAAACACCTTTAATACAGCTGCAAAGATGTGTGTAGTATTAATTTTAGACAATAACTTTTATAATAAAGATATGAGGACCCTAGAATTATTATTGAGAAATACTGGTGATATAGATTTAGAGATATTTTTAAGAAATGGGATGGTTAGAAATAATATTCTTATTTGTAGGCCAATCATAAAAGCAATGATAAAGTATTTCGTCATTCAGCATCCAACAATAAAACAAGCCAGAAGATATTCGCTTGCAAAAGGATTTGTCTGACTGGTGGAATGACTGCCAGAGTCAGGTACAACTGATGCAAAAATCAAATTTTACGGTAAAAGTGATATTTCTCTATACAGGTTCTTGACAGAAACTGATCAACACAAAGTAATGGGATTTCTGTCTAATGACGCCATAGGTCTACGACAAGCCATAGAGATGAACTTGTCTTTATACAATGATACTTTCCCTATTTACGCTGAGTTTATCAAAGAAAGTTTCAATAAAAGTGTTGGAATGTGCAATTTCACTTGCAAATGCTTCTCAACTGCTGAGAAACTTGATTTTACAAAGGCGAATAAATTATTATGTTGAAGATTGTGAAGCAACTACATTTCTGGAATTGGGTACAGTACCTTCCTACTGACATCGTCACAGAGAGGACGAATGATTAGGTGAAAAAACGACTTTTATCAAGTTCTCTGATATTATTGTATATATATAAATTTAATAAATTAATCTTGTATTAATATAAAAAATAGTCTCATATTGATTTAAATCTATTTGAAAATGTTAAAGTAATATTGAATGATTTTTATTGGTTCAGCAGGTTAATGCTTAATAGATTCCTCACTTATGTTTTTTCTGCATTCATAACTAATTTGATTCATCCGAGAGAGTTTCCATATTTTCAATTACACACAAGAACAAATATGATAATAATTTTAACAATTATACCTCGCAAATTATTGTTATATTTCTTTTCTTGAATTCTTGTTAAAGTTCTTCACTCTGTAACTCCTGCCAAAGATTCCTGTCCGTGAATAAATCTTACAAATGATGTCATATAGTAGCAGCGTTGTTAAATAAATATAATAAAAGTATAAAGACATTGTCGTCGGACTTCCACAGAGACGTCCAATGCTCTATCCCGTTCAGTCGGGTTGCCGGCTCCAACTTCAGGGTGCTTCGACCATCTAGCCTAGTCGCACTTTCACGGAGCACCCAGCTCCGTCTCGTCCAGTTGGATCGCCGCTGTAGTCCCTGACAGTCTGACACTGTCGCTGAAGGTCAGTCACGCTGTCGCACTGCAGCTCGCCAAGATCGTTGCTGTTCTCATGGAGTATTTCAGAAAGAATCCCAGGGGTTGAATTTTCGCTCTGTATATCACCTTGAGGGCATTCTCCTTTCGTCCGCTTGATTTTATACAAAACACTCGTGCCACAGCCGTTGTCGGAGGCGATCAGCTCACCCTCCTCCGCTACACAACCAGTCTGGATCATTTCCTGCTGTCGACACTCTTCGGACTTCTGGATCACGGAAGAATCTTCTAGCGTAGATTCTGGCAGTTCACTTACAACGTCTCCTGACGTGATGATCTTTGTTGTGATGGGCTTGTCGGGTTCTTCATCACCTGGGATCGTTTTTTGTCCCCTCAGACATTGAATACGTGAGCTATTGGTTGCTGTGATTGTTTTTGAAAAGCCATCAGGATTTTCTGGCGGTAGTACATTGAACTTAACTTCGCAAGACATGGGTGTGGCAGAACGTTTGACATTCCGATTATGCTCGAGTCGGCTCAATCGAGATTCCAATGGAGTAATCCCTTTAGTAGTCGATCTAACGGTTTCTCCGAGCACATCTAATTTCTGGCTTATCAGACTGAGCAATTTGTGATTTTTCGATTTCGGGGTCGGTTAGTTTTTTTCCATTTTTCTTTTTAAATTGGCGCAAAATAAAATCTTCAATTAAAATTAACTAAGCTGTACCCCACATCTGACACCAAATGTTACGACGCTTCTCAGCCGTCGATGTTTGCGTTCAAGGTTCTAAGAGAACAATGTGGATTCTTTAGGATACAGCTTAGTGCGGTATATTTATTGTAAGAGCTTAGATAAGTAACTATACAGTAGATGGACTTGCCTTCAATGCCGCTCCAGGTAGGTTCCTCCTCGTACTCCACTTGTTAATCCACACAGTCCCGGCGCCAACTTGCCGCGTCTGTCGTCACCACCGCCGTTCTCCTCGCTGCAGGTCCCGTTTTCCACCAGACAGACTTCTTCCCCCAGACTGCATGTTTTCTCGGCACATCACCAATCCCCGGCAGGCCGGCCAGCTGACTCGGTCTGATCCCTTCCCCACGGCGACGCCAGCTGGACTGCCTCTGTCTGCCACCTCCTCCCCTGGAATTTGTCAATCCACACTTCCTGGAAGGGCCCCTTCTTCTCTTGGCGTTCCCACTTCTTCCCTACTTACTTCTCTGCTGCATCGTTTCACTATATATACAGTTGAACCTGTCTATAGCGCCCCCTCATGGGACTCACCAAAAATAGGGTGGCTATAGATAGGGGGTTCTATAGACAGGTCACTTTTAATGTAAATCGCATCGTACTACGTATTTAAAAGCGGGGCGCTCTTTAGAGGAGGCGCTATAGACAGGTTTGACTATGTATATATATATATTTTTTTTTTTTCAATTTAAGATTATATGTTTTTGACTAATTTCAATCAAACATGATTCAGCATTTCCCCAATATAGAGGTATTCACGTTCTTGTGAATTTTTGTTAATGCATTATTATAACAATACTAGAATAATGGCCAGTTCTACAAACAGGTGTAGAACGACAGCCAGTCCTGAGCCTGTTTAAAGTCTTACTTTATTAAAGCTAAAAATAAAGTTCAGAAAGTCTATATATTTCACAAATGTATTTTAAATTTACTAAATGGGAGAAACTGTTCTTCACGATATAATGTTTAACACATAATTATTTTTTCTATTCTCCGAATATATATATGAATATATATTATTAAAAATAAAAAAGCTATATCCTGACCAGGAGCAAATGTGCTTTTAAGAAGGCAGAGCGCCATCTGGTAGAACAGAATTCAACTAAACAAGGAACAGGTTAAATCAATGTTTAGTTGATTTTTGTTCTACCAGATGGCGCTCTGCCTTCTGAAAAGCATATGTGCTCCTGTTCAGGATATCCCATTCTTATTTTTAATATATTTATATTCGGAGAATAGAAAAAAATAATTAAACATTATATCGTGGAGAACAGGTTTCTCCCATTATTCACAATTGGTGAATTTAAAATACATTTGTGAAATATATAGACTTTCTGAACTTTATTTTTAACTTTAATAAAGTAAGACTTTAAACAGGGTCTGGACTGGCTGTCGTTCTACACCTGTGTGTAGAACTGGCCAATATTCTAGTATTGTTATAATAATGCATTAACAAAATTCACAAGAACGTGAATACCTCTATACAGTAATCCCTCGTTATTACGAACTCGGATTATACGAACTCTCGGTTTGCGCGACCCGTTTATTTTCCCCCGTTAAATTTCAATGCTTTCCAAAGAGATTTTGCCGGTTAAGACGAAATATTCGGTTATGACGAAATACGAATTAAATTTAGACCCCAGCAGAACTAATCAATCGGTTTAAAACGAATTCTAATATGTTTTTAAAGGCGAGTTATAAGTAAAACAATAAACTATTAAAACAACAAAAACGCCGTTGATATCAAGTATTGGCTCTCTTTGTCTTTTGTGTAAACATTCGTCCTTTGTTTGTTATGATGACTCATTTTCTATGAAAACCATCCCCTTGGGGGTCGTTCCATGTACTCAATCAGTGGAAAATTTCGACTCTATTGTGCCAAATTTTCAAATTGCGAAATCCACATTATCAACCATTCTAAAAAGCAAAGAAAAAATAGATGCGGCTGTTGCCTCAGGGTCTTCGAGCTCTTCAAAACGACTTCGAAAAGCATCCATCAAGACGTGGAAGATGAGCTTTTTAAAATGGTTTATAAAAAGTAGACAAAATAATATTCCTGTATCCGGCGCACTTGTCAAAGAAAAGGCTAAAGAAATAAGTGTCTCATTGGGTGTGGAAAAAACAGCTGATTCGTTTTCACTTCCAGAAAACAATGCTTGATGAGCCTGAAGAATGGACCAAACTCCTTTCAGCTACAAACCCAGCTGAGACTTTGACTTTCCTGGAGTATGTTGCCCTGGATGAAGGGTTGGAAATTTGCGGTTCACCCGAATTAGAAGAAAAGAAGAAGAAGAAACAGAAGACGATGAGGCGAAAGAAAGAGATAATGATGCCTACTAGAAGGGAAGTAATCGCGGCCCTCGAAACCCTCCAGAAGCTGTCCAAAAACCTCTGCGGATATTGATGTTCATTTTGAAGATGACCTGGATAAAATAAAAAGGGAGTGTCTGAAACAGCGCCCAATCAAATACCACCAAAACACTATAACAGACTTTCTGAAGCCTGCAGAGAAAACCAGATATAGGATACTCTATGCATACTGCATATGCTGCATACACATAAACATTGTATGTACCAAGTATATTATGTAAGTTGTTTTCTTTTGTTGTTCTTTTTTATTTGTGTTTTAAAATAAACTTATATTCTCATGTTATTGCCTTACATTGTGATTATATTATCCATATTGTCTTTAAAATAAATACTTTATGTACATACATATACATAATTGTTGTTCCTTAAAATTATAAAATATTTTCATTAATATTGTTTTCAAATAAATTTTATTTGTTATTCCTCAGAAATGTAGTTTTCTTACTCATCAGTAGTACATAAGTACAACCCCCGGATACCACGAATTCAATTCGTCTAATACGAAATTCGGTTTTAATACGAATTCGGTATATATTCTTTTAAGACGAAAAGGGTATTTCGTTCTCCTCGTTGAGTTCGTCTTAACGAGGGATTACTGTATTGGGGAAATGCTGCATCATGTTTGTTTGAAATTAGTCAAAAACATATCATCTTATATTGAAATATATACAGTAAAACCCCGCTTATACGAACCCTGGATATAGCGAACCTTCCCCTAAACGAACCCACGGCGATTCCCAATTCCATTCCATTGAATAATACCATCGTTATAAAGAACTTTGTGATTTTTAAAATAACGAACCTACCCCTATGACGAACCTATTTTCAGTCCCAAAATGATAAAATTTATTAAAAATACAAGGCTTATACGAACTTATAATTGAGATTTAAATTTTTTTAAAACAACAAAATTTTGAGCATGTTTCAGCTCACGGATCGCGATTTCAAAACAAAAAAATTATATTTTTGCTATATGTTGTATAAATTTTACACATTATCCTTTTATTTAATAGAATATCTTTGCATTCGACAATTTTGAAATAGAAGACAAATACAAATCGCTTCCAAAATAAAGAAAAAAATAAAGAATGGCGTTCTGAAAAAATAGTGGCAGCATGCCCTTTTAGAAGCGTTCTATATCAAGTTTAAACTTGGCTAAATAATAATTTCAAATAATTTTAAAAGCCAGAAATGGTTTGAATACAGGTTAAAAAACAAAATTTAATATAAATGTCAGAAGAATATGTGGAAACTGGAATTGAAAGAAGAAGGGAAAAAAAAACAGTACTCCCAAGTTCCCCGTGTCCTCATGAGCCACAAACAAATCGACTTATAAATTCTCAAAAACTACCACTACAGTTCTATTTTTAGAATGGAATACTTGTTAGGTATATGACTCATTCAGGGTTCGCAAATATTCCCCTGGCCGGCCGTTTTACCACCGATTTTGCTGTTTGTAAATTTGGCGTTTTTTTATTCGCAATTTTACCGATCGCGCTATCGTATCAACATGTTTCGGGTCCGATTTTTCTGAATTGGATACTTTTGATTCATCCTCAATTGATTCAGAATACACGGAGCTTTATTCCTTTGATGGAAATAACGATATTTTAAGACAATTCTGATTTTCAAATTTTAATTTTCACTTTCAAACAACAAGGTATTAGAGACATTTTTTCAAATAAATTTAGTATTATTTGAGAAAGATGTTCTAAAATACTTTTATACCTTTTAAATATATTATTAATAATGTTTTGCCTAGGGGATTTGGCTTAATTTTTAATTAATACATAGGTTTATATATATAAACATGTATGCTAATGATAAGAATAACCTATTATAAAATGACTTCTTTCGATATTCAGCATTGCTGTAAAGAAATAGGTCAATTTAGGGAATTAAAACAAAGTGACCATTATTAAGTGGCTGCCTTTTCCTGTTTGTATGGCTGTTTTTTAATTATACGGTCTAAAAATTTAGTAAAAGTTGGAAAAAAAATGGCCAAACCGTGGCTATAGTGAACCAAAATCTCTGTCCCTTTGGGGTTCACTATAGAGGGGGTTTTACTGAATATATATATACATTTTAACCTTATATAGCGCCCCCTCTAAATAGCGACTTCTTCTCTATAGCGCCCGATTTTAAATACGTAGTACGATGCGATTTACATTAAAAGTGACCTGTCTAAAGCACCCCCTCTCTATAGCACCCCATTTTGGTGAGTCAAAAGAGAGGGAGCTATAGACAGGTTTAACTGTATCTATAAAATGAATCCAAAATCGATGTTTGTTTTCGCGTTGCGCAAAATCTACAGAATCAATCATTATGGAATTTCGCATGTAGGTGGCTGAAGATTTCGTTTAACATATAGCCAATTCAAAAAAAAAACTAAAAAGGTTAATGTGTTTTTTTTTTTTAATAAAAAAAACAAAAAGTGTTAATTCCAGCCTTTTAACCGCCGCACTGGTCGCGTCGATAAATGATTTTGATTGGTTAAGAATTTTAAATGTAGTTTGTTTACACAATGAATGTTTTTAAAAGCTAAGATTATCCAATCGCCGTGAAACTTTAGGAAGTTATTTACTATACTACTGGGAGGGTTTATGGCTTGATATTGATTTGAAATAAATATTCGTGCAATTTTTTAGCAAATTTTCTACTCTTACTCGCAAACAGCGCCTCTCGCGTCTCTTGTAAAATTTACATATATAAATTGTAAAAATGCTAAAATGTGTTCCAAGTATAATAAATTTAATATTTAATTTGAGAATTTAGTAATATAATATTAATGACGTTGTAAAAACTTGGCATTTCAATATTAATATATATTTAAAGAAAATATCTTATTTAAAATTTAATGAATGTTTTAAAAAAATTATGTGTTTCAAAAATATATTTTTTAATGCATATAACAATATTTATATACGTTTATAAATCTATATATAGGTGGAGTGGATTTTTCTAGAATCGTTTTAACCAATGTTCGTTAGGAAAACTTCGGGTAAAAACCGGGCAATTAATATTGATTTTATTCAACTTATCGAGTATTTTTCAAGGGACCTAGAAAAAATTTCAAATTATCGAGAGTATAGACAAGTATAGATTCAGTAGGGATTGGATGTTTGCTATAATCGTTTTAAACAAATGCTCGTTAGGCAAACTTTTACTCGGGTAAAAACTGGGCGAAGCTGGTAACATATATATATACATATATATACTAGCGGATGTGTACCCGGCTTCGCCCGGGTTTTATCCGAGTGAAAGTTTGCCTAACGAATATTATTGATAATAATATTCCGGAACACACAGAATATAATGATAATAATGATATATAATATAATATATATAAATATATAAATGAATATTTGTATGTTTGTATGTCCGGTATACAAATTCGCAGTAGTTCACTAATTCAAACAAAAATTTCCAAACATTGGTAAAAGAATACAGGGAAGACGATAGGCTATTTTAAAAAATATATAAATCAATTATTAAAACTATATATTTTTAGTCAGAAAATGATGATGACGATATTGCTGTATCATGTTTGATTATCAGATACAAAATTATATCGGGAAAAATTCCAAAAAGCAGAGACCACGGGTGAAACCAGTTCATTATTTTGTACGCAGGAACAAATTCAAACAGAAAATCATTCATTCGAGCAGAAAACAAAAGCCAGATCATCTTTCTATAAAAAATATGGCTTCTCAGACAAAGTTTGGAGCAGGACGTTTCACAAGAGTGACATCCACGGCGCCATTTATAATTGTAACGAATAGTATTTGAAAATCAAAATAATATAATTTTCAAATATCGTTGTGAAAATTTACATATTTATTTTTATACTAGCGGATGTACCCGGCTTCGCCCGAGGTTTTACCCGAGTAAAGGTTTGTCTAGCGAACATTTGTTAAAACAATTCTCTAAAAACTTATAAAAAAATATATATATATTTTGATAATTTGAAACTCGTAAATTTGAATCTTTCGATTAAGTGAACATTTTTCCCCCCGGTCCTTGTGTGCCGTGTCATCCTGAATTTTGTCTTTCCTAATTTTCTACATTAGAAAATCATAGTTTTATCTCGTGAACATTTTTCCCGGTCCCTTGAAAAATACTCGATAAGTTGAATAAAATCAATATTAATTGGTTCCCTCGGTAATTGGAAGTTAAAGGAATAGTATATTCGCCTTGGAATTGTATCATTATACTTGTCTCAAATAAATTGCCGTGTCATCCTGAGATAATCTTACTTTTGATAAATAATATTTAAGATAACAAACTTAGTGATAAGAAAACTTGTTATCATCGTCACAATGGGGGCGCTGCTTGCGAGTTAAATCTACAAATCTGCAAATAACTCTAAGGATATTCAAGATATTCATGAAATTATTTTTCAAAAACCTTCCCGGTGATATACCTAATAATATCCCAAAATTTCACGGCGATTGGATGTATGGTTTTTGAATCTATAGAGTACAGACAGACAGACATTCAATTTTATATATAGATAGATTTTAAAAACACAAAAAGTTTGGAGCGGGACGTTTCACAAAAGTGACATCCACGGTGCCAATTTATAATTGTAACGAATAGTATTTGAATAAAAACATTTAATTGGGTAAAACCCGGGCGTTGCCCGGGTCATTCGACTAGTATAAAATATATTTTTCGAGCAAACATAAATACAATTTATAAATGTAATTTCACTAGAAACCGCGAGAGGCGCTGCTTGCGAGTGAAAGTAGAAAATTTGCAAATAAAATTGCAAGGATATTTATTTCAAATCTAATTCAAACCAGAAACCTTCCCAGTAATATAGTAAAAACCTTCCTAAAGTTTAAAGGCGATTGGATAATCTTACCTTTTTCAAAACATTCATCGTGTAAACAAACTGCGTGTTAAATTATTAACCAATCAAATTCATTTATCATCGCGATCAGTGCTGCGCCAAGCGGTGAAAGGCTGGAACTAACGATTTTTGGTATTACATTTTTTTAAAAAGCACATTAACCTTTTTTAGTTTTTTGAATAGCCTATATGTTAAACGAAATCTTTAGCTGCCTACATGCGAAATTTCATAATGATTGATTCTGTAGATTTTGCGCAACGCGATAAAAAACATCGATTTTGGATTTCATTTTTATAGATATATATAAAGGAAGGAAGGATATAAAATATATTTTACGAACAAGCATAAAAGATAATAAAAGAAACTCATTGCGAAAGGTTGTAGTTTTATTTTTAAAATTTGTAACGCAATTTTTTCGTTTACTTCATATATATAAATAAAAATATCTAGAGATATACTACATTATCTTAGCTAAAAGGCCGAGAAACGATATTTTATATAGAGAGATAACCTGGCTTTGTGTGTCTTCTGCTCGAGTGAATGTTCCGCTGGTATATTTTGTTCCTGCCTACTAAAAATTATTATCTGGCTTCGCCCGTGATCTGCTTTATTGAATATTTCCCTAAAGATTTTGTTTATGTCCATCAAGCATGATACAGCAATATTGTCATAATCATTTCTGAATAAAAAATAATTGTTGCTCAGTACATGGTTAATTATAATTTTCTTGGTTAATAGTGCGACAAAAAAACTCTTCCAGATTTAACTCTCTGCACTGTTCATATTTCAGCGAAATTAGTCATATATTGATGGCTTGCATAGCCAACAAACACATATATATATATATCAAGGAAAAGGCACTCCTTATCGTGCAACTGAAAGTTGCTGATGGCTTGCGCCATCTATTGGAATAAATATCAACTATTCTCGTTTTTTTTTCACATATATATGTTCCTGGCTTCGCCCGGTTTTTACCCGAGTAAAAGTTTGCCTAACGAACATTTGTTAAAACGATTCTAGAAAAAAATCCAATCCACCTATATATAGATTTATAAACATACTAGCGGATGTACCCGGCTTCGCCCGGGTTTTACCCAAGTAAAGGTTTGTCCAACGAATCTCTCGATAAAGTGAACATTTTTTCCCGGTCCCTTGAAAAATACTTGATAAGTTGAATAAAATCAATATTAATTGGTTCCCTCGGTAATTGGAAGTTAAAGGAATAGTACCTTGCCTTGGAATTGTATCATTATTCTTGTCACAAATAAATTGCCGTGTCATCCTGAATTTTGTCTTTCCTAATTTTCTACATTACAAAATCATCGTATCATCATGATAATATTTAGAGCAGATTGTTGAATTATAAAAGATAAATTAGAATATTTATCTTGATTATTTTAAGGCGAAAAGTTATTTCAAAAATTTTAGTTGCTAGAAACCTTCCCAGTACTATTCTAAATAACTTCCCAAAGTTTCATGGCGTTCCAATGAGTGGTTTGGTCAGGCATAAAGGACACACACACCACACACACACACACGCACACATTCATTTTTATATATATAGATATCAAAAGTAATTTTCAAAACTAAAGAGGTGACTTGACATATTTCTGAAAACACACACACAGACAGATTCATTTTTATATATATAGATTAGCAGTAATTAAACGTAACAGTAAGAGAAAATGTTGATTTTAATATATTTTAATTTTTTCATATTTTAATATATGTAAATAGAGTCTCTTAGAAAGACCACCTAAAAACATGACTCAACTTGTTTCTCCTGTAGGTGGTCTCTCATTGAAGATTCTAATTGCTATTTAAGAATCTCTAATAGACCTTTAATAAGAGACTGCCTCTTGGAGAGACGGGTTAAGCTACGAAATGGATGTACCCGGCTTCGCCCGGGTTTTACCCGAGTAAAGGTTTCTCTAACGAACATTTGTTAAAACAATTCTCTATAAACTTATAAAAAAAAGATATATTTTGATAATTTGAAACTCGTAAATTTGAATCTCTCGATAAAGTGAACATTTTTTTCCCGGTCCCTGTGTGCCGTGTCATCCTGAATTTTGTCTTTCCTAATTTTCTACATTACAAAATCATCGTTTTATCTAGTGAACATTTTTTCCCGGTCCCTTGAAAAATACTCGATAAGTTGAATAAAATCAATATTAATTGGTTCCCTCGGTAATAGGAAGTTAAAGGAATAGTACCTTTGCCTTGGAATTGTATCATTATTCTTGTCTCAAATAAATTGCCGTGTCATCCTGAATTTTGTCTTTCTTAATTTTCTACATTAAAAAATCATCGTTTTATCTAGTGAACATTTTTTCCCGGTCCCTTGAAAAATACTCGATAAGTTGAATAAAATCAATATTAATTGGTTCCCTCGGTAATTGGAAGTTAAAGGAATAGTATCTTCGCCTTGAATTGTATCATTTTTCTTGTCTCTCAAATAAATTGCCGTGTCATCCTGCGATAATCTTACTTTTGATAAATAATCTTTAAGATAATAAATTTAGTGATAATCAAACTTATAGATAAAAAACTTGTTATCATCGTCGCAATGGTGGCGCTGCTTGCGAGTTAAATCTACAAATCTGCAAATAACTCTAAGGATATTCAAGATATTCAAGAAATTATTTTTCAGAAACCTTCCCAGTACTATACTAAATAATTTCCCAAAGTTTCATGGCGTTCCAATGAGTGGTTTGGTCAGGCATAAAGGACACACACATACATTCATTTTTATATATATAGAAGATAAAATATTGTTATATGCGTTTAAATATAATTTTGAAAACATTTATTAAATAAACATATAAAATATTGTTATATGCGTTTAAATATATTTTTTAAAACACATATTTTTTTATAAACATTTATTAAATTTTAAATAAGATATTTTCTTTAAATATTTATTAATATTCAAATGCCAAGTTTTTTACAACGTCATTGGAATATTATATTACTAAATCCTCCAATTAAATATTGAATTTAGTATACTTGGAACACATTTCAGAATTTTTACAATTTATAAATGTAATTTCACTTAGATACCGCGAGAGGCGATACTTGCGAGTGAAAGTAGAAAATTTGCAAATAAAATTGCAAAGAAAATTTTTTTCAAATCTAATTCAAACCAGAAACCTTCCCAGTAATATAGTAAAAACCTTCCTAAAGTTTAAAGGCGATTGGATAATCTTACCTTTTTAAAAAACATTCATCGTGTAAACAAACTGCGTGTTAAATTATTAACCAATCAAATTCATTTATCATCGCGACCAGTGCTGCGCCAAGCGGTGAAAGGCTGGAACTAACGATTTTTGGTATTACATTTTTTTAAAAAGCACATTAACCTTTTTTAGTTTTTTGAATAGCCTATATGTTAAACGAAATCTTTAGCTACCTACATGTGCAATTTCATAATGATTGATTCCGTAGATTTTGCGCAACGCGATAAAAAAACATTGATTTTGGATTTCATTTTTATAGATATATAAAGGATGGAAGGATATAAAATATTTTTTACGAACAAACATAACCATTCTTTCTACTGAATAGATTTTTAAAAAGATATATATAAATAAAAATATCTAGAGATATACTACATGATCTTAGCCAAAAGGCCGAGAAACGATATCCTTCCTTCCTTATATATATAAAAATGAAATGCGAAATCGATGTTTGTTATCGCATCACGCAAAATCTACTGACTCAATCATTATGGAATTTCGCATGTAGGTAGCTGAAGATTTCATTTAACATATAGGCTATTCAAAAAACTAAAAAAGTAAATGTGCTTTTTTTTAAAAATAAAAAACCAAAAAGCGTTAGTTCCAGTCTTTTACCGCCAGGGCGCAGCACTGGTCGCGACGATAAATGAATTTGATTTTTTTAAAGCATCGGTGGTTCAGTGGTAGAATGCTCGCCTGCCACACGGGCGGCCAGGGTTCGATTCCCGGCCGATGCATTTTTTTTTTAACAATTTTTAAAACTTATTTATATTATATCTTCTATATTAATAAAATGCAAATTTCATAAGTGTTGTTCACTAAAAACTTTCGTTACAATGCATCAATTTCGTATATTAATAAAATGCAAATTTCATAAGTGGGGTTCGCTAAAAACTTTCGTTACAATGCATCAATTTTGACCAAATTTTCAACATTTATGTAAAACGAGATGGAGCAGGTTTTGCTTAACATCAAAATATTTTTCCTAACTTTAACATGCGTAACTTCGCTGTTATCGATTAAATACAAAAAAATCAACAGAGTTAATTTTATTTATATATAAATACAAAAAAAATCAGCAATTCATTCAACTCAATCTAAAAAAATATTCAAAACAAGCAATTTTAAGATAACACCATATGTAAAAAATTCGGCCAAGAAAACAACAACGATATTACATCTTTCTCACATATTCACACACAATCTTGATTAATAATTAAAACTAATCTTTAACATTGTTTATTATACTTCATAATATATAATATTCGTTAGGCAAACTTTCACTCGGATAAAACCCGGGCGAAACCGGGTACACATCCGCTAGTATTTTATATATAGAGATGACCTGGCTTTGTATGTTTTCTGCTCGAGTGAATGTTTCGCTGGTAGATTTTGTTCCTGTCTACTAAAAATTTTATATGGCTCCGCCCGTGGACTGCTATAATGAATATTCCCCTAAAGAATTTTGTTTATGTCACTCAAGCATGATACAGCAATATTGTCATTATCATTTCTGACTAAAAAAAATATTGTTGCTCAGTACTTGGTTAATTATAATTTTTCTTGGTTAAAGTGCGACAGAAAAAACTTCCATATTTAACTCTCTGTCCTGTTCAAATTTCAGCGAGATTAGTAACATATTGAAGGCGTGCATAGCCGACAAACATACATACTGTATATATGATCCCGGCTTCGCCCGATTTTTACCCGAATAAAAGTTTGCCTAACAAACATTTGTTAAAACGACTCTAGCAAACATCCAATCCCTACTGATTCTATACTTGTCTATACTCTTGTTAATTTGAATATTTTCCCGGTCCCTTGAAAAATACTCGATAAGTTGAAAATAATCAGTATTATTTGGTCCACTCGGTAATTTGAAGTTGAATGAATAGTATATTGCCACAAACGAATATTTCTAAATAGCTTTATTTAGCGAATGTACCCGGCTTCGCCCGGTTTTTATCTGAGTAAAAGTTTGCCTAACGAACATTTGTTAAAACGATTCTAGAAAACATCCAATCCACCTATATATTGATTTATAAACGTATATAAATATAAATATTGTTATATGCGTTTAAATATATTTTTGAAACACACATAATTTTTTGAAAACATTTATTATATTTTAAATAAGATAATGTCACTTTTGTGAATTTGATAATTTTTTTCTCAATTAATTATATATATATTAATTTAAAAATTCATTTTTGTTATCATCATCATATGCAATGTAATTTTTTTATATAAACAAACGATAATAAACAACAACAATGTAATTTGCATCATCATTATTATAAAACAACAAAAAATTAAATTAACAATGTAAAAATATATTTTAACATTATATTTTAAAACATAAATTAAGAAAAAGGCATCTCCTTTTCGTGCAACTGAAAGTTGCTGATGGCTTGCGCCATCTATCGGAATAAATATCAACTATTCTCGTTGATTTTTAATTATTCCAGAATTGGCCAAATACCCATTCTAGATTAATCAAGAAAAGCTAACCACGGACGCGTTTCGGGCTGTGTTGGCCCTCATCAGCGTGGTGCAAGCTGTACCTCAACGAGAGAAAATATCTTCATTTACGGGCTACTAACCAAAAGTTATGATTTTTGAGCCCAAATTCGATGTCAGGTAGCAAGGGACCCTAGGATCTGGCGGCAGGAGATGTCTCGCAGGGGTGGTGGAAACGTTGGGCAAGCAGGGGAATAGCGCCAGTGTGCAGTGAGGCGGGTGCGTTGAATAGGCCAAGAATCAAGGAGAAGTGGCAGATGGAATTGGAGGCAGAAGGTCCTTGAAGCCTAGAACTTGAGGGCCCTAGACTTCAGGATGGGGCAGCTTGAGGCTCTCGCCTCGTGCTTGTCAGGAAGGCCCTGGGAGCAGCAGTTGGCACATTTGGAGGTGCGCTGGTCAGCAATGGATGGGCAGGTGCGGCCTTCATAGCCGTCTTCACCGCAGTGGAAGCACTTAGGAGCTCTGGTGCATTGGGCAGAGTTGTGGCCGAAGCCACAACAGCGGAAGCAGTCGCGGGCGCGGATGGACTCCTCGAAGTTGAGGATTACTCCATCCACCACGATCCTCCCGCGAACGCTCAGGGCTCTAAAGGTCTTGAGGTCCACCTCGATGAAGGAGGTGCAGGTCCCGTTTCTGGGTGCAGAACGGTGCGCCACGCGCACCACCTTGTCCCCAGGAAGCTTTCTAACAGCAGCGGTTTCCAGGAAGGTCTCCTCAATGGTGGAGTTGGATGTCTCCTCATCCACTTTGAAGAGGCAGATTCGCGGCAGGATCTCCTTCTGCTGGCGAACCTTCATTCCATCCAGCTTGTTGGCCAGGGAGGTTGTAACCTCAGGGATGGTATCAGGATTGCTGGAATGGAGGACCAGCTTCCCCTTGGTGCGCAGGGAGGCCCAAACGCCTTGGGGAAGAGTGTGAGCAGCGCGTACTGTTTTCAGCATCTCCCTTGGGTCAGCCTGTGGGTCATCTGAGATGACCACTGTGTGGGCCGCCGATTTTTCTCCATGGAGGATCACTTGGGCGGCCGCAGGCTTGGAGACGTGGGAAGGCACAGGTTTTGAAGGACCATTCAGGTTTGTCCTCTTTGCAGGCGGGTTGGGAGCTTCAGACTGCTTCATTTTGGTTGGAGCAGGAGCTGGCAAGGTGGAGGCAGGCTTCTTGGCAGGGAGAGCAGCAGGAGCAGGAGTGGCGGGCTTGATTGGGTCAGTCTGGGAGCTGGTTTCCATGCAGGAAGGAGCAGGGCAGGTTTGAGTGCCGCGGCAAGCAGTCTTGCGCTTGTTGGCCTCCTCAATTTCGTCCAACTCTGCGAAGGACTCGAGGGTGTCAGTGAGGTTCTCTACTTCGGTAGCGAGGGCCTTGATCATTTCAGTCCGCGAGGCGATGTAGCGGATCAGGTCCTCATGCAGGGATTTCAGGGCAGGATGGCCAATGGAGCTCAGAATGCTGCAGTTGCGTGAGATCACCATCTCATCTTCCCTCTCCAGGTCGGCGACGTTCACGATGGGCTTGTAGGCCTTCTTTTCTTCTTGGCAGGATTCATGTGTATAGACCAACCATTCGTACCTCAACTTATTTATTTATTTCATCTCAATTTACAGGTGTTACATTCGAGCACAGCTCACGAGTCACCTTGTCCAGATTATTTACACATGGCGAGTTGTAATGCTGGAGTGGCCCCCCGAACCTTACAGGAGGGCAGTTGTTGGGTGTTTGGCTGTCAGCTAGTCATTGGGTCCAGGTCGTCGGATTCGGTGGCTGAGGTCACCAACTGTAGGAATTCTTCTTTTTTGAGTTTGATTCCGTTGCAATTCCAGAAAACGATTTTTAAAGGTAATTTGCCTTTCATTGTAAGAAAGTTTTGATAATTTCTAATATCTTTTCGCACAGTTCCCTGGTGTCAGAATGAGTAGTTTTCTTTTTTGCAGTTTCAGCGTAACTTGCCATTTGTTTTTCAACAATTGCTTCTTCTGTTTTAGTGGAGCTTGCTTGAGGTATGGTGTTAGGGGAGTTTTGTCTGGGAGGCTTTAGCTGCTGTTGTTGTGGCTTCGGAAAATTTGGGCATCCGCGGTAATTGGCTGTGTGCGCCTCTCCGCAGTTAGCGCACTTTGGTGGGAGCTGTTTCGACTTTCTTGGACAATCCTTCGAATGGTGTTCTTCAGCACACTTGACGCATTTGGGCTTCAAAAAGCAGTTTAGCTGGCCATGCCCAAAACCCTGGCAGTTAAAGCATTGGGTCACTCGTTTTGTAGTCCTGAATGATTCCACGACTATTTTTTGGTAAAGTATTTCGGTTATTCCATAGATTCGTTTATTTTGTTCATTTTTCGGTAGCTCTACTAGGACTATATTCATCGGTATTTTGGTCGATTGTCTATGGAGTCTTTTGACAATGACCTCAGTGAAGCCCATTGAGACCAGTTCAATTACGACGTCTTCTTCTTTGAAGGCTGTTGATACCCCCTTCAATACCACTTTCAGTGGTTTTTCCTCCTGTAGTCTGTAGGAATATCCTCCATTATTTTTCTGTACATACTCCCTGATTTTTTTGAAGTCGCCTATGTTTTTCGATTTAATTATGTGCTTTTTGCCAGCAATCGTGACTTGGAATGGTTCCATGCACAAGTCTTTTAGCTCTTGGCAAAGAAGCTTCCAATCTGCTACATTTTCTGCAATAACAGGAGGAATTCTCGGTTTTTTCACGTTAGTGACTGTGGTCCATGGGCCATCGTTGTCGCTATTTTCGTCATCGTCTTGCGGTGGGTGAGCTGCGTTCATTTGTTGAGAAACTCCAGTGGCGGGACTTTGTTCGTCGATGTCCATTCTAGGCGTCTTCAGATTACGCTCGCTCCTAGTTGGCGATCTTGAGTCATCCGATTGGGAGCCGCGAATTCTCTTCTTTGATTGAACCGTTTCCTCAAGTTTATACTCGATTCCACATTTGTCTAGGATCTTCGTTATTAAGGAGGCTTCGATTATGCATAGTTTCTCGCCGGTTGGTCCGATCGTCGATTTAATTACAATCGGTGGCATATTATTTTTTGCCAAAACTAATTGTTTTCCTTTTCGTTCCAATAACCAATCGTACCTCAACGACCAAAAGAATTGGTCATTAAGGCATCCTGAAAAATCATGAAACGGGTAGTTAAGGCCAGAATTGCGTGAGTACGCTACACAATGTGAAAAAATAGTACAAATAAAACATTGTATTGGGATAAGGTGCATAAATTAAGAAAAAGGCATCTCCTTTTCGTGCAACTGAAAGTTGCTGATGGCTTGCGCCATCTATCGGAATAAATATCAACTATTCTCGTTGATTTTTAATTATTCCAGAATTGGCCAAATACCCCTTCTTGATTAATCAAGAAAAGCTAACGACGGACGCGTTTCGGGCTGTGTTGGCCCTCACGACCAATTCTTTTGGTCGTTGAGGTACAGCTTGCACCACGCTGATGAGGGCCAACACAGCCCGAAACGCGTCCGTGGTTAGCTTTTCTTGATTAATCAAGAATGGGTATTTGGGCAATTCTGGAATAATTAAAAATCAACGAGAATAGTTGATATTTATTCCGATAGATGGCGCAAGCCATCAGCAACTTTCAGTTGCACGAAAAGGAGATGCCTTTTTCTTAATTTATGCACCTTATCCCAGTACAATGTTTTATTTGTACTATTTTTTCACATTGTGTAGCGTACTCACGCAATTCTGGCCTTAACTACCCGTTTATGATTTTTCAGGATGCCTTAATGACCAATTCTTTTGGTCGTTGAGGTACATACTTACCTTATACTTACCAATACTTACCATACTTACCATACTTACCCCGGGTTCTCTGCCATGGCTCCCTCTAGGAAGAAGAAGAAGAATGCCGAGGAGCCCCTCGTAACCCAGGAGAAGAAGAATGCCGAGGAGCCCCTCGTAACCCTCGCCCTATTAGAGCTGGAGCATAGCCAGTTTATGGAGGACGTCGAGATAGCATTACGCTATCCTCATCCTATCTCCCAAGAATGCCTGTGCGAAATCATTACGAATATCACCAGCTCACGGAACGAGCAGATCAAGGCCCTCATTGCCGAGGTAGAGAACCTCTCTGGCACCCTCGCGTCCTTTAAGGAACTGGACGAAATCATGCCACAGACTGCCTGCCAAAGCTCCCAGACTGACCCCACCAAGCCTGCCACTCCTTCTCCTGCTGACAAGCCTGCCTACACCCTGCCTGCTCCTGTTGCAACCAAGAGGAAGCAGCTTGAGGCTCTCAACCCGCCCGCAAAAAGACCCAACCTAAAAGGTCCAAACAAACTTGCGTCATCCCGCGTTTCCAAGCCTGCGGCCGCCCAAGTGGTCCTCCATGGGGAAAGATCGGCGGCCCACACAGTGGTCGTCTCTGACGACCCACAGGCTGACCCCAGGGACATTTACAAGGCTGTCCGCGCTGCCCACCCCCTACCCCAAGGTGTTTGGGCCTCTCTGCGCACCAAGGGGAAGCTGGTCCTCCACTCCAGCAATCCCGACATCATCCCTGAGGTGACTACCTCCCTGGCCAGCAAGCTAACGGGAATGAAGGTCCGCCAGCAGAAGGAAATCCTGCCAAGAATCTGCCTCTTCAGAGTGGATGAGGAGACCTCCAATTCCACAATCGAGGAGACCTTCCTGGCAACCGCCGCTGTCAGCCAGCTCCCCGGGAACAAAGTGGTGCGCGTGGCGCACCGTTCTGCACTCAGAAACGGGACCTGCACCGCCTTCATCGAGGTGAACCTCAAGACCTTTGGAGCCCTGGGCAACCGCGGAAGAATCGTGGTTGACGGTGTGATCCTCAACTTCGAGGCGTCCATCCGCGCCCGCGTCTGCTTCCGCTGTTGTGGCTTCGGCCACAACTCCACCCACTGTTCCAGAGCTCCCAAGTGCTTCCACTGCGGTGAAGACGGCCATGAAGGCCGCTCCTGCCCAACCAGAGCTGACCAGCACACTTCCAAATGTGCCAACTGCTGCCAAAAAGGCCTTTCAGACAACCACGAGGCGAGAGCCTCAATCTGCCCCATCCTGAAGTCTAAGGCCCGCACGTTTTAGGCTTCAAGAAACCCCCCGCCTCCAACTCCTCCCGCCACCTTCCACTGGTTACTGGACCCCTGCCTCACTTCTCCCAGGCGCTGTTCCCCTGCTTTCCCAACGTTTCCACTTCCCTGCGAGTCTTCTCCTGCCGCTACATACCCCTATTCCTTGCCTCCTCACATCGCGCATGGGCTCAAAAATCATTACTTTTGGTTAGTAGCCCGTTAAACCACATATAAATCGTTGAGGTACAGCTTGCACCACGCTGATGAGGGCCAACACAGCCCGAAACGCGTCCGTGGTTAGCTTTTCTTGATTAATCAAGAATGGGTATTTGGCCAATTCTGGAATAATTAAAAATCAACGAGAATAGTTGATATTTATTCCGATAGATGGCACAAGCGATCAGCAACTTTCAGTTGCACGAAAAGGAGATGCCTTTTTCTTAATTTATGCACCTTATCCCAGTACAATGTTTTATTTGTACTATTTTTTCTCATTTTAAAACATGTAACACAAAAACGTTACAATATTTTCTTTAAATATATATTAATATTAAAATGCCAGGTTTTTTTTACGTTATTGGAATATATATTTCCAAATTATCAAATTAAATTGATTATACTTGGAACACATTTTAAGCATTGTTACAATTTATAAATATAATTTCACCAGACACCGCGAGAGGCGCTGCTTGCGAGTGAAAGTAGAAAATTTGCAAATAAAATTGCAAAGAATATTAATTTCAAATCAAATTCAAACCAGTAACCTTCCCAATAGTATAGTAAATAACTTCCTAAAGTTTCACGGCGATTGGATAATCTTACCTTTTAAAAACATTCATCGTGTAAACAAACTAACATTCATTATGTAAACAAACCACGTGTAAATTATTAACCAATCAAATTCATTTATCGTCGCGACCAGTTCTGCGCCCAAGCGGTAAAGGCTGGAAATAACGCTTTTTAGTTTTATATTTTAAAAAAAGCACATTAACCTTTTTAGTTTTTTCAATAGCCTATATGTTAAACGAAATCTTCAGGTACCTACATGCGAAATTTCATAATGATTTATTCTGTAAATTTTGCGCAACGCGATAACAAACATCGATTTTGGATTTCATTTTTATAGATATAAGAATATGTGACGAGGGTATCCTGTCGACTTATCTGTGATGAAGTATCCTGTCGACTCTCGCTATAGCTGTGATAACTGAGGGTCAAGCCTGTAGTAACCGAGAGGGACAGTCAGGGCGTGGAGAGTTTTCCAGTACCTCTCTGCACCTTGGAGGACCTTTAACAGTTCTCACAGAGTACAGGCAGTCGTGGTCGAGGCAGAGTGGAAAGCTTGGGAATGGCCACACACAAAAACCGAAGAGACACAGTTGTAGTGTGAAAGTTCTGTGAACAGATAGGAGTCAAGCTAAGAGCAAGATGGAGATAGAAGAGTTCTTACTGTTCTACATGGTCGATGAGGTGGACCTGGGTACAATCGACGAGGCTCACGCTGAGGTTGAAGTGACTATATTTTAGGCTAGGGCAGGGATCTTATATATATTTTCCGAGTGAGGAGGCATGCAGGAATTTGGACTTTGAACGGGTGCATAGGGCGTGGGGCGTCTGCGGTATTTTACACCCAATGACCTTGATGGAACAACCTGCCTAATTCCTCTTTAGGGTTTCTGGATTTCTCTCTCGATTTTAGACGTTTTTGAACTTCTTCTCAATCTTGCTTTAACTCAGCTCTCAATCTATTACATAGTTTTATTTATTCATCCTCGGTTTGTACAAAGTACATTACATATGGTTATGCAATGACACATGTCAATCATGTGTATAATTATTTATAGATGTGTTTCTATATACAACATGACAATCTTGTTATAAGTATTATACAATATAAGGTTGTTGGTTTAAATTACCATAGATGGGCCCCGGGAGTGAAAGGGTTTATTTGGGTTTAAACGGGTAAAGCCTCTCTAACACAGGTAAGTAATTGAAATTTCTTTTAATTAATTTAAACTGTGAGGTTAAAAAGGGCTATAACAAGATGTTTTGTTTGGATATATCTGAAAATTATATAAAAAACTTATGTTTAATTTAAAAGTTGTGATATTCATTATAAAAGAGAAATTTAGATAAAACCTTTGTTTGATAAAAAAAATAATGATGATAAAAAATCGACATTCTAAGAGATAATTGGCGGGCGTTGGAAAGGGTTAGGGGTTAAAGAATATGCAATTGTAATTATTACACATGCAACCAAATACTTAGATCCAGGTGCAAAGCGAGGATATAGACTTGAACATCTTCCTAGGCAATGTTTAACTTGTGATCCTGTATAAGGGTTGTAGTGCTTTGTCACAATTGTAGGGTTATTGGGTTGAAAAGTTGTTGAAGAGGAAGTTGTTCATTAATATGATTGTGAAAGGGGTGAAATAGAGCCATGCGATAAGTAGAATTGTTGTAGCGACAGTAGGTGATCTGACTTGACTTGAAATCAAAGGTTAATTGTGGTCCGCTAGAGTTAAAAAAAATTGAGAGTTGTGAACGCTTTGTGCATGCGTTGGTGATTGTGCTCTGCGGATGATTGAAATAAGCCTCTCAAACGTGTTCAAGCCAGAAGTTGGGATTTTTAAATCTGGGGAACTGTGTTCAAAGAGTTTGTTAAAATTACGAAATAAAAAAAATTGTCAAGCAGTACTGTCATTTTTCTACGTTGATGTGAAGCAATGGTTGGAGAGAGAGAGAGACAATTGACAATTGAACATGATTTATTGACATCTCGTCAATACACAAAGTGCACACACAATCCGCACAAATTAATGAATGAAAATGTCTAATTTACAAAGAAGATGATAATGATATATGATATATAAAATATATGTAATTATGTACAATGAATCCTTCTATTAGCTGCAGCTCTGATGGTGGTGAGCTGCTTGTAGAGGTGGCAGGCCTTATCCTCTACAAAGAATATCATCTTAGTGGTGAGGTCAGTCAGGCAAGCCGCCTGCTTGGGATTCAAGGCAGCGAGCAGCGCCTTCACAGGGCCTTTGTTAGTGATTGCCTGAATCACTTTTCCTCTCCCTACGCCCGCTGTTTCAATGTCCTTGAATATGGTGTCAGGGAGTCGCTCAAGGACTGGCTTCAGCTGCTCAAGAGCCAAGGATATTTTCTTCGGCGATTCTTCCTCCCGAGAACTTTCCCCCTGCACTCTGGGAACAGGAGGGAGGGGCAGGGTAGGAACAGCTAAATTAGTTTCGCTAACTTTGCTGGAGAAGGACATTTTTCCCGCTGGTGAATTTGCGACGCTTGTAGCAGGCGTTGGTTGGACGGGAGTGGACGCCGCGGGAGCCGAGATATTTTTGGAGGCTTGGCAAGTGCAGCTGGGGGAGTCACGGTAAGTGCTGCAGAGGATGGCGATTGAGTGGTAGGAGGAAGGTGCGCTAGGTCCTGCCTGGGTGTTTGTTGATGAGTGGGACGTTCCTCCCTGACTCTCTTGGGGCAGCTGGCTCGCCGATGTCCCTGGCGATGGCACATGCTGCATTTCACGCCGTGCGTGATGAAGGCAGGTGTTGTTTCTCCCTTGGACTTGATATCCACTTTTCCAGGGAGCTGGTGGAGCTTCATGCCATCATTCATGAGGATGAAGGCCTCTCTATTGCCTGTAGCCCAGGAGTAGCCCTCGCAGTTGACAATCTCGAAGGCCAGAGAGACGACCCTGCAGTATGGCCGCAGAGCTGCGACTAAATCCTCCTCCTTTACGGTGATAGGCAGGTTCCCGATGATTATTTTTTCTGCCCTTTTCCTATACGGGAACGCTCTGAGGATGGTGTCTTCGATTATAAGTCCTTCCTCGATCAGGCGCTCGGCCTTCTCCACACTGGACAGACTGGCCAGCATGTGGCCAGACATTCTCATGAGCTGGAAGACGGATCCCCTTCCCAGCATCTCTTCCAAGGCCCTCATGTAGCACAGGTGATCGAAATCCGAGCACCAATCAATAAAGCAGCCCTAATCGAAGGAAGCTGTTGCAGATCTGGCCTTGTTAATCTGCTGCTGCTGCCTGGTGTTTTTAATGGCTGCCACGGGGTCCCTGTTGATTACTCGTGGCTTCCCAGCTGACTTTGGAGCGCTGGATTCCGACTTCGCAACCTTGGTCGGCTGGCTTTTAGGAGGTGACGCCTTCCTTTTTTTCACTTGGATGAAGGGTGTAGTATCTTCATCCTTCTCCGCGGCCTCCAGTTGATCCGCCCAATTAACATTTTTCTCAATTGTTTCCGCAGCCTGATCTGCATCGCTGCCGTTCTTTGTAGACGAATTTACATAGCCGTCTACTTTTTTTTAAATTCATGCGATTTTCCGCTGAGAGAGAGAAGGAAGTCATAGTTGGAAGGCAGAGGCTAGCAGTCGCTGCCGAATTTGCATACATTTCATTTTTTTCCGCGGCTTGATTTTGCATCTCCGCCGTTTTTTATATTTGTATTAAGCAAATTCTTCACTTGCATTTCTGCCGTTTCCGCCGATTTCTCAAAATTAGCAGGGACATTTTGCACATGAACTAGATTTTCATGTTCGTCATTTTCTTGGCTATCAGCCAATACCCCAAAGGGATTAGCTAATTCGATAAAATCAATCTCCATCTCGAAAAACGCGGAGCTCGCGCACGGCCGAGAGAGAGAGAGAGAAATTGATAGTAGTGAAAAGTACACTGAAGTGGTTAGAGAAATAGATTGTTGTAAACGATTGCTGTGGATGCCCAATAGTTAATGATAGACATGATCATATTATATAAAGGTATAAAAACAAATATGAAATGAATAAAAATATAGAAATATCATTGTGGTTGAATAAGTTTAATTGGACAAAATCAAACATACAATATATAAAAGTAATAATAATAATGAAGAATTAAAGTGATTATCGACAACAAATAAATATTTTGTAATACTAAAATAATATTCTGAAAAATAAAAGTAAAATTGATTTTTTTAATGTTGGATCAAAAACTGGTGATTATATATACGAAAGGTAAAAAATAAAAAATAAAATATGTTATACAAAAAAGAATATAATTAAATATTGTTATAATGATTTCTTCTAAAGTATTTCTTCTAGAGAGAATTTATCAATGTGGTGTGTAGCTAGTTCATATCCCTTCGGTAAACATCGGTGTTTTTATGACTCTCTGTCTGGGAATTTGTGAAATTCTCGAGGAAATATAAATAGTTGATGTGAAACAAGTGTTACACATGACGATCATTCCGATAGCGGATATTTAGATGACAGCTTTGTGAGCAGGGAGAGAGGACGTTGTATAAACATGAAACGGGGTCGACTAAAGGGTAATTGCCGCTGTTTATCGTCGGGGATTCTATTACTGGGGTCAGTCATCTTCCGCGGGATATTTGCTAGGTTTGTTATTTACTTCTCTCTCTCTTTTTTTTTTTTTTTTTTTTGAGGTTGGCATATTTCTTGCCTATTCGAAAATACCGGGATTTAAATGCAAAAAGTGCTGTGAGGTTGTAGGCGGTATAATTCGGAATGGTTGCGTCTCTAAGATATCTGGAGTCAAATGATTGAATTCACTGAGATATACATCTTGAAACAATCGCTGTGGGTTTTGAACAAATCGGGGTTGTGAGATGTGATGTACAGAACATTCTCTGTGTAATATTTTAATTTATTGACATGTATGGTGTCACTGACTCTATTGAGGGGTTGATTGGGGCGATCTATTCGAACAACATTGGGTGAGATTATTTCAATTATTGTATATGGTCCAGTAAAATATGGTGCTAATTTACCTGTGTCGGGATGTCTATAATTTTTGACCACAACAAGATCATTCACTTCGAAATGTGGTGTTCTGTGCTACTTATCAAATGTTTCTTTATCTTTTTATGCTTATTTTGGGTACGAGAGCGTGCTATCTCTCGAGCTATAGTTACTTCGGGGTATGGGTTAAGATGAGTTCTTAGATCTGGGGGATAACATTGAACATTAAGTAGGTGGGTGGAAACTTGTGACAGAATGGGGTGTGTTATTATACGTCTGAGTGACGCGCTTAACTAGTTGAGTCCAGGAAGCTTTCGGATTTTCTAGATAAGCTAGTCTGAGCTTGCCTGTAATGGTGGCATTTGAGCGTTCTATTAAAACGTTTGCTTGTGGGTTATTGCTTGTGGTGAGTAGAGGTTGTATACCATGTGTTATTAGAAATTTACGGAATTTTTCTGAGGTAAAATCGGGCGCTCTGTCAGATAACAGACGTTTGGAAATCCTTGTTGTAGTACAGTTCTGAGGGTTTGAATGTACGTTTGGGTACTGGTGGACTTAGATGGAAAGGCCCAAGCATATCGCGTTAAATGATCCACTATTACGTGTAGATATGTTCGGAGTGTCAATATTGTTGGCGCGCTGTTGGAGCCTTTAATTTACATGTCACATTTTAATTTACTTGTTTTGGCTACATCATTTCTTATGGATCCAATTTTAACTTTTAACATCTTGTTTATTTTTAATAACTTTCATGTATAATTATTTTTACATAATTTTGTTTTCTATAATTATTTTACATACTTTTGTATCGTCAAATTTGCATACTTTTGTTTTTAGATTATTTAAGACAATAATCTTTAGTTAGAAAGTGCTTTGCCTCCAAACTTTTGGTTTGTGAATAAACGTGGAAAGACTGCTCGAATGTTTCTTCCCAGTACATCAGGTCACCAGCGCAACAATATTTAGAAAATCCAGCTATGGTATATATAGAGATTAAGTCGAATGGTTGTAGAGGTGGTGGGATTTGTCCGAGGGTACCATAGGGTTTCCCTTTGGGCCTTTTAATGATTTGGCAGGTGTGACACGACCTGAAAATTTTTTCTATAGATTTAGAGATACCTTTCAAGTAGTACTGGGTAATAATTATGCGGGTCATCTGAGAGATGCCTGGGTGGTTATATTCTTGGTGAACTTTGTTCATGAGAGTATGTTGCAGGGTTTCGGGAATTATTATTTTAGTTACACCTTTTCGGGTAATGGTATGTAAGCCGTTTGTATCAATGTTGAATGTGGATGATATATATATTGGTTGATGTTGTTTAATAATATCAGCACTGATAAATCCTAGAAAGGGGTTTCGTGATAGTAAATCTGCTTTGTACTGTTGGCTGCCTATGAAGTAGTGGATTTCGTAATTATAGGTAGAGAGACTCAGGCTCCATCTAAAGAGTAGTCCTGACGTATTTTTTTTATAGTTTTCAGCTATTGCAAAGCTTGGTGATCTGTGTATATGGTAAATTTTATACCGGTTAGGTATATTCGGAATTTGTCTACACTTTCGACGATGGCGAGGCACTCGAGTTTGGAAACGGTGTAGTTTCTCTCATGTGCTCTAAGAGCGCGGCTGAAATATTGTATAGGATGGACTTTTTCGTCTGGATGTACCTGTTTGAGTATGCCTGCGATCCCTTGGGTGGATGCGTCGCAATAAAGGCGGCATGGCAAACCGACTTGATACAAGTGTAGTACTGGTTTATTGGTTAAACTCTCGTTGAGAGTGGTGAAAGCTTGTTGGCAGTTTTATGGTCTATTTGAAAGATGTAGTGTTCTCGTTGTTCGTAAGTGTTGTGTTTCGACGTTGTTGCGGACTTAGTAAAAATGTTATTCAATGATTTCAGATTATATGTATGGTGAAAGTGCGACTTTTGACGTAGACACGCTTTGAGGTGAGATGTGTCACAGGCGTGAAGGCGTCTTTGGCCTGAAAAGTGAGAAAAATTGTTGTGTTGCGCTGTGTGACACGAGTGAAGTGAATTGAAGGGAAAGGTGTCACGTGAAGTCGTTGTTTTTGGTACAGCATCTAACTTGTTTCAGCATGAATAACAAATTTACTAGTCATGGGTGGTGGTTGTACAAAACACATCGAGATATTTGGCTGTTAGTGGATGTGGCACGTTTAGTGGCGACGATATGGAGCTTGTGTGGTTGGAGATTGATTTGTTGCTAAAACGCGAGCTAATAGAAGGTGGCCAATTGGAGAAAGTGATGGGGGAGTGTGTTGAAGTTTGTTGAGAGAGATGTGTGGATGATTAATAATTATGCATGTAAAAGGAAAGGACGAGGGAGTGAAACTATTTTGAATTTTTAACTTGTTTTAGGGAAGGACAGTTACTTTTCTAGTTGTGATTTTGAAGATATTGTATCTTTCGATTTTTGCAATTTGAAAAAAAAAATGTGTTTCACCTATGTTTATTAAAATTTGAATATATTTTTTAAATCGTTGATTATGGTAGTGCGAAATTATCCTTTTAAAAGGGCAATGGCGTGATAGTGACTTATAATTTGAATGGGGCTTTTACATAAAATAGTGAACATAACAATGGTTTTTGAAAGGTTTTGAGTATTTGATTAAGAAATTTGTGTTTTAGTAAAAAATAAGATATTAAGAAAAACACAAATAAGTTTAGAATTATGATTCGAGTAATTAAAAAATAATTATTTTTTTAAATGTAAAATTGAAAGTAACGAATTAAAATTAATTGTTGCTTAAAATAAAGTAAAAATTAATAAATGAGTGTATAAAATATTTAAAATTTGAATTGAAATGATATAAAAATGGCAAAAATTGATTTAAAAAATGATATCAATGAAAATAAACATTAAATTTATGGAGAATCAAGTTATGAGTATGAGGAGAGAGTTACGTAGGTTTTTAAAAACTCACAGTTTTGATGATTTTTCAGTCAGGAGACTTGGTCTTTCGTTGTCGTCCTGCTGACGTGGAAGACGCCCCATATAGGGTGGTTGCGTTGTAAGGCCGAAGGTGGGGAACGTCTCGCCGATTATTTTACAGGATCTTCGGTTGTGTCGTTGGGGTGTTGACAGCTTGCTCCTGAAATATAGTCTCTTGTTGGGGGAGAGATTGTTCGGTCGTTTCGTTGGAATGGCAGGCTTGTTCCTTCATCTTTGCTCTTCCTCGCTTCTATCTGGACAGACTTCCTACCTTCTTCGTTGTGGTTATCCTGTCGACTTATCTGTAATGAGGGTATCCTGTCGACTTATCTGTGATGAAGTATCCTGTTGACTATCGTTATAGCTGTGAAACCGAGGGTCAAACCTGTAATAACCGAGAGGGACAGTCAGGGCGTGGAGAGTTTTCCAGTACCTCTCCGCACCTCTGCGTAGTGGAATGCTTTGGAATGTCCATACACAAAAAACGAAGAGACACAGTTGTAGTAGGAAAGTTCCGTGAACAGATAGGAGTCGAGCTAAGAGCAAGATGGAGATAGAAGAGTTCTTACTGTTCTACATGGTCGATGAGGTGGAACTGGGTACAACCGACGAAGGCTCACACGCTGATGGTGAAGTGACTATATTTTCAGCTAGGGCAGGGATCTTATATACAGGGTGTACCAGGTAAATTGGGACTAACTTTGACAGTCCATAAAACAAAAACTATTTGAGATTAAAAACTTGTTTTTTTTTTCATTACGTAGCCATATTCATGTAAAATGCAACAGTACATGTGTGCGCAGTGTAGTGATGAAGAGTGACCGAGAATTTGAAAATCGAGCTGCCATCATCGTTGCTCTGCGCGCCGGAAGGAGCCCCAAAGAGATAGTGGATTTTCTTAAGTTGCCCAAAACCACTATTTATCGTGTCAAGAAGCAGTTTGATGAGGCCGACAGTAACAAAGAGGGAATAGCTACAAGGAAAAAGCACTCGCGTCGATCGGACAGGGTAAGAGGCGAAGAATTTGTCAAAAATGTCAAGGAGAAGATTGATGGAAACCCTGGGAAGAGCATGAGGGCCATAGCCAAGGAAATGGACGTTGGCTCTATGACAATTGTCAGAACTATCCATGAGGACCTTGGTCTCAAGTCTTATGCCCTTCGGAAAGGTCAGTTTCTGACTGAGAATATGAAGAATAACAGAAAAGGAAAGGCTGCTGCCCTCCTCAACAACCTGAAACACGACTCTTTTGGCATGCTAAGGTTCTTCTCTGACGAAAAGAACTTTGACGTGGACCAAAAGGTAAATCCCAGGAATGATCGCTGGATCTGTAAAGACCCCTCAGAGATACCTGTCGTGATGCACACGAAATTTCCTGCCTCCGTAATGGTCCTTGGCGTTATCAGCAGTGAAGGTGATGTCATGCCTCCCCATTTCTTTGAGAAGGGCCTTAGGATGAACGCTGACACCTACATCAATGTTCTGGAGACCGTTGTGAAGCCTTGGATGGACATGGTGGCCGCAGGAAGGAAGTATGTCTTCCAACAGGACTCAGCTCCAGCCCATAAGGCAAAAAAGACACAATCGTGGCTGACACTTAACGTCCCTAGTCACTGGGGTCCTGATATTTGGCCCCCTAATTCTCCAGATTGCAATCCCCTCGACTACTATGTATGGGGCGTTGTTGAGAGAGATGTCAACAAAGCTCCTCATACCACCATCCAGTCTGTCAAGAAAGCAGTTCACACGGTGATGACCCAAATGGACAAGGTCATCGTCGCCAAGGCCTGTGCTTCATTCCGCACTCGCCTCGAGACTGTTGTAGCTAATAATGGAAACTACATTGAATAAATAAAAACTATATCCTTTTATCTACTACTGTGTCAAATTTCATTCGGATATTTTAATTTTTACTTGCAAAAAATTTCAGTTAAAATACCATTGTTGAAATTCCCAATTTACCTGGTACACCCTGTATATTTTCCAAATGAGGAGGCATGCGGGAATTTGGACTTTGAGCAGGTGCAAAAGGCGTGGGGCGTCTGCGGTATTCTACACCCAATGACCTTGATGGAATGACATGCCAAATTCCTCTTTAGGGTTGTTAGATTTTAGACGTTTTTGAACTTCTTCTCAATTTTGCTTTAACTCAGCTCTTAATCTATTACATAGTTTTATTTATTCATCCTCGGTTTGTACAAAGTACATTACACATGGTGATGTAATGACACATGTCAATCATGCGTATAATTATTTATAGATGTGTTTCTATATACAACATGACAATCATGTTATAAGTATTATACAATATAAGGTTGTTGGTTTATATTTCCATATATATATGTTTGTCGGCTATGCACGCCCTCAATATGTAACTAATCTCGCTGAAATTTGAACAGGACAGAGAGTTAAATCTGGAAGAGTATTTTGTCACACTTTTAACCAAGAAAAATTATAATTAACCAAGTACTAGGCAACAATATATTTTTAGTCAGAAATGATGATGACAATATGGCTGTATCATGCTTGATTGACATAAACAAAATTCTTTAGAGGAATATTCACTAAAGCAGACCACGGGCGAAGCCAGATAATAATTTTTAGTTAGCAGGAACAAAATTCTGCCAGCGAAACATTCACTCGAGCAGAAGACACACGAAGCCGGGTCATCTCTATATATAAAATATCGTTTCTCAACCTTTTGGCTAAAATCATGTAATATATCTCTAGATATTTTTATTTATATATATCTTTTTAAAATCTATTCAGTAGAGAGAGTGGATATGTTAACTCGAAAAATATATTTTATATATTATATAAATATATAATGTAACGAATATTATTATCATAATATACTGTGTGTTCCGGAATATTATTATCAATAATATTCGTTAGGCAAACTTTCACTCAGATAAAACCCGGGCGAAGCCGGGTACACATCCGCTAATATATATATAAATACATTTCCAAAATATTAATTGTTATTCCATTTAGCATATATGGTAATTATATTTATATGAAAGAATTCAATTTTGAATTATTATGAAATATTTCTAGAAGACTCGCAGATTTTAAATTCAATGAAGATTAAGAAAAAGGCATCTCCTTATCGTGAAACTGAAAGTTGCTGATGACTTGCGCCATCTATCGGAATAAAAATCAACTATTCGTTGATTTTTAATTATTCCAGAATTGGCCGAAATGCCTGAATGACCAGTTTTTTTTTTGGTCGTTGAGGTACAGCCTACACCACGCTGACGAGGGCCAACAGCCCGAAACGCGTACGTGGTTAGATTTTCTTGATTAATCAATAATGGTATTTGGCCAATTCTGGAATTATTAAAAAATCAACGAATAGTTGATATTTATTCCGATAGATGGCGCAAGTCATCAGCAACTTTCAGTTGCACGATTACGAGATTCCTTTTTCTTAATTTATGAACTTTATCCCAGTACAATGTCACATTTGTACTATTTTTTCAATAGAGATTGTCAATGAAATTACGTAAGTTCAGATATTTTTGGTATATATGTGAATTAGTTGATATTTTTTCTATTCCAAATTTATATTATAAAGAAAACATTTTTGAAATACTTTAATAGATATTGATGAATTTTGTAATGGTTTCCACGCAATTAGACATCTTCAAATATATAAGGTTGTCACAAATATTTGTACACATATTATGATATTGATTTATATTTTGCAAGTGTTTACAAACTTTTGGAACAACCTTGTAATTCTGAACTTGGCCTACCTGCTGATTGGCCATCCTTGATATAGAACATCAGAGATTAAATCAATTTTTTAGAGAACTTTGTTATAATTTTACCAAGGTTACCAATATTGCCAAGGTTGCCCCAAAAGTTCATAAACACTTGCAAAGTATAAAGCATAATAAATTCCGGCGTTGCTCTGCTCTCCAAGTTCCATCCTCTTTGAGCTGTCCTCGGTATTATTGACTTACTTTGATGTTGCAAATTATACTGTCGATTGTAAATAGTGATGTGTTTATCCTGTCAGATGACAGTAGTGTGGCATGATGGTTAGATGCAGTCGTTATGGCCACAATGAGTAGCTTCAGGCATAAATGGGATTGCACAAAAGAACTAGGCATGTTGAATATCACCTTAGAGAGCGGCAGTGGTTCTGTCGTGGAGGGTGTGTTCTATTCTAGAGCCGGTGGGAACTGGTGGTAATTCGACTATTTTTTCGGACCGACGGTATAATTGGAGACCTTTCTCCTATCTTGGCGCCGGCTGTCACACAATCTATACACATATAACAAAAAATAATAGATATATTTTGATAATTTGAAACTCGTAAATTTGAATCTCTCGATAAAGTGATCATTTTTTCCCGGTCCCTGTGTGCCGTGTCGTCCTGAATTTTGTCTTTCCTAATTTTCTACATTACAAAATCATCGTTTTATCTAGCGAACATTTTTTCCCGGTCCCTTGAAAAATACTCGATAAGTTGAATAAAATCATGATCGTTTATGGAAGATGGATGAAGTTCCCGGAGGTCATCTTGGGCAAGCCCCCACGAGGCTTTTTTATTGTCTACTTGGCACAGCTATGTCACCAACTCTGCCCCCGCGCGCCAGGACCTCTTGACCCCTCTGATTGGTCGGTGGGGTACTTGGACTGTCCATCCGGCCGGCGGCCGGACGATTACATTCTCTCGACAGGGGGTGGGGCAGACCTAAGCCTATCTCCGTCGCAAGGTGGCGCTGCTTGCGAGTTGAAGCTACAAATCTGCAAATAACTCTAAGAATATTCAAGATATTCAAGAAATTATTTTCGAAAACCTTTCCGGGGATATACCTAATAATATCCCAAAATTTCACGGCGATTGGATGTATGGTTTTTGAATCTATAGAGTACACACAGACAGACAGACATTCATTTATATATATATATATAGATATAATATAAAAAAGAGATTTTCTGCGTGTGTGTGTGTGCGTGTGTGTGTGTGTGTGTGTGACAATTGACAATTGAAAATTATTTATTGTCTTCTAGACAATGTTACATCTCAAAGAGAAAGAGAGAAGAGAGGGGTATATACATTAGGTTAGCGCTTGCCGCGGTGACGTCTAGTCTTGGGAGCCAAGGCCCTCCTGAGCTCGGACAACCCGCTGAGGATCCTGGGATGGGAATCCCGAGCGCGCTCGATGGCCGCCTCGAAAAAGACAGCGTAGTTTTTCTTCAAAATAGGCGAGAGTCTCGCAAGGAAAAGGCGTCCTAGAATGGGGATGTAGGATGGCATCAATGGCGTCGGTCCAGGAGGTTTCATCATCGACCAAGGGTCCAGGGTCGATTTTGGAAAAGATGATCTCTCCTAAAATTCTATCGTTGCAATCACCCAGGTTCGGCGGCAGGTCTTCCTCCATCGGGGTAGGTGGTGGGGACGGAGGTGTCATAGCCGGTGTCGGATCCTCTTTGTGGGGAGCAGATGGTGTCGGCCCAGCAGGCTGAGGCGCAGGCAGTAGGGGTGTTGAAACTGCGGCTGGTGAGGGAGCAGAGGGCTCCTCAGTGGTGGTCATGTCGACATCCGGTGTGTGGGTCGCAGGTCCGAGGGTCCCCTGTGCAAGGCAGAGGGCCACACGGGGCAATGAAGTCCGGCCGGGCGGGAGGCGTCGGCTCAGTTGCTGCCGAGCGAGGGCCCGCGGGATCTACAGGTGCAGGGGCCACTGATGGAGGAACAGGGGCCGCCACCGGCACAGATGAGGCCGGAGGCGCTGGTGTATACGGCCGGGGCGCCGTAGATGGTGGGGGACGCAACTCGGGCATCTGGTTGAGCGCCGGAAAGCCTGACAGCTGGGCTGGTAGGCGCCGGCGGGGTTGGCGCGGCCGGAGACGGTCCAGGCAGCCCAGTGCGGTCGATGGTGGAAGGCCGGTGGAAGGGGGCGGTGAGGCCCGTCTGGCGGTAGTAGGACGCCCATGGAGTTGGGGGCAGTTTGCTCTTCGGTGACCTTGACCACGGCATTTCGAGCATTTGACTCCGTGGGTCAGGAAAGCTGGCCATGGCTCGCCCTTGATCCTCAGTTCGAATCGAGAGGGGAGCATTTCGACGGTTATGCCGTCATGGAGGTGTATAAAGGCCTCCCGGCGGCCGTCGGTGAAATTAAACTCTTTTAAGGAAGAAAAAAAAATTTTTGCAACAAGTTTCTTTTATTCTGCAATTTGGCAAGCTTTCAGGCGTTAGCCTATCATCAGGCCGATTTCGCAAATATATATTAAAAAATAATACAAAATCTAAACTATATATAGGCGTAGAACTGATCTTACCGGAAATAAACAAATTGTAATAAAATATATCGTATACACTGATACATGCAAATGTGCCGAAAACTTTAAAATAAAATAAAAAATAAAAAATTTTAAAACAAATTTAAAACTATGAAATTTGAGATACGCTAAGATTACATAAAAGGACTAAATTAAGATTTGGAAATTACAATAAGACAAAAAACCGACTATGAATTTATACAACTAATTTAGCTATGGGATATATGAAGGTACTGCTGTGGTATATCGATCCTTCTGTTAATGCTCTTTTTATCGTTCGAAACCAAGGATTCCAGTATAAGTCTATTATGTTTGGAGAATATATTTCGGAAGTAACACTTGACTTCCTGTAGGTTGAAATGGTGGCCAGTAGAGGCCACCATTTCAACCTACAGGAAGTCAAGTGTTACTTCCGAAATATATTCTCCAAACATAATAGACTTATACTGGAATCCTTGGTTTCGAACGATAAAAAGAGCATTAACAGAAGGATCGATATACCACAGCAGTACCTTCATATATCCCATAGCTAAATTAGTTGTATAAATTCATAGTCGGTTTTTTTGTCTTATTGTAATTTCCAAATCTTAATTTAGTCCTTTTATGTAATCTTAGCGTATCTCAAATTTCATAGTTTTAAATTTGTTTTAAAATTTTTTATTTTTTAATTTATTTTAAAGTTTTCGGCACATTTGCATGTATCGGTGTATACGATATATTTTATTACAATTTGTTTATTTCCGGTAAGATCAGTTCTACGCCTATATATAGTTTAGATTTTGTATTATTTTTTTAATATATATTTGCGAAATCGGCCTGATGATAGGCTAACGCCTGAAAGCTTGCCAAATTGCAGAATAAAAGAAACTTGTTGCAAAAAATTTTTTTCTTCCTTAAATTACTGATTGCAATTATTTAGGTTTTTATAGAAATTAAACTCTCCAACCCTAAGCTGTTTGGGGGCGATGGAGGTTATTCGGCCGTATCTGGAGAGAGCATCCATGACGGCGGCGTCTCCCACAAAGAAGGGGAGGTTCCCAATCGTGACTCTGATTGAAGTTCTCCTGAAGGGGAAGGTCTTGAGTAGGGTTCCCTCGATCTCGAGGCCCTCTCGAACTAGGCGCTCCGCCAGGGATCTGTTGGCGAGTCCGACCAAGTTATGCCCGTTCACCTTAGTGAACTGGACAATGTTTCCTGTGCTTCCGACCACCTTTTCCAAAGCCTTCATGTACTGGTAGGTCTGGTATTCCGGACAGAACTCGAGGAAACAACACTGCTCCTCGGTGCAGGACGCCTGGCGAGCCCTGGCCTCCATGACGTGTGCCCTCGTGGTCCTGATTTCCTGGACCTGGGGCATCCGTCCCGTCGACGGTCGCTGTCGGCGAGAAGTGCCAGCGCTGTTAGACTGCGCGGCCATGGCAGGCAGATCCGGCGAGTCGCGGCGCCTCTTCCTGCCTTTTACGACTGTGAAGCTGTCATCCTCCTCAGAATTCACATTCTCGGCATAGTCTGCCCAGTTTCTTTGGGCATCGGCACCGCGGTTGGAAGAAGGGAGAGCCGCCAAGTTGAACGGCGCGGCCGAATTTACATTTCTTCCGCCGGCGGGAGAATTTGCATAAGTTTCAATTCTCTCATTAGTATTCGAGATATTTCTCTGCGAATTGAAAATTGCAGATTTTTCTGCACAGGGCTGTGCTACGTTGCTGTGCCTTTCAGGCATTTGATCAGCTTTTAATGGGCTTTCAGCCCGTGCTAAATTCGGCGTACTGCCGGTAGCCATACACCCGCCAGGGTGGGAAAAAGGCGGAGCTCGACAAATGCGTGCCGCGCGGCCGAGTGTGTGTGTGTGTATTTAGAATTGTTGAGATTATCTTGATTTTGGTTATCTTGAGGATTAAGCTATGGTGGTGCAGTCGTGGTCGAATAATAATCTTGAAAATATAAAGTCTTGATCAGAGATTTCTTTATTGAGCTGAGGAATACATATGAAAAACATAATTTTGTAAAAGTACCGCCTGGCTTAAGGCGAATAGAACAAGGAAAACAAAAGATTATTTACATAATGTACAAAGATTTGAGCCGGCCCACGGGGAAGAGAGAAAATATCTTTATTTTACGGGGCTGCTAACCAAAATGAATGATTTTTGAGCCCCGATGGACGCATAAGCGGAATATATACAAATCATAGTTGAGGGGCCTGGGGATGGGTGGCCAGGGATCATCGCAAGGGATCCTAGGATCTGGCAGTGGAGGTGTCATCGCAGGGGGGAGGAAGCTGGAGAGGTCAAGGAAACAGCGCCTTGATGGGTGAGAAGCCTGGATGGAGGCCAGTTGAGGAGGCAGGAGGTCCTGGAAGCCTAGAACTTGAGGGCTCTAAGCTTCAAGATGGGGCAGCTTGAGGCTCTCGCCTCGTGCTTGTCTGGGAGGCCCTTGGCACAGCAGTTGGCGCACTTGGAAGTGTGCCAGTCGGCAACTGAGGGGCAGGCACGGCCTTCATGGCCGCCTTCACCGCAGTGGAAGCACTTTATAAAGTACAATTGTGACAAGGCCCACGGGGAACAACAACAATGAGTATTTAATGGGGAAGCGTGACCTCTGGCGGTCGATTTAACAGAGTATTTGAATCGAAGAAATATTATATATATACACTGGTGTCCAAAAAATAAGAAACTTAACCAATATTGAAATTTCTCAAAAAGCTAATTTATTAACAAATATAAAATTTAGTATACAAATAGTTTAAACTATGGAGAATTTGACTAGCTATATGAAAATAAAAAAATTGAAATTATGAAATATGCGAATTATTACCAACATACCCAAAGCTAAGGTTCCAGATCTTAAAGAAATAAGATATCAATAGGGAGTATGATCACCTCTAACAGCTATCAAGGTCTCACAGCGAGCCCTCATACTATTTACCAGGCTTTGGAGGAGGTCCAGGGGTAGTAAACCCCAATCCTCCAATAGAGCAGTTCTTGGCTCAACGAGGGTTCTGGGAGAGAGGTGACGAGCTCCAATACGCCTACCTAGAGCATCCCACACATGCTCTATTGGATTCAGGTCCGGAGATCTGGCTGGCCAATCCATCCTTCGAATATTCTCACTCTGGAGATATTCATTGACTAGCCTAGCCTTATGCGGACAAGCATTATCGTCCATAAAAAATAAATTGTGACCAATTTGATCTCTATAAGGTCTTAGATAGGGCTCAAGGATCTCGTCCCTGTACCTTTGGGCAGTTAAAGTGCCCCCAGAAAAATGTGGAGGGGGTGTGCGTCTGCTAGAACTGATGCCAGCCCAGACTAAGAGACTGCCCGCTCTAAAACTGTCTATTTCCCTGATGTTACTGGGATGATAGCGGGTTCCAGGCTCCCTCCAGATGAAAACTCGTCGAGAATCTGTGTTTAAACTAAATCTTGACTCGTCACTGAAGAGAACATTGGCCCACTGATCATTGAGTCCAGGTGTGCTGTTCCAAGTACCAATTCAAGCGGGCTCTCCTGTGAGCAGAGGTTAAAGGGATACAGACCATTGGTCGTCTTGCATAAAGAGCACCTTCGTGAAGCCTTCGGTAAACAGTTTGGCTTGAAATTCTCGTTCCAGTAGCACTTGAGAGTTCATTAGAGAGTTGAATAGCTGTCATCTCCCTATGGCGCTTGGCAGTTACGACCAGATAACGGTCTTCAGAGGTAGCTGTTTTTCTTTTTCTACCAGAACCTTCTTTTCTTTTGATGGTTCCTGTCTCAATGAACTGTTTACATATTTTGCTGACCACAGATTTTTTCACGAATGACCCGGGCAACGCCCATGTTTTACCCGATTGAATGTTTTTATTCAAATACTATTTGTTACAATTATAAATTGGAGCCGTGGATGTCACTCTTGTGAAACGTCCCGCTCCAAACTTTACATGTACATTAGGTCAGCTGGTATTACCCCTCATTTTCACCGCTAGAGGCGCGAGCGAATTGACTTTTTGTAAATATACATAATTATAAAGATAGAAGCTTCTATAGAAGATAATGATCATAATGATGATGCGCGCGCATCCGTGACATGAGGAATTGAGGAAAGACGGTCGTGACTATATATATTAATAATAAAATATAAAATAATAATAATAATATAATAATAATAATTATTATTATTATCATTAGATAATGATAATGATCATAATGATGATGCGCGCGCATCCGTGACATGAGGAATTGACGGTGGAAAGACGGTCGTGACTATATATGTTGACTAGACGAATGGCCCGGGCAACGCCCGGGTTTTACCCGAGTGCGTATATATTTTTAAAATGTTTTAATTAAAATACTATTCGTTACAATTATAAATTGGCGCCGTGGATGTCTCTCTTGTGAAACGTCCCGCCCCAAACTGTGTGTGTCTTGAAAATATAAAAATAAAAATGTGAACGGAAAAATATGTCCAGGGTAGCCTAGTGGTCATGGCATCTGCCCGGTAAGCGGAAGGTCGTGGGTTCGATTCCCATCCCTTGACACTTTTTTTATTTTATCCATTCTGACCAAAATCTATCCGTGAACTTCACACAGTGAACTTCACACAGACAGAAGCATTAGATAATGATAATGATCATAATGATGATGCGCGCGCATCCGTGACAGCGATGAGGAATTGATTGAGGAAAGACGGTCGTGACTATATATGTTGACTAGACGAATGACCCGGGCAACGCCCGTGTTTTACCCGATTGAATGTTTTTATTCCAATACTATTTGTTACAATTATAAATTGGAGCCGTGGATGTCACTCTTGTGAAACGTCCCGCTCCAAACTTTACATGTACATTAGGTCAGCTGGTATTACCCCTCATTTTCACCGCTAGAGGCGCGAGCGAATTGACTTTTTGTAAATATACATAATTATAAAGATAGAAGCTTCTATAGAAGATAATGATCATAATGATGATGCGCGCGCATCCGTGACATGAGGAATTGAGGAATTGAGGAAAGACGGTCGTGACTATATATATTAATAATAAAATAATAAAATAATAATAATAATATAATAATAATAATTATTATTATTATCATTAGATAATGATAATGATCATAATGATGATGCGCGCGCATCCGTGACATGAGGAATTGAGGAATTGATTGAGGAAAGACGGTCGTGACTATATATTTTGATGTTGATTAATTAATAATAATAATATAATAATAATTATTATTATCATCATTAGATAATGATAATGATCATAATGATGATGCGCGCGCATCCGTGACAGCGGCCGATGAAGAATTGAGGAAAGACGGTCGTGACTATATATGTTGATAATACCCCCTCCCCCCTGAAAGTTTTTTTTTTTTTTGTTTAAGTAATTATACAAACCATACAACCTCCTTAATTGTAAAAGAAACATTCGTGTTTTAATTTTTCCATTTCTTATATAAAGATAGCACGTTATAGACATATAATTAATTAGGCCTAACTGGCTTTGTAGTTATTGTTTGTGGAAGAGCATTGCTTGATGCAAATATTTATATTTAATTCTACTGTCCTAAAAGCTTATGTCCATAGTTTTGAAAACCATTTCTGAGATTCCACCCTTCATTACAGCATATATAGGCAGAATTGTCCAATTCAGTTTTGGAGCTCTAAGAAGCGGTCTGGTAGATTAAATTGGCGAAACCGCTGTAAGGATTCACCACTGATGAGCCAAGCTCTCCCAATATATTTTTTTTCATCGCAGTAAGGAGAGTTGAAGTTTATTTTATAGTTAAAAGAAACATTGGTGTTTTGATGTTTCCATTTCTTGTGTAAAAACCTTGTCAGCACACTCTGTCATTAACGTTCAAGAGCACTGTTGAACGAATGGCTGCACGTTCACCAGATCCAGTTGAACATGTGCGAAGTTGTGCGCTGACGGCGCAGCCCTGTTTCAACACCGTCCAGAAGGGAGAATACAATAGCAGAGCGGTCTGGTAAAATAAATTTCTGGCAGAATTTCACTATTGATGACCCTCGTAACATTTCTAATTGCAGTAGAGAAAGGAGCTGTATAAAATTAAATTTAAGGAATGACAAAAAAAACACCACCAATATATATATATATACTAGCGGATGTACCCGGCTTCGCCCGGGTTTTACCCGAGTAAAGGTTTGTATAATGAACATTTGTTAAAACAATTCTCTATAAACATATAAAAAAATAATAGATATATTTTGATAATTTGAAACTCGTAAATTTGAATCTCTCGATAAAGTGATCATTTTTTTCCCGGTCCCTGTGTGCCGTGTCATCCTGAATTTTGTCTTTCCTAATTTTCTACATTACAAAATCATCGTTTTATCTAGTGAACATTTTTTCCCGGTCCCTTGAAAAATACTCAATAAGTTGAATAAAATCATGGTCGTTTATGGAAGATGGACGAAGTTCCCGGAGGTCACCCGCGAGGCTTTTTTTCTTGTCTACTTGGCACAGCTGTGTAACCAACTCTGCCCCCGCGCGCCAGGACCTCTTGATCCCTCTGATTGGTCGGTGGGAACTTGGACTGTCCAACCGGCCGGCGGCCGGACGATTACATTTTCTCGACAGGGGGGGGGGGGGGGCAGACCTAAGCCTATCTCCGTCGCAAGGTGGCGCTGCTTGCGAGTTAAAGCTACAAATCTGTAAATAACTCTAAGGATATTAAAGATATTCAAGAAATTATTTTTCGAAAACCTTTCCGTCGCGGACAGAGTCCAACATCTCATTAGCAATGTTCATGCGATGCTGTTTTTGGTCGCAATTGAGCAATTTTTGTACGAATTTCGCGGCGACCCGTCTCATGCCCAAATCATTGATAAAAATCGAATGGCACGAGCCAATCGATATGTTTAGGTCCTCAGCAACTTCTCTAACGGTGATTCGACGATTGGCCAATATCATTTTCTCCACTTCATTAATTTTTTCGTCTGTTGTTGAAGTGCTCGGGCGTCCAGGCACGCTCTTCGTCGTTCACATCTTCTCGGCCTTCTGAGAACATTTTGTAGCCACCGATAAACGTTGCTTCGGTCCAAGGTAGCTTCTCGTCTCGTCTTTATAGACGACCCCTGAAAACAAGACAAGTTTTGACAGGGGGTCATCAGATGTTCAAGAGGTGTTGCTCGGCGGTCCGCTTCAGCCTTTCTCTCTCACACACACTCTCCCTCCATGTCTGGTGATAAACATCAAAGTTGGTGTCATGGCCTCTACCTCTGTCCCGTGGGCTGTCCCCGATCCCTCTTTGTGCTAACATCTAGCCCTGCCTCTGCTTCTTGTTGTCCGCGTGTGGGAAGATCACCAACACTCGCCTCACGTACACGACTGCCAGTTCATCCATACGTCGATATTTGCAACAATATTACATATATATGTGTATGTGTGTAATATTGTTGCAAATGATCCTGTCGACGTATGGATAAACTGGCAGTCATGTACGTGAGGCGAGTGTTGATGTTCTTCCCACGCGCGGACAACAAGAAACAGAGGCAGGGCTAGATGTTAGCACCGAGAGTGATCGGGGACAGCCCACGGGACAGAGGTAGAGGCCATGACACAAACTTGGATGCCTATCACCGAGACATGGAGAGAGAGCCCGAGATTGAAACTGCTTTATTTCAATGTTCATATAAGGTATATAAGGTTGAATACAGAATAAATATAAATATGAATAAATAATATTATATAATAATAGATATATGATTAAAAATAGATATAAATAGACCGAGAGAGACAAAAGCGGTCTGCCGATGGACACCCTGTAGCATACTACCTCTAACGCCCTGCTAAAACCTGTCCTGTTTACCGGGGTCGTCTATAAAAATCCCCTGGAGGGGGCCCCATCTGGGCTGGGCGTTGGAGTTTTCCTCCCCTCTGGCCCGCAGCCGACTGCTCTTTGGATTTTTATTTTGACGTCATCATTTTTAGTTTAAATACAAATAGAGGTGTACGGGTTATATTAATAAAGATATAGCATATATACAAAATATGGGGGTGGTAGTAAATAGGAACAGTGTACATTTCAATAGAAGGGTAGGATCTTATAAAGTATCGGCTCTAATTAATAGGAAGATATGTGAAATATACTAAAAATGTCATTATTATACAGTTTAAAATATCGGAATAATAAAAATATTTATAAATCCAATATATGCATATTTTCTCAATATTTATTTTATTTTATTTTATTATCATTTACAAAGCACGCGATATCCGTCTTGGATATTTGCATGCATACACAAGTTTGGGAGCTTATTTACAGTAATTATTAATATGATTTTAGTTATTATAATAGAAATTATTAACATATTTGTCAGTTAGTTAACGATTTAATTACCCTATAATGAATATTAGTAAACATCACAGATAAGAACAGAAATTTAGAGCTATTTGCAGCATATAACTATATACCAGTTATTACAGCCCAGGCTATCTATTACTAAAAAACATTCTACAAAATCTATTAAAATTTATATACATATATCTATTATTAACTATTTGATTTAGACAATTTATATTTATTTGATTTTTGACTCTCAAGTCCTCTACAAGTCGACAGTCCGTTAGAATATGTACAGGATTTTCTTCTTCTGCACCACATGAGCATTTAGGCGAATCCGTCTTTCTGACTTTGTACAAATATGATCTAAAGTTACCGTGTCCAGTAAAAAATTGGACACTGTAAAAATTTGGCTTGACATATTTGGGTATTTGGGAGTCAGTGAAGAAGGACTTGAAAATGGTATTAGTCTTCTCATAGTATTTCTGCATTTTTTCCCTTATATAATTAGAAATTATATTCCTACTTGTAGAGTCAAATCGGTTGTAATTTATTTCGGTTTTCAACATGTTAGATTCAATATAATCAGTAAGTTTGGGGACTTGTGCAAGTATGTGTGTACAGTCCGATGATGTTGTACTGTAGGCCTGTATACAATGTTTTAATATTTTATATTGAAGAGAATTTAGTTTGTCTCCTTAGACTTTTTGTTTATGAATGGATACCATACTGAATAACCATAAGTAATTGTACTTCGATATAATGTCTTATACAATATCAGTCTTCGTCTAAAGTCTAGACCCCATGCTTTCTTTGTCAGGCCAAATTGGTATCCACTAGCTCTAGTTACTTTTATGATCATCTCATTAACGTGAGGCGTAAAGTCCAGTTTGCTTCTGACTCGGTGATTTTTAATAGTCACTCCTAGGATCTTAAGTTCTTCAACCGGTTTAATTAACTTGCTACCTGAGACTATTATATCGCTATTGCATTTATATAAATATAATATTTTTGTTTTTTCATCTGACAATTTTAATTTACGACTTTCACACCACTTATTGATTTTTCTTAATACATTATCTATTGTCTTTCTTAGTTGTTCAGGAGTTTTATTTCAACATATTAACGTAATATCATCTGCATATACTATTGTTTCACAATTATCATCCAGACTATTATTCAGTATCTCATTAATAAGAATATTCCATAATGTGGGAGACAGTGGTCCTCCCTGTGGACATCCTTTACTTAGTTTCTTATTAATTTCAGTTGAGGAATATCTAAATCTTATTCTTCTATTATCAAAGTATGATTGTAGAAGTTTAATCGTTGAAGCCTGCACACCATCTTCATCTAGTCTTTTCATCAAGGCCGGCCACCATGCATTATCAAACGCTGCACTAATATCCACTGCAATTATTGCTGCATATTCTCTTGTTTTATGTTCTAACGCAATTTTTATTATTTCAGTTAGTGCAGTAATAGTAGATTTCGATCTTCTAAAGCCATGTTGTCGATCACTTAGTAAATTAAAATCTTCATAATATTTTATTATTCTATTATTAATTATTTTTTCAAATATTTTAGAAATGTTGGAATTAAGACATAAAGGTCTATAATTTTTATAGTTATTAAAATCTGTTTTTCCAGGTTTCGGAATAATTATTGCCTCTGCTCTTTTCCATTCAGCAGGATAGTATTGTAGGTCTAAACATTTTTGAAATAGTTTCACCAATATAGGAGCTATAAATTGTTTAGTGTGCCTTATCATATTGTTAGAGATGTTGTCTATTCCGGAGATTTCTTTGGATTTAATTTGTCAATTAAGTCGTTAACTTCAGTAATCATAACCATCGGTTTTTCTTTATTGAGTAGTTTTAAATTATAATTTCTTATACTTTTATGGATGTTTGTATCTTCTTCACATTTATCATCTGGAAATAAGTTATTCAATAATTCCTCACCCTTCTGCAAACATTCCATATCAGTATTACCCTCCAAAATTTGCATATTTCTCTTCCGATTAGATCCACTTATATATATAATATAATATATACATATATATTGACGAGTTATAAATTTACGGGGTGCATATGGATAGATGAAATCTTATTAGAAAAAGCAAGGCTCAGTGGATTAAAGCAAAGGGAACATCCTCAGGGAAAACAAATGTAACCAACATAATCACCACATCGCGTGGGAATCTTGGGGGGAATTAATTTCCCTATTTATATGGAATTAATTAAATTAGCCCATTAGTTATGTATTCATTTCACATAACACGTGTTACATGTGTCGGTGCATTTGTCTCTCATTACATACAACGTTTTATTAATCAAGATTGTTAGGACTTTTTTCTCGATATTCCTGTTGGAACGAACATAGGACTAAATATAACTTATTCTCTAATTTACCGGGTGTGTTAAAGGTAACTTAGTTGATGTGGAAAATAACTAATTGTTTGTTTTTTTCTCAAAGATATTGTCATCACTAGCTTCAGGAAATATGGAGAAAATCACTTCGAAAGAACGACGCATCTTTTGAGGTTATCCACGAAATGATCAGATTTTTATATCTTCATTAGAATTATTAAAACATTAATTTAACTAAATTTGCATACGAACTCTTTGTACATATTTCAATTGTGTTCATATATTTTCTCTCTTTTCATCTAACTAAATTGCATACTAATTCTTGTACATATTTCAAGTGATCTTTCTTTTCCTTCTATGTTTAGTTTACCTCTAAAGTGCAAGTGTTCCTAGTGGAACATAGCGCTTTAAGTCGAAATAATTTAAAACATAATAAAATTCGTAATTTTTATACTTTAGAAAATGTATATCTGAATAATTAGCTATCAGAATGATCAGAAATTTGTGAGTAAATAAAGGTAGTAAGCAGAAGGAGCAATTTCCGGGGAATACAGTGGATGGACATCCCAGTTAAGTGCTCGCGTCTAACGTGTCGTGATACTTTCAAAAATTAATGTAAATATTAGTTTCGATGTCATCACACACACATATATATATTGTAGCAAAATATTTATAATTTTATTAACAGATTATTAAATTTGATATCCATGTTTTCTACTCTGCAAACTTCCCTCATCGCCTCTCTGGTATTTTATAAATGTTAATTAGCTCTTGCCTTAAATAAATTGCCCTGCCATCCTTATGTTTGTCTCTCCTAATTTTGTACGAGACAATATATTTGCATAAATAGCAAGCCTATTCGTTTGAAATTCTTTCATTAATCAACATTTTATGATTCCGTAATGTATTTTTGCGTTAGGGTTTGTTCTTGTTCGAATGAGGCTTTCACTTCCAGATCTGCAATTTTTTTTAGTTGACCGTGACGTTTTTCAGACTCACATTTTTATAGAATTAAAATCAGTATCCACATGTAGAAATCGGTGAAGTAAATCAACAATACCCTGTTACAGATTTCGTTGGATTTCCGCAGCACTTCTCTTCAAATGGAAGCAAAGGAGCAAAACTTCACGCTAATTAGGAATTTGTTCATACAAATATCGATGTCTTCAATCTTGAAAAAATTATGTTATTTACCTTGGCAAGAACACATATTGAAAATTCTAATCGGACTTTATAATTTTGTTAATTACAAATATGATCCGGAAACAAATTATTTCTAGCAATGCTCTCTATTGAATATCCTTTAGAACACAGTGACAAACTCTTTCAGCACCTCGTCGCAAAAATGAAAGATTGGCTAATTTATTTGGTCGGATGCTGGGCTGAAATATTTTTTCATCGCAGTAAGGACAGTAGAAGTTTGTATTATTATAAAAGAAACATTCGCGCTTTTAAATCATTTTATTTTATATGTATAGATGGCGCGTTATTGCTTTGTATTAATTTATGCCTAACTGGCCTTGTATTTATAGTTTGCGGAAGAGCATTGCTCGATGCAAATATTTAAATGTAATTCTACTGTCCTATAAGCTTATGTCCATAGTTACTTGAAAACCATTTCTAAGATTCCATCCTTCAGTGTAGCATATAAAAGCAGAATGATCCAATACAGTTTTAGAGCTCTGAGAAGCGGTCTGGTGGATTAAATTGGCGAAACCGCTGGGAGGGTTCACCACTTATGAGCCAAGCCCTCCCAAAATAATTTTTCATCGCAGTAAGGACAGTAGAAGTTTGTATTATTATAAAAGAAACATTCGCGCTTTTAAATCATTTTATTTTATATGTATAGATGGCGCGTTATTGCTTTGTATTATTTCTTAGAATTGTTGACAAAACTTTGCTGCCGTTGTCAGCATTTCGTCTCTCATTCTGTATTCGGTAACAGATCTGGTCAGATTTGAACCACTAGCCACACGATACTATTGGAGGCAGTCCCCCGGTACCATACAGTACTTTTTTATTATCCTGTTCTCTCTCTCTCTCTTTTCCACGTGGTACTATAGGAATCAGTCCCCGAGGTGCCATACAGTACTTTATGATCCCGTCCTTGGTTCCACGCGGTACTGTGATAGTCATTCCCCGAGGTGCCATACAGTACTTTATGATCCCCGTCCTTGGTTCCACGCAGTACTGTAAAAGCCACTCTTCGCGGTACGGTACAGTACTTTATGCTTCCCTTCTTGGTGTCACGCAGTACTGCATAAGCTAGTCCCTGATACCATAGATACATTTTGATCCCGTCCTTGTTCTCACACAGTACTGTAGGGACCAGTCCACTATACCAACAGTGCTATATGATATCCTCCTAGGTTCCACATATTACTGTAAGAGTCATCGCCCATACCATAGAGTACATTATGATCCTGTTCTTATTCCCACACAGTATTGCAGGGACCAGTCCTCGATACCATCATTGGATTCCCACAGTACATTAGAAGTCAGTACCATTCAGTACTTGATGATCCCATCCTTGTTGCAACACAGTAATGTAGGGATAGTCCTCAATATTATACAGTACCTAAAGATCCCTTCTTTGGTTCCACGCAGTAATGCATGATCTCCGGTACCGTACGGTACTTTATAACCCCGTCTTTGGTTCCACACAGTAATGCAGGAGCTAATCCACTGTACCGTACAGTACTTTATTACCCCGTTCTTGTTCCCACACAGTACTGTATGAACCAGCCAGCAGTATGGGAGGTAATCAGGTCGAGAAGGAATGTAAACATCCCTGGAGATAAGATGATTTGTGAGCGGTTGATACGCCAACGTTGGATTCCCGCCTCTCTTAAGCCTTTGATCTTACTTACCCTTCCTTATCTCAGCTCTGTATGGCTCCTTACAACCGCATTCAACGCATTTCTCATAATTCGGGGCTTCTTCAAGTCTCTCATTGTTTTTTTGTTGTTGTTTTTTTTTTAAATCCAAGGACCCTGTTTTAGTTTTCGAAATTATACCATCAATTTTATTTTCAGGGAATATCCACAACATTCTACGTTCTTTTATAAGAAAATATCTCTACTCCGTATCAATACTTCACTTCTTAAAATACCAGGTTAGGTATGGACCCAGTTGGAAGAAGTAGTTTTGTAGGCTCTAATCGCCCAAAGAAGAATTTGATATTTAATAGGATTTAGTTTTTCTCTGCATCGACTATTAATAAATTTATACCAATTTTTTTACCATACTTAAGAACTGGCCTAATGATTGTTTTATACTTTTTTTTTTTTTTTAGTAATTATTCCCCCCATTTTTCCACTAAGTGAAAACAAAATGTTTCATTCTTACGGTCCTGCACAAAATGTCGTTGATATGTGGGGTAAAATTGATCTTTTTTATTCTATTGATTTGATAATTTTATACTCGTATATTCACTTAATCTTTTAAGATCCTCGACAGACTTGTTCCATAGGAAGGGGTATTAATCCAACAAGAGAAAGGTCACCTCTCCCATCAAAATAAACGCAATAACTATGCGTCATATATCGACCGCCTCTACAAACTAGCAGAATAAGGACAGTGACAAAGCCCACCCTGAACTGACGAGTGACATTAGCCCCAAATTATGGTCTCTGAATTTGCCAAATCTGATGTTGCGGCCTTGTTACTGGCCCGATTCTGATAGTTTGCAGAGATTGCTGCTAGATGGCGCAGAGTTTTTGCGTCTATTTTAACAAGAGAAGTGACCTTTTTACTTTTATTGTAAATATAGGCAGAGGAATCGTCTAGTATATAAGTTGTGTTCCGCGCGCGCGTCTCACGGGAAGTGAATGAAAGGCCGAATCATATTCAAACGATGGCCGTTCGAATTGTTGGGGAGAAATTCACTTCAAATCAGAGGTCCTGAAACAGGTTTGTACAAATTTTACAAAGCCAATTTGTGTCTTGTAAAAGTATACGTAATAGGCCATTTCGTAGAGGGGGGAATACCAAAGTACACAACGTACAGCATCTTGGATCGGTTTTCATGTGTTATAACGAAAATACTCTTATAGAGATCATGGAAGGAAGGCAAAGTCTCTAACAACAACGAGTATCAAGCGTCTGGAGACAATGTTCAATATCGTTTATGGAATTTCCATCTGAGATAAATGCTTAATGCAAATTGCACAATGAATTATTGATCGAAAATATTCATGAAACATTTGGAAAGTTAGGATTGAAATTCGAGAGAAAGCAAACCACTCCAGCTTGAAACTAAACCAAGATCACTTTGGCGATCGATTGAAGCGCAAGTTTCCAAACCCAACTTCATTCTGAGCGATGAGTCGTATTTCACCCCTTCCCACTACTGGATAAACAGAAATGGTACCTATTACAAATTCGACCCCTTCTATTCTTCTCCTGACCTCAAATTTCTCAGGGGAAAAAAATGTCCTAGCAGGATTGCAATCGGTCCAAGTAGACTCTTGTCCACTCCTCCGCCAATCAGGATACGCTGTCAAACAGAGAGAGTTAAGCGATATCATGGGACCAATAACTTAAGGCCAGACCGACTTCGCACAACAGTTATCACTACAGGAATGGCGGTTACGTAATTTGGCCAGACCAAGCCAACATCTAATACCCCCAAAGCGTCACTGAAAACCGCACTTTTGAGGCGAAGAATGTCAACGCAGCCAAAGTCCCGAAAGTTCATTGTATCGGAAACTTTTGGTCGAACCTGGTGAACTCAAAGGGGTGGAAAGTCAAGAACATACTGATCAGCCGAATCCAATATTTCTTGCAAAAATTGGATGTTGCTATTGCTGGGTATCGAGAGCAGACTTCTACAAGGTTCGACGAAGCTTTTTGCTTATGTAAACTCGGGCGTCATTCACCCGATTCGTGCTACTTATTTGTTGGTATATGTTTATTGTCAGAACGAATATGTTACTTTGAAATATGTGCAGATTTTTTATTCCGAACACCCGTTTTTCTGACGTCCAAGTGTGAGATGTTCTCTGAACTACATTTACTTTGCATATAGTTAACACACCTCCGAGAATTGGATTTGGCAGTATGACATTATGGACCGCTCTCATTTATCAGATATAAAGTTGAGGGAACCTGCGTTATTACGTTCAAAGTGTGTGACGTCTGCAGTTTCGCCACACCACCGAAAATTGGATTTGGCCGCACGACAACGTGCTTGCACACCCTGCACGATCTCTGTGCGCCATTTCCTGGCCCGGCGTGACTTCATCACAGCTCTCCTTGTGCAGCAGATTACGGCATATAACAACTTATAGGTTATAACGCTGCTAATATATTGTAGCATTCTCGCATATTTTATAATCTGTACATAGGTGTTATAATGACAAAGAGAATTATATTTATTGTACCCATTTGCTTTGTAAATTCTTTCTTTTTTTTTCATTTAGCGTAAAATTATATTCTTATCCATCTAATCCATCCAATAAATAAATAAATAAATACGATGTCTGTCTGGTGCATGGTTTAAACTCGGAAACTTGATAGTTGAGGCTTAATTTTTGATGCGATTATTCATTACGTACAAAGAGATGAAGAAAACCTAAATATCAGGTTTCACGCTGTTTCCCCGCTTAAACGCCTCCAAAGCAAACTTATTTATGAAATGAGTATTTTTATTTTCTAATCCTGCCATGTTTAACTAGCCCACGAGCATCGGAATGTTTTGGAGTCAATGTTTGACGGCTGCGATTGGAGTTACAGGCAACAAACTATCGAAGTCCAACAAAAATATTAATTTATCTATTTTCATTATAAGTGTGGAATAAGGGAGATCCACTTCTGGACGTCGGCCAGACGGATTGGGTGACATCAAACAAACATACCCGCCAGCGGCGCCAGCCTGCAACAAAGGAAGAGAGCACGGCCTGGTCTGCTGACGAGTTTGGTGTTTTCTTCTGTCTTCTTAACATGTTTTAATAAAGTTAGTTTGAAGGAGACTTTTACCCTCTCCTTTCTGCTATTTAGTGATCTGATTTAAATCCTTGCAACATCCCATAAAAGAATCATCACTGCGAATTCTTCTACCGAATTTCGCATCAGTGTTTTGTGAAACGATTACCTTACTTTTTCTTCAAAAAGTGGCGTCCCAGGGTGGGCTTCTGGCAAGGCAAGATCAAGTGGATTGAACGGCGGAGTACAAGTCAAGACTCAAGATAAGTACCTTTTGTTTTACTTTCTGTTTATAGTTTATTTTGAAAAAAATTGAAATTTTAAAAAGGCATAGAAATTTACTTAGAAAGAGACTTACTCGCATCTTGAAGACGACAGAAGAGTTTCTGTCAAGTACTCCGATATCTCTAGAGGACACTGAAAATAATAGAGAGGTCATTGAAGAAACTCACAGTGAGCTTCTTGATATCCAAGGCAAGATAAGAGACTTCATGCTGACCTCAGACGTTAGCGAAGAAGAATTAGAGCAAGACGATGAGGAAGTCTTGCAATATACCCAGAGATATAAGAAGATATATAACAAATGTCTCGCTCTTGTTGAATCTAATATCACTGCATCTAGGCCCACGACCAGCGAAGTGAGCTTCGCTTCTAGCTCACACCATAGAACTGAAAAACTACCCAAGATAGAATTGAAGAAGTTTACAGAAGAAATAAAAGATTGGTTGGGGTGATGGGCACAGTTCAACAAGATACATGTCGATCCCACTTTAGAAGACAGCGACAAGTTTCAATATCTTGTGCAATCTATGTCGCCGGGAACCAGAGCTAGTAAACTGGTTGATAGTTATCCCCTGATTGCCGAGAATTACCCCAAAGTCATAGAAACTTTGACAGAACGATTTGAAAGGCCTGAATTGTTGCAACAAGTATATGTCAGAATCTTATCCGCCTTATGATCGACTGCTCCTCCAAACAACAGTTGGAGGTTATCTCATTTTATGATGAATTGGTGTATCATTTGAGAGGATTAGAATCCTTAAAGATTGAGGCCAGACAGATGTCTGTATTTATATTTCCAATGATTGAGGCATGTCTCCCAGAGTAACTCATTAAGGCTTGGCAAAGAAGCCCCCTCCATGAAGTTAAGATTGATGCTTATGATTCTACTCAAACTAGAGTTTACCTAATTATGGAGCTTCTCCCAAAGGAAGCTGCAGTAGAACAAGACAGGGCCTTAGCTGGATCCAAGTTTGGAATCAAATCTCTGAAACAGGATAGAAACGTGGGCAGACAATCACATCCTGCTAAGATACCTACGGCCTCTGGACTCTTTGCTGGACGTGCCCAGAATTGCATCTTTTGTAATAAAGATCATAAAAACACAGAATGTCTTGCTGCGCGCAGAATGAGCATTAAAGAAAGAAGAGAGTGTATTAAAAACGCTAAATGTTGTTTCACCTGCCTCCAACCAGGTCATATCTCTTCTAATTGTAGAAGGCGCATAACTGAATGTATTCGATTTAAGAAGAAGCACCTTGATATTTTATGCCCTCTTAATGCTCCTGGACGAGAGTCACCGGATGAAAACAAGGAACAGGTGGAAGACTGTGACGCTTCTCCTACAGTATAAAACGGAGTTTCATTCTCCGGTCTTAGCGCTTCGTCTCTGATTCTGCTACAGACTCTGAAGATTAAGGTCGAAAATGCAATCTCGGCGAAAGTAGTGCGTGCCCTCCTTGACACAGGTTCCCAAATGATCCTATATTTTGTCTAAAACTGCCCAGGATTTCGGACTATCTCCCATTGGCCAGGAATCACTTAAACATGTGGTGTTTGGAGGCCATACTAGTGAAAGTGTCCAACAAGAATACAGAGTCAATTTGGGTCATGCATCGGGGAATTTTAAGATGGTCGCAAAGCTCATTGACCAATAAAAAATCTGTGGTAACCTACCAAGATTGAGCCGCGGGCCATGGTTGAAAGAACTCAAAGCCCGCAAAATCTGGGTTCCTGATATTGGAGAGAATGACATGGAAATTGAAATACTTCTAGGATGCGATGTGTTGGGATCTATTTTCATGATGAAATCTTGTGTGCTGTCAAATGGCTTGACTGCGTCGCAGACGCGTTTTGGATGGACTTTAATGGGAGAATGTCAGCCAGGTAGTGACGTTTAACTCGCTCATAATGTTACGATAACAATTTCGGAGAGCAATATAACCAATCTGTGGAATCTCTATGTTCTTGGCATTATGGATCCTATTGAGGTTAAACAGAGAGATCAGAGAGACGCACTGGCGCGTCGACATTTTCTAAAAACAGTCCATCATTCTGTTTCTGGAAGATATGTTGTTTCCCTCCCGTGGACTGTAGAGAAAGCTATAATCGCGGACAACAGGGAGCTAACTATGAAAATATTAGAACAGACGACTAAGAAATTAATCTCTTTGAATCTTTATGAGGACTATGCTGATATTTTCCGAGGCTGGTTGGCTGATGGGATAATTGAGAAAGTCCCAGCTGAACAAGACGACGCTGAGGCCTTCTACCTGCCTCATCGTCCGGTGGTGAAACTCTACAGTGGCACTGTAATATATCAGCGTGAAATATTCTGTGAACATTTTATTGCTTCTATAATTCTGAAGTTGTTATCATCATAGTTGTTTTGAATATATATAATTCGCATTATTTTCTTCTTTATTGCATTTATTTAATTTAATATTTTTGTGTTTATTTCTTTTGATTAAATATTCAAATATATATAAATAAATATATATATATACTAGCGGATGTGCCCGGCTTCGCCCGGGTTTCACCCGAGTGAATGTTTGTCTAACGAACATTTGTTAAAACAATTATCTTTAAACTTATAAAACGTACTCGGCTTCGCCCGGGATTTTACCCGAGTAAAGGTTTGTCTAGCGAACATTTGTTAAAACAATTCTCTAAAAACTTATTAAAAAATAAAAAATAAATATTTTGATAATTTGAAACTCGTAAATTTGAATCTCTCGATAAAGTGAACATTTTTTCCCGGTCCCTGTGTGCCTTGTCATCCTGAATTTTGTCTTTCCTAATTTTCTACATTAGAAAATCATAGTTTTATCTAGTGAACATTTTTTCCCGGTCCCTTGAGAAATACTCGATAAGTTGAATAAAATCAATATTAATTGGTTCCCTCGGTAATTGGAAGTTAAAGGAATAGTATCTTCGCCTTGGAATTGTATCATTATTCTTGTCGAAAATAAATTGCCGTGTCATCCTGAGATAATCTTACTTTTGATAAATAATATTTAAGATAACAAACTTAGTGATAAGAAAACTTGTTATCATCGTCACAATGGGGGCGCTGCTTGCGAGTTAAATCTACAAATCTGCAAATAACTCTAAGGATATTCAAGATATTCATGAAATTATTTTTCAAAAACCTTCCCGGTGATATACCTAATAATATCCCAAAATTTCACGGCGATTGGATGTATGGTTTTTGAATCTATAGAGTACAGACAGACATTCAATTTTATATATATAAGATAATATAAATGAGTTTTAAAAATTGTAAAAAAAAAAATGCATCGGCCGGGAATCGAACCCGGGCCGCCCGCGTGGCAGGCGAGCATTCTACCACTGAACCACCGATGCTTAAAAAAATGGCCATATTTAGGTATTCATTCCATTCCGGATTAGTCCGCGTAAAAAAAAGTTCTTCAAATGAAAAAAAGAAATAGCCAAAAATACTAATCAAAATGCAGCCGAAAATTTTCCTCAGGTTTATAAAAAGCGACATGCAAAATTTGGTAGCAATTGGTTCAGTAGTTTTTGATTTTATCGCGAAACAGACAGACAGACAGAAATTGACTTTTATATATATATAAATATATAATATATATATATATATATATATATATATATATATATAGATTTACTCTTCATTTTGTTGGCTTTTTATCTTACATTCATTCTTCATTGTTGGCTTTTTATATTACATTCACTCTTCATTGTTGGCTTTTTATCTTACATTCACTCTGTTGGCTTTTATATTACATTTACTCTTCATTGTTGGCTTTTTATCTTACATTCACTCTTCATTGTTGGCTTTTTATCTTACATTCATTCTTCATTGTTGGCATTTTATATTACATTCACTCTTCATTGTTGGCTTTTTATCTTACATTCATTATTCTTTGTTGGCTTTTTATATTACATTCACTCTTCATTGTTGGCTTTTTATCTTACATTCACTCTGTTGGCTTTTTATATTACATTTACTCTTCATTGTTGGCTTTTTATCTTACATTCACTCTTCATTGTTGGCTTTTTATATTATATTTACTCTTCATTGTTGGCTTTTTATCTTGCATTCATTCTTCATTGTTGGCTTTTTATATTATATTTACTCTTCATTGTTGGCTTTTTATCTTACATTCATTCTTCATTGTTGGCTCTTTATATTACATTTACTATTCATTGTTGGCTTTTTATCTTACATTCACTCTTCATTGTTGGCTTTTTATCTTACATTCATTCTTCATTGTTGGCTTTTTATATTACATTCACTCTTCATTGTTGGCTTTTTATCTTACATTCATTCTTCATTGTTGGCTTTTTATATTACATTCACTCTTCATTGTTGGGTTTTATATCATATAGAAAATCATAGTTTTATCTAGTGAACATTTTTTTCCCGTGTCACATTGCCGTGGCATCCTGAGATAATCTTACTTTTGATAAATAATATTTAAGATAACAAACTTAGTGATAAGAAAACTTGTTAACAGCGTCACAATGGGGGCGCTGCTTGCGAGTTAAATCTACAAATCTGCAAGTAACTCTAAGGATATTCAAGATATTCATGAAATTATTTTTCAAAAACCTTCCCGGTGATATACCTAATAATATCCCAAAATTTCACGGCGATTGGATGTATGGTTTTTGAATCTATAGAGTACAAACAAACAAACAAACAAACAGACAGACAGACATTCAATTTTATATATATAGATAAATGAAAAAACAATAGAAAAAAATAAAAGATAAGTGGGTCAGGTGTTGATATTAAAAATAAAGAAGGCATCTCCTGACCACGAGCACATGTGCTTTTTAGATGGCAGAGCGCCATCTAGTGGAGCAAAAATAAACTAAACGTTTATTTAGCTTGCTCCGTGATATTTGGCCAACCCAATTTCTTGATAAATCAAGAAAAACCAATCACGAACGCGTTTCGCGCTGTTGGCGCTCGTCAGCGTGGAGAAGGCTGTAACCACTGCGACCAAAAAATATTTTTGGTCCCAATGGCTTCCCGAAAAATCAAGAAATGGGTATTTAAGGCCAAATTTGCGTAAAGACGCTTAACATGTTTTTTCATGTGTTAAGCGTCTTTACACAAATTTTTTGGCCTTAAATACCCATTTCTTGATTTTTCGGAAAGCCATTGGGACCAAAAATATTTTTTTGGTCGCAGTGGTTACAGCCTTCTCCACGCTGACGAGCGCCAACAGCGCGAAACGCGTTCGTGGATGGCTTTTCTTGATTTATCAAGAAATTGGGTTGGCCAAATATCACGGAGCAAGCTAAATAAACGTTTAGTTTATTTTTGCTCCACTAGATGGCGCTCTGCCATCTAAAAAGCACATGTGCTCGTGGTCAGGAGATGCCTTCTTTATTTTTAATATATATATATAATAATAAAATATATAACAATAAAAGTTTTCTTTCTTCGTTTCACTAAAGTTAATGCAAATGGCGACGAGGATCTAAGCGTAAGTACCCGAAGAAAAGAATTTGTTTTTGGATTTAATTTTTGATACTCTTGCAAATGGCTCGTTTCCAATTTAGTGAATTTAATGAAGAGTTTGAAAGTTTTAGCACGTTCTTTGAACGTTTAGAACAATTTTTAATTTTGGAAGACGCTAGCGAGGACAAAAAGAAGGCGTATCTCCTGACACTTATTGGAGCAAAAGCCTATGAGGTTTTAAAAAAACTTATGCAGTCCAGAACTTCCGAAAAATAAGACCTTTGAGGAACTTACTGAAAAATTAAATGCTAATTTTTCCCCAAAACTTTCGATCATAGTCCAGCGGTTCATTTTTTTTTTTAAAGGATGCAAGAAACGGAAGAAAGTGTTTCGCAGTATTTGGTAGCGATTAAGCGGTTGGCAGCAACTTGTGAATTTGGGAACTTTTTGGAGGACTCTCTCTGAGAGACAAGTTTGTGTGCGGATTAAGCGATTCAAGAATCCAAAAGAAAATTTTGTCTAAGGGAGATGTTTCCTTGGCTCGGGTGATGGAAATTGCTTTGTCCATGGAGACGGCAGAACAGAATATTAAATTATTTCATGCAGGGGAATTGGGAAAAAAGCATGGATAAGTTGCGCATTGAAATGCAAAGAGAATCGAAAAATGGAAAAAGAAAATGCAAACATTGTGGAAATCTGCATAGAGACTCTTGTAGATTCAAGGACGCAGTGTGTTTCGAGTGCAGAAAAAAAGGTCACATTGCCCCAGTATGTAGGAATCATGAAGTATATCTTATTAGGGAACAGGCGAGCCAACAGAATAGGATACATCAGATGGATGATCAGGGAGAGACGGAGGAATTGATCCAAAAAAATTACATGCATGAGGACACCACACGATTATAGAATAAATACTACGACAAGTGACCCTCCCTATACCATAAGATTGAAAGTCGAGGAAAATTTTATAGATTTTGAATTGGATACGGGAAGTTGTCTAACCTTGATATCGGAGAATGATTTCAAGAAGTATCTTCCAAATGCACAGTTAAAAACTTTCGGAATGATCATCAAGACATATGACGGGACAGTAGTACCAATTCTGGGCGAAGTTATCGTTAAGGTGGAATTTCAGGGCAAGACTTCAATGCTTCGAGTAGTTTAGTAAAGCGCATCCCCAATTCACTTTAATTGTCGTACGTCCTATTAGAGCCCGCTTCAAAAAATTTGTGTATTATAATTCACTCTAATTGGCTTACGTCTGGAGATTCCCCGTAATAAAACTTTAAATACAACTTTTTTTTTAAATGTGTTGCATCCCCAATTCACTTTAATTGGCCTATGTCCTATATGTGCGTTAAATAGCTGGGAACGTAAGAGAGATCTTTCGAAGGCCGTAATAAATCACTGCCGCTTCTAAATAGTCATAGGTGACCATTCCTTAGATGGAGGTAATAAAATCTTTTCTCAAATTGCAGTCAGATCACATGTAAATTGCGTTAAATAGCTGGCCGTCATTTTAATTGCCCTAAGGATTCCCAATTCACTTTAATTGCCCTCCTACATAATAGGTGACCATGCCTTATTGGAATAATGTTACAAGTATATGACGTAATGTCAGGGTCATATATACATATATATATAG